>JAOXJM010000005.1:31746543-31760250 GCA_026413425.1 Tringa solitaria
GCGGCGGCGGACGGGGGAGGGGAAGAGCTCGGTGCGGACGGGGGCCCCCCGCGGGCCCGGCGGCGGCCCCTCCTCCCGCCGCTCCTCGCGTCCCTCCCCGCGGGTTTGTGGCGCTGCGCCGGGGGAGGATGAACGGAGGATAAATGGTGCCCAAGGCGGACAGCGGCACCTTCCTCCTCCTCTTCCTCTTGGTGCTGAGCATCACCGAGCCGCTGCGGCCAGGTAGGCGCGGGGGGGCGGCGGCGGGGCGGGGGGTGCCTCTTCTCCCTCCTCAGCCTGCGGGCGGGTCCCGGGCCCGGAGCGGTGCGGGGCCCCGGGGTTTCCCCGGGGCGGACGAGAGAGCGGCGGGTCCGGTCGGATCAGCCTCGGGAGCGGTGTCCCCGCAGGTCCCGGCCCCCCCCCGGGAAGGCCGGTGCCCTTCGGGGGCCGGGAGGAGCCCAGCGCCGGGGTCGCCGTGGCCCAGCGCCGGTCCCGGGCTCGGTTGGGGCTCAGCCGGCGGCGTCTCTGCTGCTTCTTTATGGTTTTATAAAGAGACGGGACCCTGAGGTGAAGCTCGGTGCCCTGTGCCGGCTGGTTGGGTCTTGAGAGGAGCGTGTGATAGGGTGAAAAAATTCATTTTAAAGTGTGAAAGCCTGGGTAGCAAACTGCCCGACCCCGCAGGTAATTAGCACTGGAAATGCGGTGGCAGGAGTAAGTTTTCAGGTGCTCATTACTTACTTGCTTTTATGTCGCGGGCCTTAGAAGCCAACAAACCAAACCAAACCCCTCGAAGTGCTGTATGATGACGCCTGAAAGAAAAATCACAACCCTGTTGCATCTCAGTTTGGGTGTCATCTTCTCAGTTCTGTTTTTGCTTCTTTTAGGGAAGTAATTTAGGGATGGAGTTTGTGTGGTAGCGGCTGGGCTTTAGAACGTGAAGATGATTGACTTTGGAGAAATGGTTGGTGTTTTGCTGCTTGAAAACGACAGCTTTTGTGGGTGTGTGTCTCGGCTGGGGGTTCTTTTCAGGAGCTTGGCAGAGCCCTCGGGCACCTTGGGCTGCTCTTGCCAAAGGGCATCGATGGCCAAAGCCTGGGGCCACCTGGTTTGGGAACCGTCCCCCCTGTCGCTCCGTGGGGCTGCTCCGGGTGATGCTGCCTCCTCTGCGAACAGGAGAGTAAGAACGATGGTGTACTTTGGAACCTCCTCGGTCTTTCTCGTCCAAATACCTTTTACGACCCAGACTAATAAAACGTACCAGCATTAATGAGCTGCGTTTAAGGCAGTTCCCAGTGCAGCCCAAGCACAATTGGGTCAGTGTAGGCAGCCTTAGTGAAATAACTAACTTAGGTGTTGAAACTGCTCTCTGTGGGTGCCTTGTTTTGTTTTAGCGTGGTTTTTTGGCAGTGCAGTGTATATATAGGGCTTACGATACGCTCTTGAGTAGCCAAAAATAAAGGTAAAAATCCTTGGAGTTGCTAACCTAGTATTACTACAGTTAGAAGCTTTTATGAGGGAGAAGATAGTGTGTGAAACTGATTTCAAGCAAGTTGCTTTGTAGCAGGCACTACGTGCTACAGGCAGCAGAGCTGCTGAGGTTCAGCAGGGATTCGTAGCCGTCTCTGTGCTTTCACAGGGGGCTAGATTGGACCCTGAACTCCTTTGGTGTTGAGCATTGTAGCCTCTGAGAAGATAGAAAATGGTATTTTCATTGTGCTGGAACATTTGTCGCTCCGGTTTGATATCAAATCTCTGCCAGCAGCTGGTGCTCGATGGGCAAAGGCAAGTTTTTCACTGGGCTTTGCTTCATGAAGGCAAATCATTTATTTTTTTTCTGCTGTAGAAATTTGTGGTGCTGTAGCCAACCGTCTCATGAACAACCTCCAACTCTTGTCTGCTCAGGGTGCCCACCACCAGCTTTGAGACCTGTAGCTTAGGTCTCTGACCTCTGTGGCAATTCCAGACGCATTCCTTGAATTTTGCTTGGACCGTGTGTATTTCTGGAACCTTAATGTGAAGTGATCCCGCTGGCCGTGGTGTTGCAGCTGGAATTCCTCGCTGTGTGAGGGATTTGGAACATGTCCTGTCGTCCATCCTGTTGCAGTGGCAGCTCCCAGTGGTGGTGGTTGAGCTGTCCATGGTGGTGCCTCTTCTCCTCCTCTTCCTCTTCCCACCAGAGCCCTGAGTTTCAGGGCTTCCTCCCATCTTTTTGCCAGTGTTGTTTGATTTTTAGCCCACTTCATTAAAACATCTTGAACCTACTGCTCAAACCGATCACCTGTTTAGAAGATTAAATAGTATGTAGGGCTGATTCTGAAACAAAAGGTGCAAATAGGGAAAATCTGGGAAAATTCACAGAAGTACAGAACTAACTGTATCACTCTGATCAATGGTGAAGAAGCCTCCCTTGTCTTTTTTGGGGACGTGCATGGATTTCCTTAGAAAGAGATGAGTGTTCAGACTTAAAACTTATTTTCCTAGCAGTGTTTGTTTTTCCTTCTGCTTCTTGAAACCTGTGTATTGTAGCAACTGTCTCGTTGGGTTAGAAAGGACGCCTGCGGCTTGCTTAGCTTAAATCTGTACTTGGAGCTATCGAATGAGAGCTGCAGGGTGATGGGAGGTTTTGTGTACTCCGAGATGAATGTGTGTGTAGTTCCTTCACGATTCAGTCCCAGCGAATCAGGCCCCTCTTTGTACTTCCATGTTAATTTGACGCTAGCTTTGTATCCGTGTTCTTGCTGTGCTCTTCAGATAAATAAAACCTTCTTTTAAGCCTCCTCAACTGTAGTATCTTTTCAGGGCAACCTGAAAGGCAGTGGTTTTACGTGGACCTACTTTTTCCGCATTTAGGGCGAGATGGATTTTAGTAAATTAGGAGAGAAATTAAATAAAATTTAAATTTTTTTTCCTGATTTTTCCCTCTTGGTTACATGAGTCTGTTTTACACTGCTGCCATCACTGACAGCATCAGGTACATCCAACATACCATGGCATCAGCCCTGGCTGTGGAGACTTGGGTTCCTGATGGTACCGTGGGCAGGTAGATTTTTCTGAGCCTGTGGACTTTTAATGGTAATTTTGTGCCTTTGAGAATCTCTGCTTGGATTATTTTTTGTTCCGGTGTCTCCTTCTGTCCCTTTTTAACTGTTTTGACCATAAGCTGCTTGTTTTGACTAGTTGCCCACTTTATAATGCATTGTTGAAAGAGTTCATTTTTATTTTTAAAGTAGGGCATTTCTTGAGTTGTGGTACTCATGATGTGTTTGGAAGCTGCTAACGTGAATTGAAGCTGAACTTACCGGGCTTTTCCAACTGCATGGGCGTACAGTGAAGGACTAACTTAATATTTCCTTTAAGCACTTACTGAATTGATTATATCTGGTGTTCAGACGCTTGTTTTGGGGGATATTTACCACAGTAGGGTTTGGCTTAATAATATCTTTTCCAGGACAATGCAAAACATATGCTTCAGGTTATCTGACTGGCTGGCTGAGAGCTGTTCTCTTTATATGAGGAAATGTTTCAGTGGTCTGTTAACTGAGTCACAATAAACTGTACCAAATTTGGAGCAAGTTTCTAAATGCTAGTATGTTTCTGTTGGTTGTCTAAAGGGCATCAGAGATGGAAATTGTTGTGAATTCAGTTTTGCAGCGTGGTTTGAGAATATATAAGAAATTTCTGTTAACATCCCATTGCCCAATCAAAGAGCAAAGGTTTCAGTGTCTTTATGTAATGTTGGGAACTTAAACAATCTGGAACGATCAGGACGACATGTTTCAGGATAGTGTTTAGAGGATTAATTAAGATCATCTTCACTAAAGACAATAACATGTTTTCATATTTCTCTAACAAGATACTGCTGCTTGCTAATGGAAAACACTTAAACGTGGTCAGGCTTTATATTGGATTTTGTAATAGTGGTTTAGTACAGAGCCTCGTGAATGTAGGTCATCGGACTTTCTTATTAGAGCATTTGCCAGGCAGCTAAAAGCCAATTGAGTTCTTGTTCTTGCAGCTTTTTTTCTCCTCCACTTCAAAGGGAGCTAGAGGAAGTAATTTCATTATCCAAGTTCTGTTTTTAAAAATTTTGCAGTGCTTAGAAAGACTGTAGCCAGTGCGAGTGGTCTAATTAAAAAGCCCCACAACTTCAGCTTAAAGTTTTAACTTTTCATACGCGTTGGTGCTTGCACGTTGTACCCAACTGACTGTTGTGCTGCAGCTTACCGATGGGGTGTTTGTGTCGTGACACAGCACAGTCCACAGGTGGATCTAAATTGCTAATTCTTTCTTGTCACTTGGGTGAAGATTGTAGGTCAGAAATGCAAGGTACAGCTCCTCGGAATAGAATTCTACTCAAACCCACAATGGACATGGTTCCACTGTGATCCACTTGCCCGCTGTGACTGGACATGCCTGGGTTTGGCTTGTTGAATTGTATCGGTTAATTCAGTGGGAGATCCAATTATATCAGTCATAAAATGTGACCTGAGCCCAGCGTCCCTCTGCTCTAAAGGATGTTCCTTGGGAAGCAAGTAGAAACCCTTATTTTCCTTTTTGTCTACTGTTTCTACCTTAGGCAGGGGCTGCAGTGAGTAATATTTATTCGATTTATTTGGTTCCCTTTTGTTGCTAACGACAGTCCCTGTCTGTATTTAGCTGAATTCCCCAGGGGCAGAAAGGGTTTTCTCACACCTCCTCAGCTACTTCTGGTGAAAGTAGCGCTGGCCTGTCCTCCAGTCTTATGTTCCCCCTTCATCCCTTACTTCTTCATCTACTGGTTTTAGTTTTTTGGGTTTTTTTCCTTCCCACTGTTCTATTTCAGCGTGCTCCGTTCCTGTGCTCCACTCTTTGCTGCTGTTACGAGCCACAAAGCGAGGCTGATGGGTTTGAAAAGCCGTTCTTGCGGCTGCTGTCAGCGTAGCAGAGAGACAAGGCAGAAGGTATCAGACCTTATTAGTGGGTCTGATACTTTAAGACTGGTAATTCCTGATGTTAATTATAAGGCAAATTTTTTTGAGTGGGTTTGCTACTAGCCGTGGCCACCAAGTAAAGGAGAAGAAAGGAGTCAGTGGGCAGAGGGCTGTTTGCAGGTGCTGCTCTGCTTCTGAGAAGTAATAGAAGAGGAACATGGGGGTTTGCAAACGTGACTTCTGTGTGCCCCCGGTGGCTTTGGGAGCAGAGGAACGGCCAGAAGCGCTGGAGGAGAGAGCAGCCCCTCTCCATTGCCGGAGGAGGTGGCTGGGGAAGGGCTGCTGCTTCCTCGGCCGTCAGCGGGAAAGGCACGGCTGGCTGGGAGAGGGGAGAATTTTAGATACTAACTATGAAAGACGTAAAATCCCCTGGTGAACATCAGAAAACCAGCCAAGACTTCAATGAGTTACTCCTTCCCCTGGAATTAGCTTTGTTAGTGCTGGTTTTGATGTTGAATTGCAATGCAAGAGGAGTAGCTACATCTAGAATCTCTCTTTGAGTCGTGCCTGGGTCTCTGCATTTTTACATGGTGATTTCTTGCAACTTTTATAAGGCCTTGTTTCATCCTGTGGGATGCATATTAATAACTTCTTTGGTGATTAGCAGAACTTCTGTTGCTCTTGCGTGCATTGTGCCACACAGGGCCAGGGTCCCCACCGTTGAGCTTTGGGGACCGGAGCGGAACCTGGGAATGGCTCAGTGGCATCACCACTCCTGCCCTGAAGGGGTTAACATATTTTAAAATGAAATAAGTGTGTGCAGGGGTTCTTGCACCAATAGTGCCACCAAGGAAGTCCTTGAGATAGAAAAGAAAGAGATCACAGGTAATGGGAGGCGTGATGAGACTCTGCTGGTCCTTGCCTGTGGGATCTCAAGGGCGAACCCGTGATGGGGAAAGGCTCGCTAATCTTTCATGCTGGGTAGACTGATAGAAAGTTATGGCTAGAAGGGGTATGAGGAGATTGGGTTGTCCGTCTTCCTCTCCCAGAGCACAATTCCTGAAGGATATTTTTAATGATTCCCTGTGACAGAGACTCCAAACACCAGATCCTTTTGGGAAGCCTGGTTGTCAGTCTGTTGCTTGTTCTGCGGTTGTTGCTGGTTCTTCCTGTCTAAATCCAGCGCCGTGCAGGTGTCCCCCATGCTGCCGTTACACACAACAGTTTGCCGGTTTCCCCAGACTGTCCAGGTGTCAGAACCCACCAGTTTTTCAGCGGTAGGTTCCTGGCAGTGCCTGTTCCCACCTGGCTTCCACTCTCCGCAAGGGTGTATGTACCATCCCCATTCCTTGCACGGCAGGTCACACTTCCACGTTTCACTTCCAGTGGTGGGTTTGTGGAGACCCTACTGAGTGGAGGAGAAGTCACAGATTGTTTGGAGAAGCCATTAATTAGCTGTAGCAGAACTCTAGCAAACAAGTTGCATAAAAACGTGAGTTAGGGATTAATTTTTAATCCACATTCCCCATACTGTTCAGTCCTCTGGCATCTTGTGGTTTCCTGTGAAACTTTTAATTTTGTCCGTGTATTAAAGGGTCAGTCTGCTAATTCTGGGTTTGATGAACAGCATTTTAATGGTATTTGCTGCATGGAACTCCTAAGGAAGCTATTATCTGTGTTTGATGCCTACCATTTAGACTATTTAGAAATACATTGTTACATTTAATGGCAATTGATAGTTGCCTCATTAACTATAGCTATACAAAATAACATTCTGCTTCCAATTTAATTAAAATTGGTTGATCTAACCAATATATTTAGCTTCTGTTTTGTTTATTGATTAGTGCATGACAATGGTTGGCCCATTTGGTGGGTGAAAATGCAGAATTAGCTTTTGGTGGCTGCTCTTGGGACGCTCCCTGCTCTTTTGTCCTTATATTTACTGTTATTTCTTTGCCGTATTTTCATTTGTGTAAGTTTTTTTCCTGTGTTGTCTTCTCTTTCATAAACTCCTCTGTTGTGCTTCCTTGTTTCTTTCCCAGTATGAGAAAAGGTACTTGGGGTACCCAGTGAAATTGTTTGGGAACCAAAGCTGGTAGAAAAATGGGATTAAGTGCCATTCCTGGCAGAACAATACTGGGTGTTCCGGGCTGGCTGCTACCTCCTTCTCTCCAGAGATTTTCAGGTGTCACTTTGAAATGCCGAATACTCCATCAGTTTGTGTTTTGACACTCAAATCTGCATTGCAAAGCGGGCGATGCCGCAGCGGCTGGAGATTGAAGTGGGATTTGGACAGAGGGAGATCAGCTCCAGCCCCCTCGGGTCTGGGTGGGAGGATGGACAGGGTGACACAGCACCCCCTTTGCAGGGGGGAGAAGAATTTCACATAGAACTGAGTTAATGTCCTTCAGTACCTCTGTGTTTGGTCTCTGCTAATATTTGTTTAGCGATTTAAATAAAAGGTTTCTTCTTACTTAAAAGTAACATACACTTTAAAAGAAAGCAAATAATCCCGCCTCTAACACCTCCTTGGTGTGAGTTTGTGCCCAGGTCGCATTTTGCCCTGTGTATGATAAAATCCTAAAACATGTAAAAGCTTCTTTTAATCTGGGGATGGTCAAAACTGCATCTGTGTTTTCTCTCTGTTGAATCTGTGAAATTATTTGTTATGTTTAAATTACCCTTTACTGATTTTAAGTACAGTAACGTGAAGGTACTCTATTGGTGAGACCTTGGAAAAATCTTTATGAAAAATCAGGGATCTTGCAGGAACAAGACTGGGGTGCAAAGACTTGGATTGGAGAGAAATGGTCCGAGGACACTGTAGTATATGAGTGCTCATCTGTGTCCCTCCGAGCAGTAGTGGAGTCAAATGTAATTTTTCTGTGGATGTGACAGCTCAAGAATGGTCAAGATCATGGTTTGTGGTGAAGTACCTGGCTCGTGTGTAACAGAAGCTGGTTGAAGAGCACGGGCAGTGCTTGAACTGTTAGAAGGTGTGCGGAATGAGGAAAATCACTGTTAAAGGGTTAAGTGGCTTTGTATAGACGGTTTGGACTTCTGTTTGCTCACTTCTGAGGGAACTATTAAACTTAGGGGTTTGATATATGAAATTTCTGCGCGGGTATTTGCTTTTCCGTGGAAGAGGAGAGCACAGTATCTGGTTCAGTGTGGGCAAACGTGGCAGTGGCTGACGTCGGCCCCGTTCCTGCCGCGTTGGGCTCCAGTTGAGCGGGGAAATGCAATTCAAAGCACGAGCCGTTTGCTCCGGTACGTGCCGCTGCACCAGCTACTGTGCTGAGGATAAAACGGGGCTTCCCTATTCGAGGTCAGAGTATTTCTGGATATCAAATTTTTGCCTGTAAGTGTTCCAGCTGCTTGCTCATCCAGTCTCGTACAAGATGTGAAGGAAAAAAAAGAAACAGAAGCAAAAGCTTCTTTTTGTGTGTGTGACCTGCATTTTAATGGTGCTCACATGCAGGTCTCCTCTCTCCCTGAATCTATCTATACCTTTCCTTGCAGGGCCCGGTGCGAGGCTTCGGTTACCCCAGCTCTCCACTTCCCTGCCGGCTGGGGAGCCACCGTGCCGTGGTGACACGCGGCATCTAGATGTCATGGGGTGACCCGCACGGGGCTTTCCTGCACGCTGAAGTTTCCTCCCCTCGTGCTGCCTTTCCAAAACTCCATCGCACACTGCATTTTTCTGGTCCTGCCTTCTATCTCAAGCTTGCTTAAAATTCTTCGTGAATTTAACGGTGAGGTGTGATGGGCACTTCCACTGATCCACTTTCTGCTCAGGCTTTCTTAAGGGAAAGGGTCAGAAGTTTGGTTTAAGTCACTTGTCACTGTTGTACCAAACCACTTCAGTCCCACCAGAGGCTGTACAACACACCTGAAGCCCTGAACAAGGCTGTTAGCGTAGAGGAACTGTAGGTTCTAATTTTGAGCCATATTTAAAGGTTCTCGAGTACCCATGGCTTTGGTTTTGTTTGTGCCAGTGCTGTATTTTGCTTTTCCCTTCTGCCTATTTGCTTATTATCGTAAAATAACAGTTTCTTAGGGGGGAAAAAATGCAAGGCTGTTCCTTAGCTGGTACCTCGCTGCTGTGAAAATAAACTGTTTTTCAGTCTGGAAAGCGGCATTGTCTAATGCACAGGATTCTTTCGGCTTAGTTCAAGTAGCAAGTTTTGTTTTCTGTTTGGTTTTAGCAGTATTGGGGAAGGGGGAAATATATATTTTATTTTATTTTTTTTCTCTGTTTAAGTCTTAGGAACAAAGTCTGTATTTTCTAAGTCTTAGGAAATCATAGCCAGGGTTCCCATTCAAGAAGCCCTGATGCTGTTGCTTTGGCTGAATGCCAGGTCTCTTGCATGGCTTTAGCTTTTTTTTTTTTTTCTTTTTTTCAAATTTCTTTTTCTCTTTTTTTTTCTCCTTGCTGGCATTGAGTGTGCCCTCCAGACAAAGAGCAGACAATGAGTTGCAGCGAATGACGCTTGTGAGCAGGGAGAAAGTGGGTCATTTCCAGGCTCGTGCCGAGCGTAGGTACGACATGGAGGAGAGGGGCAGGGGGTGCCGGCGTTCCTCACCGGGCAGGAAAATCCTCATCTGGCATAATTTACTGTGACAGAACCCCGAGTAATACAGAGTGTTCATTAGAGTTGTTCATTAAGGATTTACAGTTTTCAGCTGGAGTGCTGTCACAATTTTAATTGCTTCATGCAAACTGTCATGCGGAAAATGCTGATGCCTCTGACGTGTATTATTTATTTATTTTTGCAACCATTGTGTTCCTGCCCAGTGGGACTATAACTCCAGAACCTCTAATTTTTAGGAGTGGGAATTAGGTTTGAGAATAGTTGTGGCTTGTGTTTGGTGTCCTGGGCTGGGTGCCGTTGTGCTCTCATACCCTCCTGCACACGCGGGGCCACAACGGACGTGTCTCATGGTGATTTGTGAGCTTGACAAATAGTCTTCTGTGAAAATAAGGTGGTGTTATCGTAATCTGGTTTGTTTCCTGCTGCGGCTTGGTTATAAACTACTGTGTGTGCTCGCTTTGCTACACTGAATGTAGCTTTCTGGCCACCAAGAGCCAGGACAGGAGCTGGGCAGGGCAGTCCTGCTCTGCAGAAGCTGGTGGATCTTCAGTTTGGTGTGAGATACGGTACCTTCTCCACTGAACTTCACCCCTGGACTTAAGTCCAAGTTATGAAAACTGCTTTTTGAGTGCAGAGGATTAGTTTAAGGACAAGTTGGGTTTTTTTAACATACTTACTAAGGATGAAATTAAGAAAAAACATTGTGGTATTGTTGTATTTGGAATATTAAGAATATTTTAAAGTTTCTGTTAATTCAGTAAATACCAGTCTAGAGAAATAATGGATGTGTTGTGATTCCTCTCGAGCATAAATATTAGATAGGGAGCTGGATGTGTTTGTGATGATGATGATGGGTGTGGTGTTCCTTCTGTTGTTGTTTTCTTTCTGGTGCCTGTCACCAGTGTGGAGCAAAATCTCGGGGGCGAAGGATTTAGGGGGTTTGGCTTCTTGGTGAAGAGACCAGGCTCTGGTCATGCTCATACACTTCAGTGTGGGTCAGGTTAGAGAGAAACAGGGATTCAAGAAAAAAAAGCCATTTTCAATTTTAGTAAATTTATTCTTATATGTGTTAAAATATGAAACAATAGTGCAGCATGTAGGTACAGGTCTTAACTTCAGTATGTAGGTTTAGTATTATAAAATATAAGAAAGACCTGTTGGACAAGTTAAAATCTGAATAAGAGGAATTACTGGCCTAAGCACTTGTAGTTAGAGTTTTTGTTAATGCTTAATCAGCTTTTGATAGCTGTAATTGCCTCTTGAAATCTGAGCAGAATATTCTGTTACAGGTTGGTTCATCTGGTTTGGGACAATGAGGGACTTACACCGAAAAAGCAGGAAGTATTTTTGTGTTTTGTTTTCCTTCAGTCTGTAAATAAAAAACGAAGATCTACCAGATCCAGCCTGTGACCAAAATAAGCAAAGTACACGTGAGGCACACACAAACCTGCCATTGTTCCTTAAAAGCTTATGTACAAAACCAAACCGAGTACTTCAAGCTTATCTTTTCCAATACATGCATTTCAGAGTAATAGCTTATAATTGAAATAACACTCAATGCTGGGTTTGTGCGTTAATCAAATTCCTGTTTCCATACAAATGAAGCTCAGCAGACAAGAACAAACAATTAGCGTAGAAATGAAAAGTGGTGTTTCTTTGTATTAAAAGCTGAAACAGATTCAGATCTGAACTGGCTGTGTAAATGCTGAAATCTAACACGTGTCCGTAGTCTTAGCTACCGAAAGAATATCTTAATGTATGAGACTTTACCGAGTGGGGAATCTCTTTAATAAAGAGAAATGAAATCATTGCAACTAGAAGAACCCAAACTTTAATAATCAGCGATTTCAGTCACTGGGTTTAATCCCTGTATCAAAGCGCTCTCCTGAATCAAAACTTATATTTTGGAGGCTTTACTTTAGGGCTCTGGCTTCTCGTCTCTACCTTTTATGTTGTGAATTGCCAAGACATCGAGGTTTTTGTGCCGCTGGTGGTTTATGTATTGGAGTTAGGAACACGTGGCTTATTCCTAAGGGGAATCTTCTGTCTGTCAGGGATATGTTTCTGCCTTAGGGGAGATTTGGCTTTTTGGGGTTCCTTTTTCCACTGGTTCCTGTAATGGTGAATTTCAGTGTCTTGCAAATACGAGGTTGAAATTTTGATTTTGAAAACTCTGATGTGTTGACCTAACAGTTTACAGGAGATGTTGCCCTGAGACAGAGCCTGTGGCATTTTTATTGAATGTAGCATTTCTTAGGGCTGAATTCCTTTTATATCTTTGTCTTGAGCTGAAGGAGGATAAATAATCCAGTGAAGACAGTATCCAAGCATTTCCATTTACCCACCAGCTTATCTTGGCAGAAGTGTTTTCATGAGTAAATAGTGCTTGTAGACCAGAAGGGTGCTTTTTTGAGGTCTGTGGGCAGTTGGCTTCTGCCACTTGGCACAGATTTTTACTGTTTGCTGATTTTTGCCCGTTCCTGAGAGCTCTTTCCACCCTGGCTGCTTCTCTTACCATCGAGGTGGTGGGACCTGAAACAACTCTTTGGGGCCAGAGCTGTCACTGGGATCAGTAATCAGGTCCCTTCTGAAGGTGTGGAGGTCCCCACAGGACAGCTTTTGGTGGCACAGGGCTGAAACTGGCTGTTCTGCCTCGGAGATGTGTGTAATCCCAGCATATCAGAAAACATCTTCTATTAGAGCTGATATTTAAAAAAGTAAATTAAACACGTTAGCAGATGTTCTAGCTTCCTTGGCAGACAGCTAGTATGAGGCCCTGATTCCTCATTAATTGACATTGGGTCTGTACAACTGTATTTCTGTGGAATTAGTTGGAGCGTGCGATCTTTCTGGTTGCAGGGGGACAAGCCATAGCTGATGTGACTCAAAATTAATGTGGACAGACAGTAGCTTCATTTGATCTGAAGCTGCCAACTCATCAAGTTCATGCAGGGAACGGACCTCGCAAGGTGAACTTGGATTGAATCAACACTTTGTCTCATGTGGCTATTACAGCCTTGATTTGATATTGGAAGCTCTAAAACGGATTTACTGTATTGAAATGCAGTCTCAGGTAGTGGATATAGATCCTCCCCACCTTTCTTTCAAATAAATCAGTTGTTTTGAGGAGCTAATTATCCCCCCCTTTTTTTTGAATAAAAAAGGGGAAGATGAATAAGAAATTAGTTCCAGTTTAAATGCAAGCAGGAGGTGTCCTAGTCCAAATACACCTCTGAAAGGGTTTAAAATGAAGCAGAAAATGCAGGTAGAGTTAAACCCGCCCTCGCTGGCTGCGGGAGGATGCGCTGTGGCTGCCCAGCATTGCCAGGCTCTGGAAGGAAAACATTCCCAATTCCATTGAAAGATTCCACGAGGTGATTAAGCCTGAAAGGGAGGGTTTCCTGGATCCTCTCATAAAGGCAAAAAGGTGTTTTATGCACCGTGTGAAGCTGGCTGGAAATTACAGCAGGGTGGGTGTGTATTTTATTCCTCAGACCTGAAGTCCTTCCTGTGGATGATGCTTGTTGTAAATGTCTGGTTTGAGTACATCACAGAAAATCTGGGAATGAGCATGCTGTAAAGAAAATTTTAAAAGCTAGTTTGAACCCTGTACTGAACTAAGTGATGAGTGCTGTGAAAGGCCTGGCATTCAATGCGGAATTGGGAAAATCTTTGGAAGCAAAGCTCTGTGTAAGAGTGTAAGCAACCACCTTGAAAGCTTAGATGTTTCCATTAGTCACAAATCTTGTCTGTTTCGTCACTAGCTTAGAAAAATAATAGTTGGTGGCTAAAGGAGATGAAGAGTTCTTGTTTGTATGGCACTTTAAATTTATTTATAATCTTGCCTGTTATTTCTGGTGTTTAATTAATCAAGTTTCCATCTGTTTTATAAGTTTTCTTTTAGATTTCAAATTACAGGTCCACGACTAGCTTTGGCGAGACTTCTTTCAGGTGAGTGACTCATGGGCAGGTTATATTATCTGGTTGTCCCAACAAATTGGTATTGGGCTTTTTAGCCTTCACAAGGCAGTAAGTTTTCTCTCGGGTGATATATTAAGCTTGTAGAACTGATACGTGGTCTGAACCTGATTTCATTTTTCCTTCTCCTACGTAATTTGTCTGTAATTTGTCTGTCCTTCGTTGAGAACACCGGGGGAAAGATGCGGTAGTTGGTGAGATGGTTGAGGGTTAACCCTCTAGAAGCACCTGGAGACGAAATGAAG
>JAOXJM010000005.1:31760350-31788282 GCA_026413425.1 Tringa solitaria
GTTGGTGAGATGGTTGAGGGTTAACCCTCTAGAAGCACCTGGAGACGAAATGAAGAGACTTTATAACACCTTGCTGCTGGAAGTGTTTTCACGTTCTCACACTGCTTGAACTCGGTGATGTTTTGGAAGTTTATATTATGTATAGTGCAAAAACCACAATTGCTGCTATTTGCAGTGTTTTACGTGCCTCCCTTCTTCCCAGCAAATGCCAGATGAATTTAATTGCTCTAAAATGAGATTGCTATGCTACAGCACAAAATTTAGTAGACTGAAAAGACTGCATCTGATCGTTAAAAGGAGGGAAAAAAAAGCCCTTTATGTTAGAATTTCATATGTGAATCATAACAGTGCTGGTGTAACTCGACATGTTGTACGTGAACGCTGGAGGTGATTGCATTTCTATTTTTTCACTTCTGGGCAGTTGTTGATGCCGGTGGCTGATGTTGTGTCGGTGCCTCTGCTGCAGCAGCTGCTTGCTTCGAGCTGAAACTGTGCTATTACGTATTTTCTAACAATATTGAAAATACAGAATGTTTCTGCTTCAACAGCTGGTGGAAAATGTGTTTTTAGTGCTGGGAGGTGATAGTTAACTTTCTTCTTCATCCTTCCTCACTGCATTACCATCAGTAGCTATGAACTGTGTCGGATATTGGACTTTAGGGGCAGAAGTAGGATGGGTATTTTTGAAACCCTCTTCTTTTGAAAAACTGGAAATCTTATACGGATAAAAAAAAAATTCTGGCACAGTTGTGTGTTAAGTGCTTACTTCGTTTCAGGAAAGATGGATGGTCGTGCTGTGTTGCGCTGCTGTTTGCTAGTGCTTGTGTGTCCTCATGGATCCTGTTCTGCTGCTGGCGGTACCGCTTGAGACAGGCTTGAAATGTTTCTGGTTTTCTGCTGTTTTGACTTAAAAATAGGCTATCGAAATGACACGCTTGACAGGGCTGTGGAGACTGGCACCTCTCCTTTGCATCCTCGCATTTCCTAAATTTCTCTGTTCCTTGGCCAAGTATCTCACAGGTCCATTATAGGCTTCCTTCTATGTTTATGTGTGTATTTAACCCCTGGAGGCTGCTGCCCTGGCCAGCTGATGGGCTCTGCTCTGGGAGACTTGATCTGGGCACACGGGGCAAGGAGACAGTGACAGGAGGTGGCCCTTGCTCTCAGCTGAGGGTTCCTGAGCTGCCACCCGCTGCCGTGTGGGTGACAACCCACCAGTGTGCCCATGGTGGGGCCTTAGTGGAAATGTGCATCCCATCAGTGGCGAGGGGTTCCTCAAAGAGCTGATCTTCAGCATCGGTCCTCAAGGAGGCCATTGGTGTGTCCAAAGCCTCCCTGCTCAGGGAGAGAGGTGGTCAGATTTCCTCAGACGGTTGCGTGGTGTTTCTCTCTGCCCTGAACCACACGAAACAGCACAGGGAAGCAAAACAATTGCAATGAAACTCTTCCAGAAGCTGCCCCGTGATTTAGGTGGTTCAATAACGTGTGGGGAGAGGGGCCCTGGGTTTGGGTGGCTCAGGAGGTATTATTGGCAGTGTTTGCAGAATATGGAGATTTTTCGTTTCGCAGTATTTCTTTTTGTGTCACTTTTTTTTCCCTTCTGCAATAGCATTGCGTAGCAGTTCATGTTCCTCGGTCTGCAGTAATTAGTGCATCTCACATAGCATGGTTTCCATTGGGAACAATCGTTCAGCTGGTTTGAGCGGTGTTTTAATAGAAATGTTTTGTGCTCTTCCATGTATCCACATTCTTCAGAGAGGAGTGTCTGTAACACAGGAAGCAATGACATTACGGCATGTAACTGGCATTTTTTTTTAATGCTCATAATACTGGGATGGAGTCATCCTTTTATCCGAGCCAGTCATATGTAATTGTACATGAAATAGTAACAGCATGTATGAAATTCTAGAGAGACAGGAATATTCTTTCCTGGTTTTCCCATGCGCGTGTTGGCTGGTCGTGCTTTCTTGGTGGGTGCTGCCCGGGGAGCCAGAGGTAGCTTTTCCTTCCAGTGCCATTAAAATCAAACAGTAAAAAAAATTAAGAGTTTATTTAAAGTATTGAATTTTGCCATAACTGCAGGTGGATGCAATGGGAACCTGGAGCTGGGCTGAGGATGGTCTTTCACGTGTTAAAATATCTCTCACAGGCTCCAGTGTAAATTCTGTACTTGAAACTGCGATGGTAGAACTTTCTAAGAAACCTTCGCTGCCCGCTGACCTCGCGCAAAAGCGGTGAGAGGAGCTGCAGTGATTTACTGAAAAGTTGGTGCTTTTCTCCGAACTTGAAATCGGAATAGTTTTAATTTCAGCTTTAGGTTTTATGTTTGTTTGCCTTGGGTGTTGTTCCCCTGTCCCCCTAATGTAAAGATAGATTTTAAATTTTCTCTCTTGCTACACTGGGCAAATGAAGCTTTACCTTTTATTCCTCCTTTCCCTTTTTGAGCTAAATACATTAATTCAGTTTGCGTTCTGGGGGAAGGAGGAGAAATCATTATGACCTAAGCTGGTAGAATATTATTATTTATTTATTTTTTATGTTTCCCCTGTGCTGGTTCACTGATAGCTGTTTGGGCTGAGTAGAACTCGGGGTGAGTGAGAAGCCTCTCATCTCGCTGGAAGGGCGGTCGTTCCCGTCCGTAGTCTGGCAGGTCGGTGGGAATTCTTAGCCGTTCCGTGACCTGAATGTTTGCTCCGAGTAGGTGGTTGCTAAGAGGATATGCCTGCTTTTATTTTTCTAGAAGAGCAGGTCTGTGTTTTGAAGAGAAACGAGTACTAGAACCGGATTTTAGCCTAACATCGAATTAGAAGCCTATTATCAATATCCTGTACCAATTACCAGGTGCATGGGTACAGCTTTTATTGAGAGTGCCTGATGACTGGTTTTATTATGCCTGGTCGTGTCGTCAGAACAGTGAAGTGTGACCCCTGTCTCGATGTAGTTTAGACGTGTGCTTCAAGAAGGCAACAACTGCAATTACATCTCCTTTCTTAGGTTGTAAACTGTGGATGAGAGAACACATACCTGTATTTTGAATTTTCTTTTAGAGATTTTTCCCTGCAAAACAAGTCACCTACTTGATTCTTTCAAAATCAGGGATGGGCATGTTTTACTTTAAAACACTTTTTCTTCTTCTTTTTTTTTAAAAAAAAAATGGTGCTTGTTCTCAAACATAACTTGCCTGGGATTATTGTAGTTCGCTGAGAGGGAAATGTGCTAAATTGTTCAAAAAAGTTGGTTGGAAAACGGAAAACCACCATCCAGAAGAAAGATGGATGGTGATGGTCTGGTGTGAAAATGAGCCTGTGGATGCCAACGGTGACTCGCAGACCTTAAAATTGTTCACTTGTGTAGAGAGAAATTTTTTTTTTGCTCTGTGAAATATTTGGAGGGACACAAAATGAAGTTGAATTATTAGGTTCTGGCATTTGATAGATGGAATTGGTATAAAAAAGCTTTGGGGAAAAAGACTGGTACTTTTTGTAATGCTAATTAGGTGTGACAGTATAATGATAAGTAGGCAGTACTTTGCAGAAGCAGGAACTACATGTTTGCAGATGGTGACAGGTTCTTGAGAAGGATGTGTTCGTATGGAGAAACTCCACAAAAAAGCTGAAGCCAGAAAGTGAAAGCAGGTTCATGGATATAGTAATTGTTTTACCAACAGTTCTGTGCAATGGCTCTGAATCAGGCTGGACGTTTGGGCGAGTCTGGCGGGTCCTGGCGTACGCAGTGATGGAATGGGAACGGGATTCTGAATTTATTGCCTAATCTAGCACGTCACTACTGTAGCGTATCTTTGTTGAACTTTGGTTCTGAGAAAGGCGAACGCGCAGTCCTCAGTGCCCCACGAGAAGTAAATGGGTAACGCTGTGGTGATAGCTGCTCACATGGTGTCTTTATCTGGACCGTTTTACTAGGGATGACAGAGAATTATTTCCCAAGCACTGGAAGCCAGCCTTCCTGTCTGTTGAAACCACAAACGTGCAGTTTAAAACGTGGAAGTGATCTCAAATGAAGCAGTTTTTAACAGGCTGAGTTACCGAGTGATACGTTACGTGACAGTTGATTAATATTCGTACAGACCTGCAAGAATAAATAATGTTTTCATACAAAGCACAACCTTCTTCTCTCCTAGAGCTGCGCTGCACGCCGGGGCAGTTCGCCTGCCGGAGCGGGACCATCCAGTGCATCCCTTCCAACTGGCAGTGTGATGGGTGGCCCACCTGCGAGGACGAGAGCGATGAAGTTGACTGTCCGGGTGAGTACAGCTGAGAAGACCACTCACCCCAGTACCTTGAGTCTTCAAGATGGTTTGTTTATTTTTATTTCAAAGTGGCGACTGTTTGGTAGAACTGTACCCATTGCTAACATACTTCAAGTCGGCTTCCCTTCGTTTTGTGCGAGTAATGCTACAGTTTTTTGCTTGTCTGAATTACCCTTCCATTCCTACAGTCTGGGTAGGTATCCTGGAGATGAGGAGAGTTTGTTGTCTAAAAAGCGACTTTCATGACAAGGAAAAAATCATGTTGTGATTAAACCAAAATGACACATAGGCCTGTGGTTAAATTCGGAATGACTGCTCTGATTGTATGAGTGTGTCACTCGGGCTGTGCCGGGTGACATTGTTGAACTTGGGTAGAGAACGTGTTTTATTGCTCCCTGTTCTGATTACGCTTCTTGTGCTCAAGTGGAAAACTTTGCTCTGCCAAACAAGCTGCTGTATTTACTCCTCATAAACTCTTGTGGTCGTGCGCTCTCAGGAGCCTCTCAGCAGCAATTGTTCTCTGCTAAAGCTACTGGATACTGGGCTGGTTTTTTTCATTATGGATATATAATGACAATTTTGAACATTTTCATTTGCTCTTGACAAAGAGGCCAGAGCAATTCTTTTTCTGTGGGTCTTAAAAATGAAAGGACCTATAATTTTTATTTTATTTTATTTTTTTTGCTAAGAAAAATGAAGCAGGAATCGGAAAGCATTAATTCAACTGGGGCATAATTCAAAACCTTTATCTGTACAGTGTGACTAAATTACATTCAAAAACTGTTTTAAGAAATTCTTTCCCACTAAACTGCTTAATCTGCTTGGGAGAGAAAAACATGAACTTTGTGGCATTGTCATTGCAGCATTCAGTCTGTCATCATTCTGACTTCTGAGCTGTTTTAGAGAGGTGCTACGAAATAGTAACATCGGTATTTTACAGAAACAAACTCTTCTAAGTATTCATATTGTTCTAGTAGAATTAGAGAAGTAAATCTAACAATCAAACTTTGAAACTGTGCTGTGGTTACCCATCTCCCCAGTTTGTGCTACGCACAAATTATTTAAAGAATATGTTCAGTGCTCTTTTCTAAAAAGCTTTTGGCTGGTTGGTGTGAGCGTATATCTTTGCAGCACAGAGGGGAAAAAAACCTTTTGGTAGTTTCTTCTGACATTGCAAATTAAGCTGTGCTGTTGATAATCTGTTTAAGGATATTCTTTATGATGCGGGTGTCTGTTATTCCCCCTTTTTCGCTAATTTTGGCCAAATGTGAAAAAACTAGGGACCTAATAAAATTCTGGAGGTTAATGGACGTAAAAGGCTAGGAAAAAGCAGAGTCATGTTAATACTTGGATTTACTCAAAAAGCACTGAAGGCTTCGCTTGTGGGACTATTGGAACATCTACATTAGTAGAAAACAGTTTTTTTTATCTTTTTTTGTTGCGCAGTGTATTAGTCAGCAATTTAAGCTGTTGCATAGAGGATGCAACAAGTTGATGTTGATTCAGGGACTAGAATTACAAAGAATATTTGGTATATGGCCAGAAAGCATTTTATAAAAGGACCGTTTCTCATAGGTAGGCTCTGCTTTCGTTTGGGGTGTAGGTCTCACTGGACTGGCTGGTCTGCGTGGGAGAGACTTGATTCGTCCCCATGTCTATACGTAGGAAGAAGAGAATAACATTCATAAAGAATACTAGAGGGGGAAAATGATGGACAGTGTAGGGAAGGAAAGTATTCCACTTGATGAGAAGAGTAATTGGATAAGTAATTGGTGAAAAGGCTGCGCTGGGTAGAACAGCCGGAGCTGGGTGTGGTGTTTATGAAAGAACTGAGATATTTGCACAGTAATGCGAGGAGTGTAGCCAGCAAACCAGAGGAACAAGAACTACTGGTGTAGAATGTAAAAACTCTATTATACCTGCAACAAAACATTGGTGGGATAGCGTTGTGACCTGAAGTGGGTGTTGAAGGGCAGGTGCTATTCAGAACTGTCAAGAGTACGGGCAGGCTGGTGTGCGTGTGAATGGCATCCTGGGGTATAAAAAGGAGTAGTATGAATGAAAGAAAATCTGAGGCCAAAAGTTTGGAAGAGCACGGTTTTCTTAATGTTGGGGAAAACAACTAAGTCCTGGGGCGCTGACTGGAGAGCTGCTGCTGCTAAGAATAGTAGCACATAGTCTTACTCAGGAGTGACAACTTTCTTATTTGGCCACTGAATTAACAAGAAATGATGCAGCTTTAAATTTAGAAAATAGCTTTGGATTTAGATGAGCAATCGTGGGATGATTCAGCTAAGTTTAAATACTTTTTAATTAAGGTTCTTATTTCAATAAAGGCAGACCGAACGCTAAAAGAACTAGTTAGTGAAGCCACCTGGACTTGTGAAACTTGGAGAATTAAAATATCTTTAAATTAAAAGGTATGAAATCTCTCTGAAGCGTGAAAAGAAAGCTTGCAAGAAAGGGCTCAGAGCCTGGTTGGGAAGCTTGTTACTTTTCAGCCTTTGAGCTACTAATGGCACACTCCAGCGTGAGCAACTCGGAAAAGATCAATGGCAGCGCATTAGGGCTTGGTGGTGGTGGTGAAGGTGTGTTTCAGTGACTACTTAGTCATGTTGGTATTTTCAAAGGTTTAGTACAAAGCCATTGTAAGTTACTTGGCACTGTTGGTCAAATTCACCTTTTTTAGTTCTGATTTAAATCATGTTAGTAAGAAAGCTCCTGTTAAAAATAAGAGGATCGTTAATTAATAAATTATGTCTCTTTTCAGAATGAACATTTAAAACATGGAATTCCTTTCAGTCCCAAACTTGTGATGTGTAAAGTGCTGTTCCCCTGCCCTTCCCACCAGGCACGCAAATGAGAGTGGAGTCTGCAGCAGTGATTACCCTCAGTCCCTCTCTCTTCTAGAATAAAGCTGTTGGCTCTTTGCTCTTGGGAGCATCCTAAAAATTGCTGGGGGGGGGTTATGTAGCATATGCCCGCAGCTCTCTTCTGCTTAACCAGTGGAGGCTCTTGAAATTTGTGTACTATTCCATACCAACAGTAATTGATCCTCAAAATAGTTTGTCCCAAAGTGACATATTCTGTGAAATGGTAGAAACAGGCATTAATATATTAAAAAATATCTTTCCTGCTTTTACAAATGGGAATTTATTATTTCTACTCAGTTCCTGTTACATTTCTATGCAAGTAATTGAAGTAATAATGTAACTTCTCCTCCGTTATAGAAGTTCTGTATTGAAACCCGTAAGAAGAACAGGCTCTGCAGTTTGCCTTTTACTGCTCATGGGATTTCCAGCTTTGCTTCTACCAGAATGTCAGAGAGAGTGGAGGAGCTGACTTCTCCAAATATCCTGCCTTCTTCACAGGCCTTATGGTCACAACTCACGTTCAGCAGCACGAGTGGAGCAGGGTTTGGTAGAGCTCTGGCTGTTTCCTCATGTTTTGTTCTTACGCTACAGGCTCGATGTTTGTTTCTCTTATGTATGAGCAGAGAACGGATGTCTGAAATTCCCATCCCATCAGTTTTTTCAGCTTGTAATTATATTGTTGATTGTTCTGTTTCCTTAATTTATTTGTTTTTTTGAAAACTGGAAATCTTCCCAGGAGTGAGCGATTAGGTTGTGCCATCAGCTGCCCTTGGGCTTCTCCCAGTATCTGCATTTGAAAACCTTCAGCTCACTCACGCTGCAGTGCACTCCCTCGCCTCGTGCCACCTTCTTCCTCTGTAAGGTATTTCTCAGTACTGTTTCCTCAACCTGCTTGATCACAAACAAGAACACTGGGAAGTTTCAGGAAACTGAGTTCTTACCGGCTTTTTTTCCCCCTCCTTGAGCCTGTGGGCACTGGGCAGGTGGCTGTCCTGGCGCTGGTCCTGGGCCAGCAGTGGCCAGTGGCAGCATGAGCAAGTTCCATGGCAAACAGTAGGACTTTCCATGGGTTTATGTTGAGATTGGGAGCTTAATTTCATAGAGAACCAATCTTGCTAGGAAGCTAACTGTAAATGCTGATTTGAGCAGTGTCCTCTTGTATGGTGTCATTAAGGACTTCCCCAGGTACTGTACTGGGGAGAAATGTGCAGCCTGGAGGTCACTTGCCCCAGTACAAACACAGAATTTCATCTTTGGGTCTGCAAAGTCTCCTTTCTGGAGCCAGCTGAAGCTATGGCCAGGAACCGATGAAGCAGCAGCTGTAGCATGTTGTTTTACAGGCATCATAATCAGCTTCATGTTTTGTTTTGCCAAGGTTATCGTTTGGTTGAAGTGACTGTTGACGTCTGTGCACTTTTTAGTACATCTTTTTTTTTTAAAGCTAGATAATAATGATAAAAACCTCTGATGGTTTCCACACCTTTTCTGAGCCCTTGCTGAACTCCTGTATGATGCATCCTTTTTACCCTGCTTCGTGGTGTTTAAATTATAAGCTCTTTACTGCCAGTCTATGACTTTGAATAGTGCTCAGCACAGCAGGATGCTGTTCTGGGTTGGCATTTATTTCCCAGCATAATGCAATTGATAACCCGAAGCATGAAGTTGCTTGATCTGAGAAGAATCACTCCTCTCTGGGGACTTCTGATATGTATTTCCAAATCTTTAGGCACAAAACTGGATTTAATCCTGAAGTTCAGTCACCTCTCAAATTACCAGACAGAATTAAAAGCTTTCCAAGCTTTTAGTGGGTAATATGCTGGACAGAAAATTTGAAGCTTAGGGGACAAGGCAGCTTTTAATGTCAATTTTGAGAATCTGTGTGTTTAAACAGAAGAAACTCCAATCTTGGAACAAATACAATGTGACAAGACCTAGTTGTTTCACAGACAGTTTAATTTTGACATAATTTGTCGTAATCCATCCATCCTTGTGGAGGGTTTGGCTTGAGTGATTTGTCATCTGTGACACAATAACTCTGGAAACCAGTTCAACTTCCCAAAATCCAATATTTGCCCTTTATGAGTCCTGACCCTACAAGGACCTCTTTCTTTATTACGGTTGGTGTCTTCTGCCTGCCTGGCCCTTTTTTGGTGCCAGGCAGACCTCGGTGCATGCAGCAGATTGCAGTTTCTCTTCTAGCTCCTCCGAACACAGTTTTTCCATGTGGTGCCCTGTTTTCTCCCCCATGCAGTGCTGTCAGCACACGTACGATCTGGCCCGTTCCCGTCTCGGCTGGTGCCAGCTCTCCCTTTTGTGTGGCCTCAGCTCACGGTCTGTTTGCACCACTTGGCTTTTTTGCTTCCTTTTACTTGGTCCAAATGATGGAGGCACCGAAGGGGATGAAAAAGGAGCTTTCTGCTCTGCTTGTGTGCTGAGCTTCCCCTAATGAGACACCAAGTGTCAGCACTGCTGAGATCCTGTGGATAAATGCCGTGGAGCAATCTCCATGGATGTACACAGAAGAGTATGGACAATGCAACTGAATTCCTTCCAGCCTCTAGGAATAATGGGCAAATTCATATTTCTTTCAAAATTAAACTTGACTGCATTTGTCCATTCCTTATTTTCTGCGTCCCCAACAGGAACAGCAAAACCTGCACCGCTGGCACAAAGCTTTTTCTGGGAGTTAGCGCTCATTCAACTAGAAGGTAGTTAGAAATGTGAGCAAAATTTCGTCCCCTCCCAATCTATTAATTTTATTTCTGAACTGTTTTGATTCAGAACTGAAAAAGTTTACCCATGTAAAATGCAGTAGGAGCCATCCAGCACAGCAAACTTCCATGGTGAAGTGGTAACTTGACGTTTTAAACAACTGAAAATAGCCACAGAATCAGCGGTGTTGGGCAATTGTCTTGATATATCGCACTGTACTTGGGCTGTAGTTGTGGTAGAGTGAATGAGATGGCAGCTGTAAATTGGAAGGAGCTTGGTGAATGCTAATCATGACTTGATCCATTTGGAAAGAAGTTGGAGGATGCTCGTGTCCACCATGCTGTAGTATTCGAGGGGAGAAAAGAAATTGATCCCCATGAATTTTCCCTTGAACCCGTTCTTTTCTTTTCCCCACCAACTAACAAATAAGTGGTATTTCTGTTATAATTGTATGAAGTCAAAAGAAACAGAACTAGCTGTCTGGGCTAGTAAAAATATTACTGTTGCTGTTATTGTTTGTTGTTGTAGTATCTAGAACAATAAAAGTTTTGGAAAATAGCTGATCTTCCAAAATTTGATGGCCTTCAGCATATTAAGTATGCACACAAGCAATAAAAATGATGGCATTTCCTTTCTGACACACTCAAACTTGGTTAGGTTGTGATCTTTTGGGTTAGGTTGTTATCTTAACACTTAGTCCATGTCACTATTCATTTATTTTTAAAGATAAAAATATTTTTATAAAGGAAGCGGGAACAGCAAAGTACATAGACGATTCTTCTGCAGAGTATTGAGAAAGTACAGTCGAAACCCAGTCCGGTGACACCTTTGCCACCAGAGCCTGCAATGGCTTTTCCTGGCAGTGGAGTGACTTAGAGGCTTGTTAGCATCCTTCTTCATTGCCCTGGAAAAACTTGTCATCGTTGCTTTTCTCCAAGACCAAAAATTCAGGTCAAATAGGAGCAATTTACTGTTTGAAGAGCACTGGTTTATTAAGTTGCTGACAGTGTCGGGCTTGAAGGAAAAGTGACTGGTGGTGAAGGAGAAGTTCCAGTGGCGAGTCCTCTCCCATGGCAGATGCCAAGGAATGACCGAGTGTCCTGCTCCTGGGTGAGGACCCATTGAATGCCCTTTGTGGGGCGTATCTGTAGCTATTTTTCGAAACATCTGGCATAAATTCCGTCAATTTAAGATGTTAGCCCAAGTAACCCTTTGTTAACCTCGCGTCTTAAAACCCATGAACTTCTGGTTTATTCCCAGGGGAGGTAAATTGTTAAGTCCTCGTGGGCGTTCTCTTTAGCCGCAGAGGGTCAGCCATATGGTGTTGCATCTGCTCTCACTTCTGAAAGGGAACTAATTCCTTGTGCGTTTGGTTCTTACTGGTTCTTTGGGTTTAGTTGTTACCATTTAATGCCACGGGAAAATAGAGCTTCCTGTGCTGAGCTCGGTTCCTCTTTGATAAAGCATTTTACATTAGTTAGTGTTATTTTTAAAGTCTTACTATAATTAAAGATCTGCTTTTTTTAGTGTCTCAGTATCGCTCTGAAAATCATAGTGTAAATACTGCTGCTGAACTATTAGGATTAAGAACAGTCAAAATCTAAAACTAAAAATAGATTGGCCTTTAAAGTAATAAAAAATAATCAGTGATCTTCACTGTCAAATTATTTTACCATTTTGTGGCCTTTGAAACATATGCTAACAACCTCTTGGCACTAACTTCTTGCCTGTGATAAATAGTGTATTCTAATATTGAACAGTAGAATTACTGCTTGATTCCTGTAGGGCCAGTGAGTGTATTATGCACAGCCGTTTCTTAATGGGTGATCTCTATAGACTTGTAATTCCTGGGATAACGTGATAATTAAATATCCCTTGCTTATCCCATTAACCCAGGGCAAACTGAGTATGCCAGAGCCAGACGGATGCGAAGCTCCTCTGCTCTTCCTGGCCTACAGCTACTGATTTTTTTGCTCTTTGGTGCTAACATTTGTTCCAAGGAGTGCATTGTGTGATGGTGGGTCTTCTGGAGGTCTTTTCCTCCTGATAATAGACCGAGCAGTCTCCAACTCTGAGTTTAAATTCTCATGAAATTGCTGTGGACCTCTTGCTTTTTAAAGATAGTCTGGAAGGAGAAAGTTTTATTGATGTAGTTTTGAATATATTTCAAACAGATGCAGTTAAACCTGTTGAAGAAGACTATGTAGTCCCTTTTTATTTGAAACCATGCCTGGTTTATTAGGTTTAGCTAGGCTTAATAGAGCTAATCAGCTTTAAAGGAAAATAAGCTGATTTTTTATGTAGAAATGAATCTCTGCATCGCTCTTTGTGCTGGTTAAACTCTTACACATTTAATAACATACTAGTAGATATTTCTAATGCTTAAGTTCTTGTGTTCTTAATTTTTCTCTTTTTAAGGTTAATCCCTTGTTTCCAGATTAGCCTTCCTTGGTG
Organism: Tringa solitaria; assembly: GCA_026413425.1. NCBI lineage: Eukaryota > Metazoa > Chordata > Aves > Charadriiformes > Scolopacidae > Tringa > Tringa solitaria. The sequence goes on from JAOXJM010000005.1 coordinate 31,772,657, forward strand.
CTCATCTGTGTCTTTCTCAAAGGTTTTTACCCACCACCTACCTAGGACCTCGCTGGTTCTGCTGCCTCCGACCCATCCTGCAGCATCTCCATCTGAGCTCTCTGCTCCTTATCTCCCCCAATAGGAATGTGGAGCCCTTCATCCCCTTTTCTGGAATAACACCGTGCACTGGGTTCTTCCAAAGTTATCGAATCTGGCTGTCGCCTACACCAGTTAAAAGCCCTGGCACTGAGATGAGGGTGTCTATGGTTTTTTGTTTCAGAAATAACGAGCTAATGTTTCCTTCAGAAGCTTGAGAGGGAATGAAAAATCCTTGTTCTTCTGGCTGAAGATAGGTTTCCTCTCCTGGTTTTAATTTTGTCCTAGATCTCAGAGAATGTGTTGGGAAATGTATTGGAGGAGCCGTCTGAAATCCTCGAACACACAACTGCGAAACGAAGCAGCTGGAGAGTGGGCAGTTCCGTAAATGGGAACCGATAAAATGCACTGGGGATGATGCATTTGCTGCAGCAACTGAAATGATGAGCGTCGCGTCCTGTGTACAACTGCAGGCTCTTGAGAACCTGCCAAAATATTTTGCTTACTCTGCAGGACTCGTGTAATGGCTTGTTTGGTTCTTTGCAATTGTAGGTGTTTTGGTTAGGTACTGTGTAAAATAACCAAGCTGTTATTGCAGGGATCTACCATCTTCGTTTCCCTGACTATGCTACTTACCGCATATATCTTGAATTAAAACCCAGAGAAAGCTTAATAAAACGTAGTCTGCCTCTGCTTGCATCTCTGGCCAGTTCTGACTGTTCCTTCTGGTCCCCAGGCTTGACAGGGGACCAGCGAACTTACCATGGGAAGGAGAATGTGGACTCCAGGCACAGCCGGGGGAGAGGAGGGGAGACAACCCGCTTTCACACCGTCAACGTGGCACAGCCTGTCCGATTTAGCAGTAAGTTGCAGACTGGGAAATCTGGGCCATCTTTCTGCTAATTAATTTAGCAATTTAGGCTTTTTTTTTTTTTTTTAAAGAAATTAAGTTTGTATGTCATTATTTGATGATAAAGATCACTGTGTCTGAAGGGAATAAAGAGACTCAAGAGAGGGAACTCTGTGAACGCATGTGACGAACATAAAACAGTTTGTGAAATTAAAGTTCCTTTCTTAGGAGTTGTGCGAAATGCAGATGCTAAAGTCATATTTTGTGTCTGTTTTAAATTTCCCCCGCCTGTCTCTGATTCTGTTAGTTACCCAGCACCCCTGAGAATGCCAGGGAAAAGCCCGAGGGCCTGTTCCATCTAGAAATGCCACAAGGCATTGAGTTAATGGAGGGAAAGCAGAGGCAGCCTTTCACTTCTTATTCCTAAAGAGCTGCTTTGCAGTGAAGTTTTTGCAAAGCAAACAATTGCCCCCGAACCCCCCCAGTCTTTAGTGATTGACTGTGAGAGCAGGATTACGTGAATACTACTGAGCCCCTTTGTGAAAGTAGGTTGAAAACTTCACAGCAAGTTGGGTGTATTTCTAACCACCTGGTAGAGAGACAGATTCATTAAATTGGCCACCTTCTGGTTTTCTCTTCCTGCTTCTTGCTGCTTGTTTTGACTTGGATTGATCAAACTGATTTGATTTATAAAGATGTGCAGGGAAATATCTTCCACAGTAGGTCATCAGTCTTAACTAAAGACTTTAAAGGCTGTTGCAGCACAATGAAACATTACTAGGAGTTGCATCTTTTTAAATACGTTTTTTAAAAACTTTCCTTTATCAAAAGCTGTAGTAAAGCCTTTTGTGATCTGTCAGGTGTGTGTCTCCTGGGGAAGTGAAGTATAGGCAGTACGCTGTGTGTACACACTGCGTTGTCATAAACTGAGTAGGGTGCATTATCTTGAAGATCCTAATTTGGGGGGAATGGTTTCCCTTCTGTCCTTCATGTTTCCTAGGAAAGTGCCCAACAGGATGGCACCACTATGAGGGCACAGCCAGCTGTTACAGGGTGTATTTGAACGGGGAGAACTACTGGGACGCCGTGCAGACATGTCAGCGGGTGAACGGGTCCCTCGCCACCTTCACGGCGGACCAGGAGCTCCGCTTTATCCTGGCGCAGGAGTGGGACTTGGAGGAAAAAACTTTCGTAAGGAAGGACCAGCGCAGGTGAGTAGGAAGGAGAGGACAGAGATCTCGTACTACATGGTTTCTGTGTGATATAAATACTGTTAGTTCCATTTCCTTAGAAAATATACTGGTAAAATTGACTTCAGGTTAGTAACCCAGTATGAGCCTGCTGGTTGACTGTTTGGCAGTGGCCACCTGCATTTTAGGTTTTAATTAACATTAACAGACAGGAGTCTTTTTTGCTTCAGGCTGTCTCTGCAGCTTTACTAGTATTCCAGAACTGCAGCAGGACAGGTGGATTGTACAATGACTTACTGCTGCCCTGCCTTGTACCAAAATAATATTTCTTTAATTTTTTCAGCAGAATTTTTGTTTCTACTAACTACCAGTAGCTCTGACAAAGGCTTCGAGTTTGAGATAAGAATGAAGTAAAAAGCCATTTTGAGTTGAAGAACTGCGTTCCGGTGACTTTAGATATTTTATTTTGCTAGTTCACAGCAAACATGATTTCTTTTTTTTGTGTCTGTGTTTATGTCAGTCTCGTGGCCTGCCCTGACAGGTCGCCAGCAGGGGTTCAGTACCCATGTAGCTCTGTCTCCGGAGAGTTCCATGGTTTCATCCCTAATAGTCTTACTTAAGTTGTATATATTTATAAAATATTTGACTTCTGGATGTTTTTGTGGGGGTTTTGGGTTTGAGAAACTGAAGTGCTGCCATAACAATAGAATAAGGTGCTCATTTTAAGTACAAATAAAAGATGCAGTGAGTTATCATTTGTAAACATAGAAAAATATCAAGTATTTTCCTCTGTTCTTCAGTCTTAGTCTCTACGTTGCCAACACGTGGGCTAAAATGTTAAGGAAAAAATCACCAGAATGTTTTGAAAGTTAGTTTTTAACTATAAAGACATTGGAAGGTTCTTTGTAATTTATTTTAATTTGTTAGTATGTATCTTTAGAATATTTTTTTCTTTTTTGTAGGTTCTGGGTTGGATATCAGTATGTGATCACCAATCGAAATCACTCCCTAGAAGGTCACTGGGAAGTAGCTTATAAAGGTAGGGCTCTGTAATTATTACTTGGTTAAATGGCCCGTGGAAACTGACTTAAAGCATTAATATTACTTGGAAGAACAACATCACTTCCTTCACTGGATAACGTGGGGGAACTACTTTGCTTTACTGTATTAGAAGAGTTTAATACTTGATACACATGCCTTATTTTCAAGTGTAAGAAGTTTCATAGTTTTTCACGTCAACATCTTGTGGAAAGAACAGGTTTTTCATTTTATTTGGTCTTTACCCTTGATCAAGCTCAGGAAAAGGACACATGGTTTCTTGTTCTTTGTGGTAAGTGTCCAGATGAACTGCTGATTCCCGATTCTAATACTTGCACAGACTGGGGTAGGATACTTGAAGGTTTTAGCTTTTTAAAAATTGGTAGATTTTTATGTACTTAAAATCTGAATTTTGCAGATTTAAAAACTTGAATTTTGCAGAATTACCCAGATATTTTTCATTTTAAAGTATTTGAGATAGTTTACCGAAACCAAGAGAAAATTTGCCTGAACCCAGAAATAAAACCCAGTTTTTATGAAAAACTGAACATTAATCTAGTAGGCATCACTGGCTGAACTTTTTCAATTGCAAAACAAGCAGCTCACTCTGAAAATGCAAAGTTATGTTTCTATAGCTTTTATTTTTTACTAATTCAGTTGATGGATTAGTTAAGAGTTCGTATAATGACTTCAAGATTACGTGTAGAACTGGATGTCTAGATGCTGTACTGGTTTAGGTAATGGAAAATTCAGAGCAAGGAGGTTTTTTTTTTTTTTTAAGCTTTGAATTCCAGTGTAGCATTTGAAAACTAATCTGAATAGTTTTCTTATTGTGTACAATTTTCAGTAATGGAAAATCTGGAAGGAAAACTGTCCATTAGGGACAGGTAGTTAATTACAAACAGAATTTTGTGAAATGGTTGGGTCTTGAAAAATACTTCTTGTGAGACATGGGAAGGAGTAGAACGCTGTGTAGTTTCCTAGTGATGGTACTTGTTCACTGTGCTGCCATGTTCAAAAATACTGATTTCTTTTGTGACTTAAGTGAATGGGGTTGGCTGAATATTCAGAGGAAACTGCCTGTGCAGGCAGGAACATTTTCATTAGTTCCATAAAGTAAAGGACCGAAAGATGCCTTTGGACAGCAAGAAGAAAGGAGGGAGGAAGTTCCAGCTTTTTCTCATAATAATGATTTTTGATCTGGACCAAACTGTTTATATAGGTAGGTTTCTCCTGTGAAAGCCCAAGAGAAAAAAACAAACAACTTTCTCCTTAAAAGGACCTGTCTCTGCTCTTTGGGAAGTTGACTGCACTGCCCTCTGCTGACAAGATATTTACTACCAGGGAGACAAGTTATACAAAATCATGATACCAGTTTTTTTATCATAAGTTTTATTTAATTTGATGTATTATATAAACATAAGCTTTCTAAATGCCACGTAGTCTTTTGTTTGCAATCCTTTTATTTAATAAAGGGATACCTATATAAAATATAGTACAGAATAGCATTCTGTAGCTTCTGAAAGGTTTTGTTTAAGTTTCATTGACTTGTAGCGAGACAGACCCTGAATTCCTATTATCTGTCTAAAAAAGTGATTTAGTGTCCTGGAGCTTGGAAATCTTAATCCATTTTAAAGTTATAAAATGCCCTCAACACTTCTTGCAGTATGAGGTACCAAACTGGGTATCGCTTTTTCATACTGCTAAAAAGCACAGGTGTTAAAAGCTTCGGATACAAAAGGAGACATTGAAAGTATGAAACAGCTTCCCCTCTAGTGCCAAAGGTGATGGGGTACGTGAGCGTACAAGGCTCTCATTTACACCAGTGCTTTGTATGTTTTATATGCTTGTGATTCTTGTTTTAATAAGACAAGGCATATACAAATTTGGAATGGATCAGCTAGTTTGAGTAAATGTTCTTCCCGTTTACCAAGCGGGTTCCTAATGTAAAATCATGGAATTTGCCAAGTATCTGTCAATTGAGGTACTTGTGGAGAGTGATAAGTCTACTCTGATCAGGCTGTAGTTGCCCAAAGTATTGTGTTTGTGGAGGTGTATGTTCATAAAATAATCTTTGGCGTGGGAAAAATAACTTGATGCTGAGTCCTCACTGTTTGGAACCCATCGCAATCCGCTGTTTTTAATGATTACATGGGTTGGAGGGACCCAGTGGTCCATAGCACCACTGCAGAAGTGCTGTTGCAGAACACTGTCAGTGCTCTGAATGAGCGGTGCTGGAGCGCACGGCATGGGTTAGACCTACACACAGCTTTGTAAGCACTCGTAGGTGCTTGGAGCAGGAGGTCCAAGATGGGTATGAGTTCTTGCTCCATCCTTAGCCAGCATGGCCACACTCAGACCTGTTAGAAGGGGTGTGTAAAAAACTGGCAGGGAACCCCCCTGGGGACTGGGGAAAGCAGCACTCGTGGAGATATCACAGCATCACTCACAGTGGTGCAGAATGACAAAATTACCCTGTACTTTAAAAACAGCAGCTTCTTCTCTGTGAGTCACCCCTTCCATCCCCCGGAGGAACGCTGCTACGGAAGCTCAAGGACAGTGGCCCTTAGCAGAGTTGGTGTGACATGAAATGAGTGACGTTAGGAAGCTCTGTAAAGCTTTGCTTACCCGCAGGCTGCTGATATCAATGCGTCTCCTTCTAGGCTCTTCAGAAGTGTTTTTACCCCCTGACCCCATCTTTGGTACGGCTATGTCTGAAAATGAAAACGTCCTTTGTGCCCAGCTCCAGTGTTTCCATTTCCCTACCCTTCGGCACCACGGTTTACACAGCTGGTACGCGGAAAACTGCTACGAGAAATCCTCATTCCTCTGCAAACGGAGTAAGTTGGGTTTAGCTCAGCGGGAACTGGCCTCTTTGTTTAAATATGCATATAACAAATACGGGCAAATCCGCTAGCCTCCTTTCTGCCTTTTGCCCAGTGAATTTAAAAAAAAAAAAGTGGGGAAGTTAAACTTCTCCTTGGCTTAAATAAATGAGAGCATAATGTGCGGTTTTCAGCCACAGTCAGATTTTTTCACTTAAAAAGTTTGTTAAGTAGCTATATCAGCCCTAAAATAAAGTATACTGAAAATAAAAGGTTAAAAAGAAAAACGCTTTATGAGTAAATACCGCTCTTAAATTATTAACTTCACATGAAAATGATTAAACACTTGTTTCTGATTTGTTTGGAATATTGCAAATTCCATTAAATTCTTTCCAGCCAATTATTAGAACTGGGTGGGGAGTTCGGGGGTGGGGGAAAGCAAGTGTAGCTATTGAATTAAGGTGAAAAAAAATAGGTTTTATTCTGCACTTTGCATTTCTTTACTTCAAAAGACTTTATACCAACAGAGGAAAAATGCTTCTTGTCAGTCTTTTCAGGTCATATTTAAGATACCTGATTAAAATGGTGCTTCTTTGCGAGAAGGAGAAAAGTTGTTCAACTTTTACTGCAGTTCTTGAAGTTTTTAGTTTGCTTTATCCTTAAAGCAGGAAAAAGACTTACAGAATGGCAAGGGAAGAAAATTCAGCCCTTGTTTGTCTGCTTTTGCAACTGAAATATTGAAAATTAAGAGGACAGGATATAGTCTTGTCTACCTTCATGTAATAAAATCTTGGAATCTGATGTTGAAGGATGTGTGTTTAGTCAAAACGAGGGTCAAAAGACCTTTTTGGTCATCTTTTTGGGATGATGTTGTAAAGAAAGCAATAGCAACCAGCCCATTCCTCCAAGGAGGTTATCAAGACGATGGCACCAGGCTCTTCACAGTGGTGTGCAGCAGGAGCCAAGGAACATTATGTTGAAACGAGGTTATGAATTGGTGCCAGGGAAAACTGTTTAATCATGAGGGTGGTCAAGAGTGGAGCAGACCCTCAGGGAGGTTTTGCAGCCTCTGTCCCCAGAGGTTTTTATGACCAGATTATATAAAACCCTGAGCAACCTCTCTCTGGTTTTGGTACCTGCCTTTAGGTCAGCGGGAGGAAAGGACCGTGGGCAGAAGACACCTCAACTTCCTCCGCTGGGCAGGGATGGAGATGCAGCCTGGGGCAGGGGCAGTACTGTTGCCTGGCTTCCTTTTTCAGACCTGGCCTGTTCAGAGGGTCTTTCAGTGTCTTCCAGAGAAGATCCAGCTTTTCCTGAGTACCAGGAGACAGGGAGGGAGCCACAGCAGGCGTGACAGTGAAGCATAAACTCCTCAGACCATTTACTTTCCTCTGTCTTGGAGAGGGTGCCTGAAAGTGTGTCAATTCCATTAAATACTTACAACTCACTTTGTCAATTTTGAGCAGTAAATCATCCCTCCGTGCCTCCAGACTATCCATTATCTTCCCTGCTCCTTGGAGATCCCTCTTCAGGGTTGCTTTAATATGAAGGTGTGGCTTTTAACTGGTGGTGCCCTTATGTTTACAGATCACTTAATGTAAGGGAATAAACGGGGCTCCTGCCTGGGAGGCTCACAGGCACGTGGGTATTGATGTGCGTTTCTCTTCTAGGCCAGACGTGCGTTGATATCAAAGACAACATTGTCGACGAAGGCTACTATTTCACTCCCAAAGGCAACGATCCCTGTCTGAGCTGCACGTGTCACAACGGGGAACCCGAAATGTGCGTGGCTGCTCTGTGCGAGCGGCCCCAGGGCTGTCAGCAGTATCGCAAGGACCCCAAGGAGTGCTGCAAATTCACCTGTTTAGACCCAGGTAAGAGTTGGCCGCTACGGTTCTGTCCAGAAAAAATTCAGTGCTCAGCTTGGTTATCTTTAGGTATAACTTTGAAGTGATGCATATTTTCAATGCCTCGACAGTGCTGGGTACAAACCCCCTTGGGGAAAGATCTCAAATCGTGGGAAATGAAGCACTTCAGACTTTGGCTAAAAATAATTAGCCATCCTTGATGCTACTTAGGAGAAGCAGTAGCTTATTTTCCGTACGAAGGCTGACACTACTGTGGATTTTTAGTAGAGTGTCTTGTGTGGGTCCTTTGTCATATTTAGTTCTCATGGGGAAAAAAAAAAAAGGACAACACTTCTCTTGAGCACTAATTAAGCATCTTTTTCTGGACATGAGCATTTGTGTACGTGGAAGTTTGCATGCAGGGATCATGTGGGAAGCCAAGTTTATAAATTAGAGAGTTTCCATAAGTATAATAAGGTTCAGTAATCTTCATTTGACACTGAACTGTTTGTAAGCCACCATGTGGGGAGGTAGATTTTGGGGAGCTATTTTTTTGTAAACAGACTTGCAAAAAGAAATGTGTCTTCCTTGGAATTCCCCATGAAGGTGGTGAAACACTGGAGCAAGTTGTTTGTGGAGTCTCCATCCGTGGGGATATTCAACACCTGGTTGGACTCTGTCCTGGGAAACCTGCTCCAGCTGACACTGCTTGAGCAGAGGTTGGACTGAATGATCTCAGAATGTCCCTTCCAACCTCAGCCCTTCTGTGATACTGTGATTTCCTGGTGTTTTAAAGAACCTAATCTTACCTGAGGGCACTAAGAAACTGTTGTTCGGAACCCCTAGAGAAAACATAGAAGGTCAGCTCTTCCCATCAGAGGCTCCTCTTTCAGTCTGTTACAAAAAAGGGGTGCTTCTTGGCTTCCAAATCTGCAGTCTGTCTTATTTGTCTTAACTACAGAAGTTAATCAATAAAAGCCACTGGCTTCTCCTGGCTGTCATTCACATTCCTTCTGAGGGTTAAGCCGAGCAGATGTTCGTAGCTGGTGTTGCAGGTTGGCCAGTGAAAAGAGAGAGGAAACAGCAGGAGTCTTCCTCCCACTCTTATCAGCGGAGTTAAGAGTTTCTCTTCACTTTTTTTATCTTCAGGAACAGTGTCAGTAAAGCGTCATCCAGCAGATGGGATAAGATGACCGGGGATAACCTCATGCCGTGTTCTTTAATCCTTGCTTATTGCTGTGGGTCTTAACTATTTCATGAATACTGATTTGAAGAGTGTATTTTACCACATCCTTTCTGATCCTTAAGCTCTTCTTTCTGTACTGATGCTAAATAAAACCGTTTCATTATACTCTTGCCTGAAGTGTTCTGTTTTTTTTCAGTAACTCAGTTTCTGAGAGAAGAATCATCAAGCAGTTGTCAAACTTCCTTCATAATGAAGGTCCTTCAGCTAGTGATAAACACTGAAATTTTTAAATGAAACATTTCTGTCATCCTTTTGGGTGTTTATAAATGGCTATTCCCACTGACAAAATTAATGAATTACTTTCTTTAATCAGCGTGTGTTTATCTTTGTCCAATTCTTACATATATCTTCCCTGAGCTCTGTTGCAAAGGAAAGAAAACAGTTTACTAATCAACAGCAAGTAAATTAATCAGCCAAGGAGAGGCCGGGGGAAATAAATCCTGCTGTTGGGTTGGCAGGTAATCAGCTCTCGCGGTGTGAGTGGGTGAGCGATGACTGCGAGTGGGGAACGAATATTACTCAAGGACTTGGGGGTAGGGGAATTTTCCAGTAGTGGGAGTGAGCTGAGCAATCACAGCTACGCTCTCTCGAAAGATGCTTTCCCTCGTTTAGTTGAAGATAAATAGCAGAGGAAAATCTGTCATGTAGCAGTGCTAAAACCCAGGTAGTTTGTCTGTTGCTGTTCCATCAATGTGGTAGGAAATAGTTTATCTGTGTGGCTCTTGTTTAGACAGACCTGGCATCCTTATTAGTGGAAAGGTAGTAAACGAAATAAAACACTTTGAAAGAGCTGATGGTGCTGGAGCTTTTCTAGTGACTAAACCGGTGCAGTTACAGGATATCAGTACTTTATAGAGTGCAAAACAGCCCTTCTGAAATAATCCATTTGTATTTGTGGGTTGGAAATCTCTGTGATGACTTAACCTTGTTCTGCACAACCTGGCTCTTTGTCTTGTTTTTTAATCTAGGCCTTTGCTTGACAGTAGCTTATCCAGCGGCACGGGCTGGCCGTCGGGAGCTCTCTCAGGCTGGGAGCAGTGTCACGGCGACCCAAGACACCCCGGAAGGTCCAAGAGCTGCAGTTGTAGCAGAACACGTGCGAGTTGGGCTTTCTGCCTACAAGATTGCATCCTGCTTGCCCCTGTGTACATCTGACTGGAGTCACTTTATTTAAGGCAGCTCTTAGCACTGATTTCTGGTGTTCCCATAAAGCGGAGGAGGCTGGGCGGCAGGTCCCTGGCGGTCGGGAGGTGTGTTGGTTGGGAGGTGGCCCTGTCCCTGTGAGCTCTGACGGTACGAGCTGCTGAAGGGTTTGACAGGGCAGAGCTTTTGTATGGCACAGCCAGATTTGAGAGGGTGTGATGCTCGAGCTCTGCGCGTAGCGCACTATTAAATGCATTTCTTGTTGCCAAGAATGCATTGTGTAAGAAATACCAGCCTGTTAGCCGTGTACTTTAACGATGTATAAATTAGATGGATTTTTCTGTTACTAGCGTTTGTAGCGAGTTGGTATTTACAGTTTTTTGTGAGGCTTTTAGCTTTCTTTTGTGAGGAATTTTTGATAGAGCTTTAATTGCTGTTGGTGAATGGAAAGGTATTTGAGAGAGCTCTTGGAGGTGTGGGAAAGGAGAGGTGGCCAGGGTCTGGCTGGTTGCTCCGGGAAGTGCGGTGACACTGGGGTGACACTGGGGTGGCTGGGGACAGGGGTTCGTCCCTGGTAGCACGTGTGTCCTGTAGCAATGTGTGACTGGGTTGTGCAGCCACTTCATCTGTTCCTTACCCACCCTGACCTGGGTGCATTTCTTATGCAGGGCTCTTTAATGGGAAACCGGTGCAAAGAAATGGGTACAGAACTCTCGAAGTCGTAACTTCTAGATCTATTCCATGTTCCGCCACTTGCGTTATGTGTGGTTCTAGGAAAAGATTTCATCCCTGTTTACCTTAATCTCTTCAGTTCCAGATTATCATGTTGATTCACCTTTTTAAGGTATTCTTAGTTCCTATCACGTAACAGTGTGCTAATCAACATACCAATGACACATGGAATTTAGATGACCACATCTTGGTGATAAGAACAATGTTTAGAGGTACTGTTTGAAATGTTAAAGTCCAGATGTCCAGAAGTTATACAGAAATGGTTTGTAGATACCCCGGTTTTTGGGCCTTTCCCATCGCTTCCAGTCTCTGTCCTCTCCAGTATAACATCATCAGCCCAGCAGGGAGACAAGTGGATGTGCAAAATGCCGTTAACATTTCCTTTTTCCCCGTTGTCAGAGGCCTGAAGCTGTCAACATTTTGACCCTCTTGCTGATTAAGATATTTTTAGAAACGCTTAGATCATGTTACAATAAATCAATAAATCTCATGGTGATTCATAATTTTCGTACGTGTTTGAAATATGGAGAAGTGTTAAACCAGGCTAATGAATCTCCACCCTGCATTTATCTCTCCGTTGCTGACAGAACATCATCAAGGAAAATGAGTCTTGGACAAAAGTAACAGGCTTCTTTTGTGTGTTTTATCTAACAGATGGCAACAGCTTGTTTGACTCGATGGCCGGTGGGATGCGTCTGATCGTTAGCTGCATTTCCTCCTTCCTCATCCTCTCTCTCCTGCTTTTCATGGTCCACCGGCTGCGCCAGAGGCGGAGAGAGCGCATAGAGTCCCTGATTGGAGCAAACTGTGAGTAGCCCCATTCTGTAACGATTCTTAATCTGAGTAGGGTACATGCTTTGGAATAAAGAGAGCAGAAGAAACACAAATCCATGGAAAACATCAGCAAAGCCTGGTTGTAGGTTCCTAGTCAGTGCTGTGCCCAAATGTGGTTGTGATTTGTACGAGTTGTGGTTCTTTGAACCACTCCGCATTCAAAGAAAAAGCTTTTATATCAATGTTTATCTCATGCTTCATGCTTATTATTGACAGGTCAATGTAGGTAAAGGTGAGAAATGTCATGGTCTTGCTTGTGTGTGTGTGTCTTGGTAGGTTCTTCAAACTTGAACTTTTTAGCCTATAATGGAAAAGTGTATGGTCCAAATCTGAAATGTCTTCTATGCGTGAATGATCTCCTTAGTTTGAGGAGGTTAGAGTCAAATTTAGACGTGATGCAGGACAAACAGGCCAGGAGCAGGTTGGGTGTCGTTGTGTAACCGCAATGAGCTGACTTGTATAGGTTATGTAGACTTTTTTAGGTCTTCAGGAGACGTGAGTTCCTTGGGTGTGAAAAGTGGAAAAAGGTGTTGAGATCTGCCTTAAATTGAAGAAGAAAGCACGGAATAAAGTCACTTTTTCTTCTCTCGACATAGTACACCATTTTAACTTGGGCCGCAGGATGCCTGGTTTTGATTACGGTCCCGATGGTTTTGGAACTGGCCTCACGCCGCTGCATCTTTCGGATGATGGGGAAGGTGGGGCGTTTCATTTCCACGACCCGCCCCCACCCTACACTGCTTACAAGTACCCAGATATTCAACACCCAGATGACCCACCTCCTCCTTACGAGGCTTCTGTCAATCCAGACGGCATCCTTTGTTCCACTCCAGGTACGCAGGCAACCGCTTCTCCTTTCTTCCTCTTTTTCATTTTGGCTAGAGGGGAGCTTTTTGGTTTTTAAGCTATAATCCTGTGCATTAGGGATTTTGAGGGGAAAATGTATTTCCATGATGGAAAAGTCTTTTGTTAAGATCTATCATTAAACTTTTTTTTTCTCAAACTTTCTTTGGATCACCTGAATTACAAGTGGAATCCATGATCCAAGCAGTTTAACTCCTAGACCTTGCCTATTTTCCAGCCTTTCTTTGGATGGGTTACCTGCTTTCCACTATGCTGGTAACTTTTCTGGTCTTTCGGAGATAGGTCTCTAGAGATTGGAATTAAAAAGTAGAACAGATGTCAAGTATGAGAGATTTTGGGTAAAATACATCCAGTGTCTTCTCTCCTCCCCACTTCCCCCACCCACACCCCTCAAAAATTGACCGAAAATATCACTTTCTAATGATTCACCCAGCGCTCTTCAGTTCTGCAGCTGCGATATTCACATACTGTAGAAATTATTCCAGTTTGGGATTTTATAGCAGCATATCTCATGAGATAAGTGAGCCTGATTAGTTGCAACTATCTTATTTATATATCAAAGCTTTATTTTTGCTACATAATTTTCCTCTTTGGCAGCATCATCTCTTTGTGCATTAATGCGAAACCAGGAAAAACTCAGAGTTTCCAGAAATACAGATAGTAAATCTATTTGGGAACGTGAAATGATGTACTAATTGTTCTGATTCTGCTTGGTTTTTGTCCTTTACAGATGGAGTTCTTTCTCAGACTGTGCAAAGCAGTCCTCCATCACTAGGAAACTGTGATGTATCCCCGCAGCTTACAGAGGGATCGCTTCCTCCCTCGGTTGGTCCTTCTCCAGTGGAGCTGGAAGACTCTGCTGACAGCAGCACCTTTCTTGTCCCTCCTGACACACCGCTAAACGAAAACCCACCGGCAGAAACTCTCACGGGCAGCCGCCACAGCCACTGTTCTCTCAACACCATTGTATAAAGGAGCAAAGAGCTGACTGCCCCTCAGAAATAGTTTTAGCAGCCGTTTGCACAGACAAACACTAATCCGTGGTTTGAACTTCAGAAGGAATCCCCACTTCGGTTTTTTTTGAACACTGCTTTTATGTTCTAGATTAGGATCGTGCCTCTCGTTTTTTGGCTGTCGTTATTCATTCACTAATCGTTTTGTCCTGTACATATGGATTGTTTAACTGCTCTTTTTTTTTTTTTCCATTGGCTATGGAAAAGAGTGCAGAGAATTCCTTTGACTTCTAAGGAGGTGAAAAGTATGGGTAGTTTTGTTTAGTTGTTTGTTTGTTTGTTTGTTTTCTTAACCTGAGAGGAAACAAAATCTACATCAGAAAAAAGCTGCTTGGATTTGGCTGGATACCACTGGACCCAGGGAAGAGAGGATGGAAAAGGAGGGTGGGGACAGTCACCGATCAGTCAGTTGCTCTCTCTCCTGCTTTGCCGCGCTTGGGAACGGCGGAGAAGACGGAACTGCAGGGGAAGGGGCTGGGGGCCGGTGTTACACAGCGGGGACACTGAGGAGCTAAAACACGTGCCACCAAGTAAGAGTTACACAGCGTAAAGCATTTGCGTGTTGCGATCTGCCGTGCTGTTCAAAACACCCTAGGGACCGGAGGAGGAACGATGTACGCGGTGTGTGACACGCGGGTACGAAGAAAAACATCTAGGATTTGCAATTACAATTATTTGTTGTTTGTAGCTGCAAAATCTCATGTTGTCGGGTAAAATTTCTGGCCCATAAAGAAAACTGGGTCTGTGTGATGCTTGTGTCCCCTCGGTAGAATATGTGTTAGGTAGTACTTTAGGGAAGGGACGGGGAGCAATTATCTTTGAGACAGTCTCGCTTCATGATATGAAGCCCCTGTTTGTTATAATCCCATAAGGAAGCTTGAGATGTTTTTCTTTGTAGTTTAACTCCTTTACAGTGAACACTTGCACAAGACTGGCCTGGATAAAAGACCATTGTTTTGCTTTTCTTTGCATGCTATATTTAGCATGTAAGTGTGTTCCCACCCCTACATTTCACTTCTTTACAGTTCTACAAATACCATTTAAAAACAATGTTCAACACACACTATACCTGATGTTTAATTCTAATTGGACACTTATTCCTTATCCAAGTCCCATAAATTGCCAATCCTATTCTAGGGATTTCCTCTGTGCCCCCCCAAACCATTTATCCAGGTCCCACAAGGGGTTATAACGAGGTTAGTGTTCTTAAATCAATAAAGCAGTTTGCTTCAGTCTGATATGTCATCTTAAATTTCCCCTTTAGATTCAACTCTTTAAGTTAATTTGGAGACGGCAAAAAGATTCGTCCACTCCCCCATTAAATCCAAAGTTAAGCACCGTTGGTTTTGGTAATAAGTGCAAAATAATCTTTGCAGTTGATTTTAAATTTACTTTTGGATTTTGGTGTACAAGTAACTTACCCTTTCCCCCCTACTCTCCTCTTGCCTCTGTTGTCCTCGACTTACTGTAGCAGTCGGCCGATGAGATGAGTTACAAGGAATTTGTAAAGGGTGCCCCGTGTGCGTGTTCTCCTGCTGCCTTATGAAGGGTACGAGCCTAGAGGGACAGGAAAAAAGCACTGCATGGGGGTGCGTGTGATCTATTTTTCTAGTAATGATGAGAAATCATACTCGTATGACAAATCCTGACCCACTGTTGTGGTTTCCCAGTGCAGCTGACTCTTTCCCCGTTGAATATGCTGCTACTTTCTATTCTGTGTCTTGCCTGTAGGCTTATACTGTACTGGGGGATTGGTCTTGACAATTCAACTCCTTTTGCACGGAAAACTGTGAGTTTTGGTATTGAGATCATATCTGGTGTCCTGACGTTCAGACACCTGCTTAGCAATCTGGAATCCCTGGGAGAGCGTGAATCGGAGTTGGGGGGGGGGGGGGCGCAGTAGGGGGGGGAAGCGCCGTCGGGACTCCTCTGCTCCCGCTGCCGTCCCCCCGCCCGCCCCCCCCCC
>JAOXJM010000005.1:31880229-31900679 GCA_026413425.1 Tringa solitaria
ATGGCGGTGCCACTGCAACGCTGAGGACAGCCAGGGAGGGTGCCTGGGGTGACAGCCTCCTTCCTCCCAAAGGATGTGGTGGGAAGGGCTCCCCTCTGCTTCCAGAGCCTGGGTCCCAGAGCAAGGAACAGATGCTCTGCAGCAGGACTTCACAAGCTGCCTGTCCCCAGCCCTCTTCAGATGTCCTCTGCCCTCTCAGGGCCGGGCCACTACCTGGGTACAGCATATGTAAAAGCACAGGGAATATAAAACAAAATCCTGCGTACTCTCCCATCAAGACTAAAGCAGCGTAAGCTGTAGAGCTGGGTTCAGGTGAAATGAATCCAGCAGCATCTCCTGCCTCTTCCAGGCTCTCTTTTGGTCCTGCACACGCTGCAGAGCGTCAAGGAGACAAAACGCTGGGGCAGAGCTCCGAGCCGTGCCCAGCCTGTCTCTCCTGACCCCTCCTCTCTCACCCACAGGTTTTGCCTATTTCCTGAGGGGCCGCGATTACTGGAAGTTCGATCCGGTGCAGGTGAAAGTGCTGGAGGGCTACCCACGCCAGATCAGCCAGGACTTCTTCAGCTGCACACCTTCCTCCAACTCCTTCAGATGAGGGGGGCGCCTGCCTCCTCCGCGCTCCCCTTTCGTCACCCTGACCTCCAGCAGCCACACAGAGGGTTCCCTCTGCTGTTCCTGGCTTCCTCCTAGGCTCAGCACCTGGCACGCCATGGGCCTGCCACAAGTGACCAAAGTTTGCTCCTCTCCAGTTCCAGCAGCCCCAGCTTCAGTTGCTATCGATATAATAGCATCTGCCACGTTCTTTGCTGGCAAGAGCGGCCACTAAACCCTTAATGTGGCCACGCTCTTCCAGCAATAACATCCCCGAAGCCATCAGGCCAGCCTGGACCGGGATCACGTTCTCCTAATTAACCCGGACCCCATCACCTAGAATTGACCTGATGGCATTTCCTATGTTTACATAGCTCACAGCAGCCCTTCGCCACTCCAGATGTGGGCCCGGGGGGAGGAGGAGGAGGAGAGCTTCCATGGAGACGCTCCCCGGGCCTTGGCTTTGGGCTGCGGACACTGACTGCCCGGGGAGGGACACAGAGGTGGGGCTGCTGCCAGGGCCACCTCGCCAGGGCCACAGGGTGACTGCCAGGGCCCCGCCGCAGCCCTGCTCCCGGTTTTATGTTGTATCACTAGCGCGTTAGGATTTCGTACTGATTTGTGTACAGACAAGGGACCCCCTCTCTCCCTCCCTCACCTCCCCGGCGGTGGGGGTCAGTGCTGGACGCTGCCCCGCCGCCCCCCGGCTTCTGCCGAGTCCGGTCCCCGCCCCGGGCGGCTCATGACTGCACTGACGGGTCCCGCACCAGCGTTCCCAGTCCGCCCGGACACCGGGCTGGGGGCTGACCCCCCCCGCAGCCCCCCTCCAGCTCTTTGCACACCCCTCGTTGCTACATAACCTTATACCAAAAAAAAAAAAAAAAAAAAACCCAAACCAAAAAACAAACAAAGGGAGTGCGGCTGGTTTCTTCCCTTTCCGTCTTCCAACCCACCCGCGACCCGGCTGGAGACCCCACCGGGGGTGACCGGTGCCCCAACCCCGGGGTCTCGGTGCCGGCCCCCCTTCATGAGCGCACTATAAACGTCTGTATATTTCCCCCTAATCCCCGTACCCGCCTACCGGTGCTCCCCGCACGTATATCCGCCCAGCGGGACTTATTTATGGCCATTATACACCAATCAAGCGCCTCCCTCCCCGGCGCCGCCCGCCCGGGCGGAGGCGTCCCCTCAGGCGGGGCCGGGGGAGGGCGGGGCGCGCCCGGCGCATGCGCGGAGGGGCAGCAGGACTAGGCCGCGCCGCCGCCCGCCCGCGCCCCGATCCCTTTCGCTGCCGCCCGGGCCCCGCCGCAGGACGCCGGGCGCTCCCGCTGCCCTTCCCCTGCCGCCGCCACCATGATGATGATGGCGCTGAGCAAGACCTTCGGGCAGAAGCCCGTCAAGTTCCAGCTGGAGGAGGACGGCGAGTTCTACATGATCGGCTCCGAGGTGCGGCCCCCGGGCGGGAAGCGGGCCCGGAGGGGTGCTGCGGGGGCCGGGATGGGCCGGGGGAGGCGCTGGGGGGGCTGGGGAAGGGGCTGAGGGGAGCCCCGGTGGGGAGCGGCGGTCTCCCGGGCCCCTGCGGCCCGCTCTGCCCCCCCCCGCTGTCGGGGGCCGGACGGGGGGTCCGCCCCAGCGCTTCAGCCGCGCTGGGACCAGCGCTCCCGGTACGGAGCGGGAGGGGGGGGCGGCGGGAGCGCACAGAGAGCGGATCCCGGCCCGATGGCAGCCTGAGGCCCTGCTCCCGGAGCATCCCGCTGCGGAATTTTGGGCAGAATTGTGCCCACCGTGCAATTGTGCAGAACCTGGCTCAGAGTTGGGGGGGGGGGGGGGGGATATGGAGCCCCCGGCCGGGCCCGTGTGCTGAGCGACACCCCCGGCACCGGCTCCTGGCGCCCCGCCGGACCGCAGCCTGGCACCCCCCCTGTACCCGCCGGCCCGCACCGTATTGGACAAGATGATCTTTAAGGTCCCTTCCAACCTAGAAGATTCTGTGATTCTGTATTTATCGATTCTCTGCTGCTGGGAGGCTGCTCTGCCTCCCCCAAGACAAGCCTTATTGAAACAAGAAACATTGGTGCTTCGGCGCCAGGGAAATGATCACGGTTGGAAACAGGAGGGAAAAAAAAAAAAAAAGTAATGTTTTAGCTCCTCCCTCCCCTGCCTCGATGCAAAAAAAAAAAAAGGGAATATTGGGTAAATGGAATGGGCAGCTGTGTAGGTTGAGCAGGAGGCCCCTCGCGCTCTCGTGTGAAGTGTAAAGTTTGAAAGAAGAGCTATAAGTGCAGTCAGGCAATCTGTGAGGTCGCCGTGCCGTTGGGAGGGGGAATAGGGCTGTCTCTTTTGTCCACCATTAATTTCCGTCTGCTGATGAGCACTGTAGAGCTACAGGTAGAATTAAAAGCTGCCTGAAAATAGATGTTCAGATCAAAATGAGCCTTGTCAAACAAGGAATTAGACCCCTTATTGTGTGGCAGTCTGCCAGCGTACGACCAGTCAGAACATTTGATTTGGGAGCCTAGCAGTAGTTCTGTTGTGCAGCAGGTCCTGCCGTAGCCTTCAGCACAGGTGAGGGTCTCGTGCCAGGAGGAACAGAACTGCTTTACAGATGGTAAGTAAATTTGAAAGAGGATTATTGGCAGGCATCACCTTTTATGTGTTCAAAGGGTTTAAAACGAAATACAAGTCCCTGGGCATTTGCTGTGTTCTGGCGATGTCTAGATGGCACCAAGGTTCAAAGGAAACATGATAATCTCTGTTGGAGAGCTGGGTATCTGCTTTGATTGAATTCCTGCTGAGCATTGTGCACGGCGACAGAAACTGAAGTAAAGAAAGGTTTGGTTGTTCAAAAATACATGAAAATGAATAGGCTTTTTTCCTATTAAGTGGGTTATTGTCAGTGGATGTGAGTGTTTTCCTATCGGGCTAGTGAAATAAGTGCTGATAAGAATTTGGGTTTCTATATTGCCACAAAAGTTGTGGTGCTGTTATGATGCCAAACCCAGTCATGGAAAACAAACTGAAAAAAGCACTTAAGAGGTTCCTGTTATCGTTACAAAGAACTGAATTTGTTTCAGCTTCTGCTAAACGTTTCTTAGGCAGGATACCAGGCCATACTGGAGCACCAGGCCACCTCTCCACTTTCCTTCTTGCAGGTGGGGAACTACTTGCGTATGTTTCGGGGTTCCCTGTACAAGAGATACCCCTCGCTCTGGAGGCGACTCGCCACGGTGGAAGAAAGGAAGAAGATAGTGGCCTCTTCGCATGGTGAGAAGATGAGCAAACATTCCCAGTAATGTTTATCTGAAACCTGAAACTTTTCTGCCTTGAAAAACTGTCCTTGGCGATTCAGAAGCTTGTGTGCCTTTAGGGCTGTGCAAACCACTAGTGATTGCCCCAGTGACGGGGCACTCTGTGGCAGTGGCACTGGCACCTCCTGCTTCAGCCCAGCACCAAACAGCAGCTGACCAAAACTGTTGTAAAACTGAAGCACCCATCATGGCTTTCCTGGGGTTGGCTGCAAAAGCCAGATCTCTAAACTAATGCCATGTTCCAGCTGAGTTTTATAGACAAAGAGGCGCATTTTTGTCTCTCGTCAAACAGGCAGGAGTGTTGCACGGATGCCCCATTGAAAACGGGCATCTTTGCTTCACTTTGCTTCTTGCAGGGACTGTTTGTGCCTCCCAGAGTTTGCTGTGGTGTGTTGCTACTGATGTGACTGCCCCAGTGAGACTTTAGCTGCCTTGGGATTGTTTTTGGTGGGAGACTAATAACAAGCAGTTAAATTTCTTAGCAATATGATTTGTTGTACACTCTTTAGACTAAAGCACAATAAAAATAAAGGGTTCGTTCTGGACTTAAGTCTCCTTCCTCCAAGTACCCTGCTGACCTGTTGCTTTCTTTTTTTTTTTTCTTCTTCTTTTTTTCCAACAGAAAATCAGCGGTCTCACAGTCCCAGAAGATGTAAGTCTTATCTGCGTGTTATTCTTAGCTGTGCTAGAGGAAGGACCTCCAACTGTGACCTCGGGTGCTATGACAATATATATTAATGTCTAATCCTCTTCCTCTGATCTCTCCCTGTGGTCGCCCCGATGGTGCACCCGGATCACATGCCAGACTCTTCTTTCTCAGAACCTTAGTGGGCTTCTCAAATGCAGATGGTCTCTGTAATTCAGCAAGACCTGTCCTGAAGGTTTCTCCCCCTTTCCCAGCTCTTATCAACTTTTCTATTGAATGTTGCCTTTCTGTTTCCAACCTTTAAGCCCAGGGAGGATTTATTGTTTTCTGGGCTTTTCCTCCCAGAGGGCTGTGGAAGAGATTTCACATCATTTTGGCAGACGTAGGGGTGCAGAGCTAAACCATGTGATTGCTGAGGGTAACTCAGGGTAGGAAAGAATTGTTTTTCTCTTCCTCTGCTTAAGTAAAAGCACATTAGATTTAAAATTGATCTAATAATTATGAGGATTTAAGGACTATTTTTCTGAAATTTTGTTTTTGTAGCATTCCTTTTGACCTTAAGTAAATTTCACAACAGAAATGACCAGAGTCTATAAATAAGTTGCACCCTGGAAGAAGGAGGTTCATCCAGTGGTAGTACCTGAGGGAAGCTCATGTAATTGTAACGCTCCCTGTATCTTGACTCTTAGTCCAAGTGAAAGATGTTTTTAATGGAGTATGAAGAGGATAGGTTTACAAGGTAAAGGGATATGGATACCTTTTGCAAATCTCAGCTCTCTCACTATGCCGCCATTCCAAGGTCTCACACTGCTTTTGGTTTTTGAATTGTATTTCTTCTCTGGGTTTTATGGTGGGAATTGTTGTGTATTAACTAAGACATTCCGCCCCTTCTCCCAAGAAAGTCACATTTATTCCTGCTGTTTAGATGGATGTCAAAACCTGATCATATTTATTTAGTGTCAGGCACTGCGGCTGGGCTTCTGGTCACTGCAGTGCAGGTGATCTCCCCCAGCAGCAGAGTCCTGGTGTGAGGGAGAGGGGAGGCTTCTGCCAACTCAGAAATGGCAGTGGAAAGTTTTGCCATCTGCTTATCCCATGTGTACAAAATGCCATGTAAGAACCTTTCTCGAAAATTAAACATCTATGAGAAGATGAATGAAGCCCAAAAGGCTTTTGGGGCACACACTCCTACCTCTTGGTAACCTATTTTAGTCCCTCCCGTAGCATCAGGGAGAGCAGCCTATTAATGCTGTGTTGCTATCTAGTACTTTTCCACGTTAATCGGCGTCTTTCCTGGTACCAGATCATGGCTATACGACATTAGCCACTAGCGTGACGCTGCTAAAGGCCTCTGAAGTGGAAGAGATCCTGGATGGAAACGATGAGAAGTATAAGGCGGTGTCTATCAGCACAGAACCTCCTACCTACCTCAGGTAACCAGCGTCGGGGAGGGCCGGGGTCGGAACGGAGCTCTGGGAAGATGTCAGCTGGGGCACCAAGCACCAGAGATTGCACAAACGCAGGCCATCGAGCAGGGGGGTTCTTGTCAGTCTGTGCTAACCATTGTTTGCAGTGTTGGACAAATGAAGATCTCCAGACCATAAGGATTGGGTTACTGCCCACATACAAGAGGAAGAAAAACCTAAGTGTTTGATGATACAGCTCTTTTTTCAATTACGGCATTCCATCTGTAACAGATGTTTTGCAGAACACACTCTCTGCACGTATTGCCTTCTGGAGACCTCACATTTCTCAGTGGTCCTTGTATAGGTAGAAAATCCAAATATGAACCTAGTATTTGTAAGTCCACCTGGATTTATGATGAACTGGAGATTGGGCTTCCCAGAGGCTAGCGTGGAACAATATTGTTGAGGGTTCCAGAGCAAAATAGCAGGAGTTTAATTTTAAACTTTTCCTTAAGTAACAGCAGTGGTGCTGAGGGTCTGCAGTCTAACACACTGTCTCCTTCTTCAGAGAACAGAAGGCAA
This sequence comes from Tringa solitaria, assembly GCA_026413425.1. Classification (NCBI taxonomy): domain Eukaryota; kingdom Metazoa; phylum Chordata; class Aves; order Charadriiformes; family Scolopacidae; genus Tringa; species Tringa solitaria. The sequence goes on from JAOXJM010000005.1 coordinate 31,886,763, forward strand.
AGAGGAACAACCAGTGGGTGCCGACCCTGCCCAACAGCTCTCACCACCTGGACGCGGTCCCCTGCTCGACAACCATCAACAGAAACCGCATGGGCAGGGATAAGAAGAGGACATTCCCTCTGTGGTAAGAGAGCTTCCTGCTTCCAAAAAGTGGAAACTGCTACTGCCAGGGTAGTGCTGATGAGTTCATGCGATGTGGTTCATCTCTAACTGACTAAAGACCTGCAGGTCGCTGTTTGGAGGTTCTTAGTTAAACTGTATGTCATGAGGCTCTTCCTCACAGCGGCCAGCCGGGGCTCAGAGAGGAGGCTTTCCTTTCATCAGGAAAACGGTTCCTTCTTTTTCTGATGAGTTCTTTCCGCTGATTTGCGGAGCAGTTGTCATTTGAAGAGCCTGCAGACCCTCTCTGCGGAGCACAACAGGCTTCCTCACACTGACATATTCCAGTAACTTTGTAATTTATTCAATGGAAAATGCTGCTGTGGCTCGTGAGTAAGTTTTATTTTTAGGAATGTATTATGATAGGTGTAATAAAAGGTGATAAACATATCGATTGCCATAGCCCTGTGAGCTTGCACTGAGAGTCGGTCTAAAGACTGATCAGGGAGTTGGAGCATGGGGATTGCTTCCAACAGACATTGCCTTCCCTCTGTGGATGCCAGATGTGCCATGTGCTCGTTGCATACACCGTGTTGTTGCTCTTTGCATTAGCTTTGATGACCATGACCCAGCAGTCATCCATGAGAATGCATCCCAGCCGGAGGTTCTGGTTCCAATCAGGCTTGATATGGAAATTGATGGGCAGAAACTCAGAGATGCGTTTACGTGGAACATGAATGGTATGTAGGAAGGAGAGTTTCCTGAGGCTGGGGAGATATAGTTGTGTCCGTCACCATATATGAAAAGGGAACAAGAATAAGTGTCTATGTGTGTCCTTGCATTACACACACACAGGTTTAAAGCTCTCCCGCTTTGGACTGTATTCAGCTCTCCTGTCTCTGAGCAAATGCTCTGCTGCTTCCAGGGGTTGCGGTCGTTCCTGGACACATGTAATCTGAAGGGTTTAATGGGCATGTTCTCCTGACCCACATCCTCAGCTCAGAGACTATCCCCTTAGCTGGGGCACCCTGAATACAGAACAGCTAATGTGTGTGGCTGCTTGATGTATGGGGATTGTTAGACCACAGCTGCGCTGTCCCCATGGAGCGAGTAAAGAAGGCTTAAGTCCCTGTGTCAGCATGCACATCATTACAAACCTGATACAAAACACCTTTTTAAAAGGAAAACCCGGTGCATTTGGGATTCCCTTCAATACACTGTGGGATTAATTTTGTGTATTTTGTAAGTGGCAGATACTGACTTGTAGGAAAGTTAACGGTGTCTCTTCATTCTTCTTCTGTGTCAGAAAAGTTAATGACCCCAGAAATGTTCTCTGAGATTCTTTGCGATGACCTGGATTTGAATCCTCTGACCTTTGTCCCTGCTATTGCCTCTGCCATCCGACAGCAGATTGAGTCGTACCCAACTGACAGTATCCTAGAAGATCAGTCAGACCAACGAGTTATTATTAAGGTAATACAGGAAGGCAGTAGAAGGAGGGCTGAACCGTTTGGGTTTCTCTGTTATGTGATGGGGCAGTAGGAGTACACAGGCTTCCCTCGGAGCAAAGGAGCTCTTAATTCCAGTCCCGTGTCCAGACTGCGTTTTTTCTTTTGTACTGAGAACAGAATGAAGGTGGCAGATTACTAAATGTTCATGTGCCAGCCCCTGAAATGATGAAATAGTTGAGTGCAAGCATTGTTGAGTCCTTTTGGGAGAACTGGAACTTGGTGAGCAAAGCTGAGTTGTCTTCATGCCACTGGAATTAAGAATTCAGTTAAGGAGCTCTGCAGACGCAGTGAAGTAGGAGTTACCTCTCTGCTTCTCTTCTCCAGCCTCTTCCTCCTCAGTTATGTTACCTTTGACAAACTCTTGTGAGAATGGAAACAAATGACCTGTTTCTTCCCTTGTCTGCAGCTAAACATCCACGTGGGGAACATCTCCCTTGTAGACCAGTTTGAATGGGACATGTCAGAGAAGGAGAATTCACCAGAGAAGTTTGCCTTGAAGCTGTGCTCAGAGCTTGGCCTGGGTGGGGAGTTTGTCACCACTATTGCCTACAGCATCCGGGGACAGCTGAGTTGGCATCAGAAGACATATGCCTTCAGGTACAGAACCATCATCTTCCTCCAGTGGGTGTGTGTGGGGTCTTTGTACTTCATGGGTGTTTGCATCAATGAATGCTAGAAGAGCTGACCTGATGCAGAAAGCTTCATTTGAAATGGGTCCTTTTGGCTTGCACCCCTTCTGTCCTCTTTAAAATCGCTTGTGCTTGTACTCAGTATCTTTCCCTTTTGGGTATAATACATTCCAGGACCAAATATTGATGAAATGTCAGCTTTTGCCACAGAATGAAAGGCTTTTATAATTAGCAGTGACTGAATACCTTGTGTCTCCCTTTTCTATGCTAATGATGAACTCTGGATATATTTCTCTTTTGTTGGCCATACACTGTCTTGAGCTTTGGTGTTTTGAACTAAGACTGATTGAATCTGCAGCTCTCTCCCCTGGCCGACGTTAAAGCTGGCTTGATCACAGGCCCTTCTCCCAGCTGGAATGCAGCAATGTCAGGTTTGATTAGTCAGCTTTGTAGCTTGTCTCCTGAGGATAATCGTTTCCAGTTGTGCCGCGCTGCGCTCTGTGGTGAGCGTGTTGCTGAGTCTGCAGGCTCTAACTACCCCTTAATGTGCGCTGGGAGGGTTTCTGACCTCAGGTCGTGGTGACAGTGGAGGAAGTTTGAGAGTTCAGCAAATGATGTATTTGCCGAGGGGAGGGAATGGTACTGCTGACACCACTTTTGTAGAGGTCAGTTCAGAGAAGCAGGATGACCTGCCTGGCAGCAAAGGGGAACATGCCCAGCCCTGGCCCACCTTAGGGAGAGGGAAATGGGTTGTTGTGGGGTTAAGCAAGGAGGAGCTGGAGGCTGTGGGGCAGCTGCTGCCGCTGTGAGCTCTGCTCCTTCCTCTTCCTCTCTCCGAAGGTTTCCCGTCCGCTCAGCCTTCTGTGGAAAACGGGCAGTGATGTGCTCCGGGCCAGTTGCTCTTCCACTAATCACACTGCTTCCTCTGGAGGTTATTTTTATCCTGAAAATATTCCACAGCAACAACTTGGCTCTAAAATAAAGCATGAAGTAGCTTTAGTCCGTGCCTTACGCGAGCTATGGCAGTTCATTTCCAGAAGGTTTAGTTGCCTGAACATTCCTAGGAGTTTGAGCTTGAAGCAGAGAGGTGGCCCTGCTCATGCCATGCTGGCCAGGAAGCCCTCTTTACCTTCACAGTTAAGTTACTTCGACAACATTTTAGCATATTGCCTCAGCCTACAGGGCATTTGTTCCTAAGTCTTGTCACTTGATGTCTCAGAGGCAGGCTTTGCATGTGCACACTCAGTGTTCTCCCTCTTTCTGATGCTTCTCCACATACTGCAGATACCTGAGTTCAGAAATCAGTGTACGTGTCAACTGTGGCAAGGGGGCTTCATTTTTGCCTTTGCTTCCTATCAGTCTTCCTAACTCTCAGCAAGTAAGGCTTTAGCCAGTGCTGCCCAGGTGCTCTCAGATACATCAGATTGATGCCAACTTCACACTGTTCTCTTTAAAAACATCTCTGTGGCCACAGTTACTAGACAATGTTTCCTTTTAGGGGTAGTTCAAACAGATTTCAGGTCTTCTTTAGGCTGTTGCAGTATTGCAAGGAGGAGATTCAAAAACTAGGAAGGGAACCGCAACAGCACAAAGTACATAGATACAAGCTGTTCAGGGAGGAAAAAGCATCTAATTGAAACCTTGGTTTTGTGTCATAGCACAAACATGCCTTCCTCTTCCCTTTTTTTCTCCCAGTAAAGGAATACTTTTGAAACCTTACAGTGATTAATGATATTTGGGTTGTGTGGTTGGTTAGTTCCTGAATTCCCAAACCACAGGAGTGGTGGTTGCTCCAAAGTCATTCCACTGATGTAAGGAAAGGGTCTGCTTTAGATGTATCAAAAGAATCTTAATATCTCAGGGGACTGGGGGGGTTGAGAAGACATGTGCCTCTTAATCATCGGAGGGAGAGGTGAAACTCTCTTCTAGCTGATGAAAGCCAGGGCAGTTCTCTCAGCTGGGCTGTTCTGTGTGAAATAAGGAGAGCCTGAAAGCCCAGGGCTGGAAGCAGACAGGTAACTGATGCTTTGGGGGTTTTCAGGGGGATGGTGTGCTACGATGTGTCACATCTCAGTACCAAGTGTTTCTCGTGGCAGCACGCAGCGCTTCATACCAGAGTTTTGCCTTTGGGACCCAAATGGTGGCACAGGTTGTCCCACATCAAACCCATGTCCATGCCTGAGGGGTTTCCCTGCCCTGTTGGCACGTCCATGATGCTACTGCCTAGGCCTGGTCCCAAGGAGAGGCAGTGTCTTGCTGGGAATGCTGCAGCTGACAGTGCATTCCAGGCACTGGTGTCTTCATCAAAAAATGACAAGGGAGGGGGAGCTGTCTGTCATTGGAGGTTGTAGACGAGGGAGGATTTTTTCAGTTTGTCTTTGATTCTGTGCTGTAGAAGTGTGATATCTGAGTCGGCTTGCGATTAAGTTATGCACATGAGGATGGGTTTCCAACCCCCTTCAGCTCTAGCAGGGGCTCAGTGTTAAGCACAGTAAATGAGGTAGCATTTGGTCTGGAATGTGCAGCAATCTGGGGCTGAGATAAAATTCCTGGGTTTGAGTGTTGCTTAGTGGATGTCAGCAGAACTGGAAGTAGCTTTGACTGAAGCTTCCTCCCAGGATCAGATACCAAAGGCTCAGGATTAATTTTTCATTTGTAGCATTACTTTGAAGAGCTGTTATTCTAGATTAATGGCTTTGATGCAGAGGTTGTCTGTTCCCATGGCGATTAGCACTTGAGTTCCTTCCTGGGAGAAGGAGGGGGCTGCCCGGGAGCCTGGAATCCCTGCAGGGAGGCATGTCCCCAGGGAGGGGGCCGATGTCTGCACACACCTGCGGAGGGCTCTGCTCACACACACACACTTTGTGTTGCTCAGGCCAAGCTGCTTTCTAGAATTCAAAGCAAATATTTACATTCTGAGGCTCCTCTGTATTTATGCTGGGCTTCCGGCTCCTCTGTCAATATTTGGGAAGCTGCTCCTGGTCAGTTCCTGTTGACTTTTACTGAAAAGTGGCCAGTGAAGCAGTAAATATTTTTGTGTGTGTGACAACACAGCTGGTCGGGGCAGATGATCTCTTGAGGAGCAGATGTTGTGATCCAGGACAGAGCCTGGTGTTCCGTTGCTTGTGCAGGGAGTAGCCACAGCCTCTGGTTGCAACAGCAAGGTCCTAAAAGACTGTCTTTTCCATGGGAACTGGGAGAGCAATGCCTGTCCCGCTGTCAGGCTCTCAGAAAGCCAGACTTTTTCCAGGGAAGAGCTGTCAGGGATGCACTGGGCAAACCACAGCTGGGAACTCAGAGATGTGGAAGGGCAAAGCGAGAGAAAGAGCCCTGTCAACAGTCCCAGCTCAGCTGCTGCTCTGGGAGACGTTCTCCCAGTGCTAATAAACTGGGATGAACTTTGCCTTTGCTTTTTGGGTTTGAATGTAACAGCCAGTTACGTCAGGGCCTTTGTGGGAAAGAACTGCGTCAGCCAGAGCTGCTTGGACAAACCTCTCCCTGGTGGTGAAAGGAGATGGTCCTAGTGGGTCTCCCAAAACCTTCAGGCACCACAAAATCGTAACCATCAGGCCCGGGTGTACTTCTGGGAACTAGACTGGCCTGAGAATGAGTGTTTAAGCCTGAAACGCTGTAAATGATGCTCTGTTTGTCCTTGTGTCTGGGTTGGTAGCCCAGAGGAGTTGCTCTGAGAGCACTGATGGATGTTGCTTTGTTGCCTTCTGCCCTGCCCTGCAGCGAGAACCCTTTGCCGACTGTGGAAATCGCTATTCGCAACACGGGGGATGCTGACCAGTGGTGCCCTCTTCTGGAAACCCTCACAGATGCCGAGATGGAGAAGAAGATCAGAGACCAGGACAGAAATACAAGGTGCTGCCACTCGTTCAGACAGTTCTCCTTCTGGCCTGTCTCTAAGACAGAAGTTAAATGCTTTGATGTTTGTCTTTCCCTACTGAGAGCCAGCTGGCAGGATTTCAGACTTGCTCACCACAACAGAAACTCATTTTGCTTCAGGATATTAAACTGTTATCACCTTGCTCCACAAACATTGAAATCTCTACTTTAACCATCTCCTGCTTGAAGCAAAGTTTCCTTTGTATTGTTCCCTTTTCTTTCTTTTCCCTGGGCTCTCTGCTTGTGCAGGGGGATTTGTTTCTATAGGAAGGCATTCATCACAAATATTGGAGTTCCACACACTGTCCTGCTACCTAGAGTCCTGCCACGAGGCGCGTAGGGTAAAGTGCTGTGAGATGTAGGAAAGGGTGAGCTCCCAGCTCTGGCCTGGCTGATGCTGCCCCCTTTGCCAGCACGGGAGTGGTGCTGTGATTCCTGGAGGAGCTCTGCTGCAGAGAAACCCACTGAGCGCTGTGCGACGTGCTCCGAGAGCACTTCCTCCTCTTTGGTAAAATTGCTCCTGGCAGATAGAAATGAACGCCTAGAATCTCTCCAAAAGATACACTGTGGGAAGAGTAAATATGCTGGCTCAGCTTTTTCCCAGGATTTTTTTTTTTACTGCTGATTAGCAGTTTCATAATTGTTTTGCTGCTTGGCTATGGCCAGCTGAATAGTTTTCAGTGCAGATTGGTTCAATCCAAGTTCATGAGCAAAATAGCACTAAAAGCTGTTGCTGAGAATGATGTCTGAGCCTTTTCAATGGAGGTGTTCTCAGGTGACCAGGGGAGTCTGTCCAGGCAACAAACCTGTCTACAGAGTTCACAAAGCTCTGGCAGCCTCCCCAAAAGCATTGGTTTTAGTAAGACTTCACGTGACAGTAGCACAGCACTCACTGTACCTCTCTTCTCTCTCTTGTAGGCGTATGAGACGTCTGGCCAATACTGCTCCAGCCTGGTAACCTTCCTGTGGTGACACTGGTGCTCTTCCTACAGACTTTATCCCTCCTCCTCTCCCCACATGGATCTAGGATTGGCAGGGGTCTTTCTGTCCCTGAAGGGGACACACATTCCACTTGCCAAGAGTTCCCACTACTGCTGACTTCTGTCCCCAACCCCTAAATGCCATGTACCGGGAATGCTGCAGTAGCACCTGATCTGGCCCGGATCCGTGGCAGCTCTCAGAGCCCTTATATACCTGTGTGTGGACAGTGTAAAGATTCTTTTGTATAGGTGCAACATGCACTATTAGGACAACTTTTTAAATAAAAGGAATGCATACTACTTGGGCTGAGTTCAGTATGTTTGAATGAATAGCAAATCTTGCCATATTTTGTGCTATTTTAGTTACCTGAGCAGTCCCATGGCCTCAGACTAATGTTTTTGTGTATAATGCTGCACACTCACATGCCTTTGGTTTTCCTGAAGCATAATGGAAACTGAGTGCTTTACTCTAATAGATAAAGCAGCCCAAAACCTTTTGCTGCAGGGGAAAGTGTGAATGAGACTCAAAAGTGGAAGCAGCAAATGATTCTTTAAAGGAGAGAGTCCTGTCACAGGCTCAGTGAGGTGTTCAGCTGGTTTTGACAAGGGTACATTGGATTAGCTGAAGTCACAACCTTAACCCTTATTTCTGTCAGATACCAGCCTGGTGTGTGGGGAACCCTTTTATTGCTTTGAAGGCTGCATCTGGGAAACAACAGTCTCTGAAATGGTGCAGAAGTTGCAGTCACCAAGGTGCAGTTTCCCTTCAGTGAGGGGCTTTGCTGTGGTCACTGTCAGCCCCTGCAGCAAAGTGGGCATCTTAAATACCCCTAGCACTGCAGCATCAGGGTTTTGCAACCCTAGAAGCAACCTGTCTGTCTTTGGGGAATTTAAAAACAAAATCCATTGAAGTGAGATAAAAAAAAAAATGCAAGTTTGCTTAAAAAAAAAAAAGCTAACTGAAGGCTATGTTGCCATTGAGGTCCAGCAGCTCTTTGATAAAGTTCTGGCCGCTTGCTGCCAGGACGGAGGAGCGTTGGGAGCGGGGCAGGCTCTGCTGGCAGCCCGGCCGTTACCTTCAGGCCTTTATGAGAAAGCCAGTAGGTTCCTTGCTGATCCGCCCACACTGCTAGCACAGTCAAAAAAACCCCACTTTCTGGCCTTAATTTATCATGTTTAGACTTGAGTAATAGCAGAGCCAGTTCAGATTCCTGGGTGGGAGGGAACTTTTTCCAGATGTTAAGTCTGCAACTTAACCAAAAACTTGCACTTTAGCAATAATATTATTGCAGCCTTATCCCAGGCTGCTGTGCCGGAGCAGTATCCTTCTCCGAGAGCCTGAAAGGTTATTTCAGCAAATAGGACAAAACCTGGGGCTCCTGCTGTGTCTGGGCCTCCCATGTAGAACACATATTTTGCCACACGGACATAAGAACTCCAACTCTTCCCAAAAACACTTCAGCCTCTTTGTTATGGTCACATACTTCTGCAAGCAGCATCTTCTGGGAGTTTGACCAAAACAAGCACAAAGCTGCTGCAGCCTTAAACTAGCACCTGTGGTACAGTTTCTGAATTGTTGTGAAGCTTGTGGTTCCAGAACCCTGAAGCTCACACCAAGGTACAGACACACAAAGACTGCAGCTTCCCCAGCAGGTTTACAAGTACCTCCCTCTGCTCCTTGAGCTCCAGGGACACTGTAGGAACTGTCCCTCCAAGAAGAAGATGGGAAACCAGGATAGTTCAGGGGGCCAGGTCCCAGAAAGAGCACTTCATGCAATTTCTCCATGTATTAGGACTGCTAGGGAATGGCTAGGAGTAGCTTTCCAGCTTGAGAATCACAACTCCTTAATCTGGTCTTCTAGCTAAAAGCACAGCCCAGCTTTTGCATTTCAGAGTCCCATCTCAGAAGCAATTTAAAACAACATCTGCAAACTTGAAAAACAAACTCTTCAAAGGTTGAAGCACCAGCTCTGTGTTACTAGGTCATGAACAGGTACCTGCTGAATCTAAGGCTGCTTAGCCCTTGGTACTGCTGTCTCTTCTGGAAGACCACCATCTGAACAGTTCTTTCATCCTCTTCCTACAGGGAAACAGAAGTGCAGCAAAACAGCTCGTTCAAATAAAGTCTGAGTCTTCATTAAAAAAAAAAAAAAAGGTGTTTTCATGGGAAGCCCACAGGAGGAGGTGGGAATGAGGGGGCTGGAGTTCAATCTTCCTTTGCCACAAGGCTTCAGCATCATTTTTCCAAAGCGGATGCTGGTTACTCACATTTCTTTTTGTAGTTTTGGTGGTCAGAGGCTTGTCTAGCTGAGCAGAAGGGAACGTCACCAAATGAGCTGTCCTGAGATACAGTGTTTGTAGATTTACTCCAAAGGCTTTAAGGTCTGGTACTGCCTTAGCAACAATGATCACCTCCATGCAGTACAGCTGTCTGTGGCCGGGACTAGCTCGTTCAGTTTTGTTTTCAAATTCAGATGTTTATATTTCAGAACTAAAAAAATTCAAGAAGAGTGGAAAGACACTGCACATGCAGACGGCCTTTATTACCAGTGCTACTTCAGGTGCTGCCTGGCTCAAATGTCTGGCTCTGTCCCCTCTCCTTTCCCAGGAATCCCTGTCTCCAACCAGACACCCCTGACCTTCCCCATGCTCTGCTCTCCTGCTGACAGAAGAGGGGAAGGACATCTTCCAGTGAGCCTGGACTTCGTTTTGCCCACCAAAACCAGAAAAGCCCAAGCAAACAGCCTGGCAGTTTTAAGCGAAGTCCTAATGAATACTGGTGAACTGCTGCCTCTGCCCCTGGCAGAAATGGACACAACTGAAAAATAAAGATTTTAATGTAAAGACTCTTTGGAAACAAGACCCAAAAAAAGGGGTGGGAGACTTGGAGGAAAGGAAGAGGCTAAGCTGCATTTTACCATGGTAGAGTAGAGAGTTCTACTTCATTGAAAGCCCACAAAGAGGTCTCACAAACAGCGAGAGCCGAGAACATTGGTCTTTGTACAGAGTGATCTGGCACACAGCAAGTCATTAACAGCAAGAGGAGGAGTAGCTGGTTTAACACCCCATTTGATTCTTATTCCCCCCGGGTAACTGAGGAGCCATCACAACTCCCAGCCCCTGACCCTACAACACCTCCAAGAGCACTCATCAGTTCTCACGTGCAGGGCCCTGTGGAACCGCTGGGTACCAGGGGAAGAGGAGTTACCCGTACAAACAGCGAGACATCACACATTGGAATGGCAACTGGTGTTATTCCAGTAGGATCTCTGGGCCACAGCGTAAGTCCAGCCGGGAGAGAGGAATCTGGCCACAGTGAGAAGTCCTCTGTTACTGTGGGTGCTGCTGCTGGTTCTGGTCTTGGTCTCTAGGTTGGTTTTCTGGACGATCCTCAGGGAGAGGGTTATAGTTGGGATCCTCTTCAGGTGTGTCAAATACCATCTTCCTGGCAAGGGACATGCCCGTCCCACCGAGCAGGCAGGTTAGGACAGGGAGCTGAGGACATGGAAAAACCCCAGCCCTCCTCGGAACACCCCAGCTCTTCCCAGGGCTTGGCTTCTGTCACAGCCACCCCCTATTGTGCCACACGAACTGTTGGCTCAGCTCGACGTGTGACAGTGACAGTACCTTCCTTGATCTCTGGGTCACCTTTGATCCTCAGCATGAAGCAGAATGTGTTCTGCTTTATTAAACTACAGAAATACATCAGAAAAAAAAAATCCTACCAGCATCTCGCATTTCCACGAGCAGTAAGAACGCTCCAGTTCAAGTAGCAAAACTGAAGGTACCAGCAGTTGCTTTATGGACCCTGTGTGTGTATATAATGTGCAAAGTGCCAGCGCTTTCCGCGGCAGAGGCATAAACTGGTGAGCTGAGGTCCTATCAGCATGCGATAGCATTCTGTGGTCACCCCACGCTGCCACAGACCAGTTTGCTACAGAAGTGACCCAGGCTGGGGAGCGACGCGGCAAAGCCCAGAAAGAATCAGCTGTACTTACAGGAAGCCAGGCGTTAACAGCAGTTTCTTTCCTCCAGGCTGGTTGGGGAAAACATCTTCCAAGAAATAATAGATGTGACCCACGGCAATCCCTGGGGAGAGATGTCACCAAGGTCAGGCCCAGCTGTGACTTTGCCAGCTGAACCAGAGGATGAAGCTCCAAGAATCCCCCAGCAGTGTCCCCACACTCCAGCTCCCACCAGAGCCACCCGTGAGGGTCAGGCTGTTTGCTGCGATGGGCACAGAAGCAGGTGGGGAGCACCCAGGAGAGCAGACACAGCACAAGTGTCAGGCAGAGCCCACCGTACCCAACTTCTGCTCCTGGGGAAGATGCAGCAAGGTGCGGGGCACAAGCAAGAGCTCAGCCATGAGGCTGGCCACCAGTTCACTTTAGGAACCCCCCATCTTAGTTCTTAAATAAGATAAAACCAAGAGAACACGATAGTGCTCCCTAGAGAGCGCTGTGGCTGCAAAGCGCCCTTGTTCCCAGTGCCCACCAGCTTTGACTTACCCAGCAAGTCGATGATGATGGAGTTGCCCAGGAGCAGAGAGAATCCCATCAGGACCCAGGGCAAGAAAGGGGCCTGGAAATTAAGAAGCCCAAAGAAGTTCATGCGGATGTAAGGGTTCCTGCGACTCCACACATACACCAGCATGATGGTAAATGCCTGGCCCAGGAAAAACAGGCTGGCAAAGAGTCCAAATAGCTAGAAACTATCGAGTCAAGGAAAAACCTGCCCACCCTGTGCACCACCTCCCACTCTCACTCTCCCACTCAAGCTCAGACACCACTGCCCTGCTGCAGCTGGACAGCTTCTCACAGAGCAGAACAAGGGGCTGCTTTTCAGGCAGTCTCTCTCTTCACTTCCACAAACACCAGCAAAAGTACAGGCAGATTTTCCTGTATTTTGCTTCTGCTAGGCATTCTGGGCAAGGCACAGGCCAGGGGTGGGCAAGACAAGGGGCATAAGCTGTGCCACACAGCCACAAGTTGCCCCTCCCTCACCAAAGAGCCTCACATGCTCAGCAGAGCCCTCCCAGGCCTCAGGCCACAAACCTGGCTGGTCTGGGGCACCAGAAGGCGCTCTGCCCCATGGCACCAAGGAGATTTGTAAGACAGCTGTACCACTGCTCAGCATGCAGTGCTGCTACAGACCACATGACACACCTGGGCTAGCAGCCCCAAACTATCCACAGCACCTCAGAAGTCATCAGAAGAACCTCAACCAACTCAAAAGGATACTGTCATGAGAAACCCTCCAAAGAGGAACATGAAGACGAAGTCAGCCGTCCTTCCACGGAAGGAGCCTTCTTCTAGCATGCGGCAGTACCTGTACCTGGGAGCGGGAGAGAAGGAGGGGTTGCAGTATAGGAAACTTTACAGGGAATAAGCCGGCTGCAAGCTCTTTCATCCCAGGAAGCTGCCAGCCAGGTGTCCAAGCCCCAGAGCAGAACAGCACAGGCTTCACCTCATACCACTGACCCCAGGGAAAGAAAGAGGCATCTGCTCTGCTCCAGCCAGAGCTCACCCCAGGAACGGGCACTGCTCTCCAGCATGAGTCACAGCAGCACTGCCAGCTTCTTCAGCTCTTTGGCAGGGGCTGCCCCACAGCAAGCAGAGATGGAGGGGGCAGGAGGTAGCCACAGTTGCCTGGGGAATGGCTTCAATTCAGACGGAAAGAGCCAAGGGAAGAATCCACAGCCCTAGACTGCTGCCCAGACAGGTCAGACTGAGGAGGAAGACAGACAGGGGAGAAATCTCATCTAAGCCAAAAAGGGAGCAGAGAGCTTCACTGAGACCAAAGGATACAGAAATATCATGTTGAAAAAGAAACTGAATCCCAGGGGCCCAAAAAAGAGGAAGTTGGTGATCAGCCTCCATATCTGAAAGAGAAGAGAGAGGAGAGAGAAAAGGAGGTGGACAGACAGGTCTCTCTCCATCACGTGTACAGTCCCTATCCACTGGGGACACCCACTAATGCATCCATCTGCTTCAAACCACCCCAGGACACCAGGTACCTGCAGGTGGGACCTCCCTCCACTGCCCCCATCAGAGAACCTCACCCCTCCAGGTGGGAGAAAGATTCCCCTGTTTTTTTGGAGGGGACAAACAGCCACAATTCAGCACCTGGAGCCACAGTAAATCCCTGTTCATTCCACTCTACAATAAAGCCCCCCTATAATAAATTCCCCACCCAGCCCAACTGGCTGGTCAAACATCTCACTCAGTATCATAGAGTGGGGAGGGACAAGGTTTGAGTACTAGAAAAAAGGAAATGCCATGATGGCATATGGCAGGGAGAGGCTGGAAGAAGTGATCTCTATCCAGGCATCTGTGACAAGAGGGGACACCATGGTGGCGACCTCACTACTGTCAACCAGAGAAGGCTGGAGCAGTGGGAAAGAAGTCCCTTGGGATCCTACAGCACTCCCTGATGCCCCCAGGGAGCAGGACACCCTAGGCCCAGCCTATCACACACACCCCTCTCTGGGAAGGGGCAAGAAGGGCACCAACACATGGACAAGGCCTCACCTGGAACTTCCTGAAGATGAGGTCAGGGTTGAAATACAGCTGGAAGGGGGTGATGAACTCCAGTTGCTGTGAGAGACAGGCAGAGCAGCTGCCACCCACTGCCGTCCAGCCCCCTGGCCTCCCCACCATGGCATCCCCTCAGATAACCCAGCCTCCCTGTCATGACACCCCCTGAGGTAACCCAGCCTTCCCCTCAGGGACCCCAGCCTCCCTCCCACAACCTCCCTCTCAGGAACCCCAGCCTCGCCATCATGGCACCCCCTCAGGTAACCCAGCC
>JAOXJM010000005.1:31904332-31917634 GCA_026413425.1 Tringa solitaria
TCCAGGCTGAACAACCCCAGCTCCCTCAGCCTGTCCTTGTAGCAGAGGTGCTCCAGCCCCCTGAGCATTTTTGTGGCCCTCCTCTGGACCCGCTCCATCAGGTCCATGTTCTTCTTATATTGAGGGCTCCATCCAAGAAATCCCATCTGTCACCTGTGCTCAGGTCACTCACAGATGTGAAACACGATGGTACCAGAAGCAGCTCTCTTTTCCAGACAGTATTTACCTGTTCTGCATCTGCAGGCTTAGTGGTAGTAACCTGTTGTGCTGTGAACGGTTGCAATCCACAAACCCACTCACAAGAAAATATTGCAGGAAAAGAAGAACTAGTGTGTCTTGCACGTTCACCACTGTGAGTTCATCTGGCCTTTGATTTAAAAAGATATATATTTCCTGAAAGGGAGTGGTTTTGCACATACACAGTGACAGAGCACTACTGGACCCTCCTGTTACCCCTGTTCTTGTTTTCCCTATTTCTGAGGTGATTTTAAGGAACACGCAAGCGTTTGCCCGTGGTTGCAGGTAAGCTTAACCCCACAACAGAAACTCCACAGCTTCCTGTCTCAGTTTCTGCAAACCAAAATAGCAACGAGTTTGGAAACAAAGAAAAAAGCTATTAACTCCCCCCATGAGTTAAGCAGCACATAAACCTCAAGAAGGCACATGAGCAAAGATAAATGGGCTGTTGCAGTGTTCATCTCTTTTGTTTGTAGTAAATTATTGTGTGTGTAATTCATGTTTCCTGTCCATAAATGCCAGAGGAACTTGAAGACATGGAATCCATTCTAATTTAGTAAAGACAAAAACAATTCCTTTTGAGCCCATCTGGAACTTGTTTTTATCATAATTGTTTTGGGCTCAGTAATGAGTTCAAGATCTAACTGCCCTTGATAATTGTTTCAAGAATAAACAGATGCTTTGTTTGAAGGCGGCAGCCCCCAGTTCGCCCAGCGCAGCACTCGCCGGGGTCGCGGGATGAAAGGAGCCGTGTGCCGTGTCAGCACAGGCCATAACGAGCCTTGGCGCCCTGGACAGGGCTGCTCACCCCTCCGGCAGCTGATGGGGCAGGGGACCAGCCCCCCGCCACCCACTTGGTGAGTGTCCAGCTGGTGACGTGTCCTCTGCTCTTTAACGCCACTGGCATTTTGTTTGTAAATTCATCGGATGCCCTTTTGCAATGTGCCCCGCCGGGATACGAGACACCACAAGTTCTGTACAAGGTCTCACCTGCCCCAGTGCTCCCCAGGACACGCTACACCTGAGATCCCTCATGGCCCTGGTGTAAAAGAAGCTGCTGCCTGACCGATGGACTGGCCCTGGGGACAGATTCAGAGAGAGCAGCACTGAGCTCCCCTGCAAGGAGGCCAGCAGGACCTTCCTGGAAGGTTATTTCAGCTCTGGGACTCTGCCCTCAGTGGATGGGCAGCAGGTGCCAAGATCCACCACAGAGCAGTTGTGGAGAGTTTCTGCTCCAGTTTTGGAAAGAAGGCTCCGTGAACCCGCTGTGCGCAGATAAGCTGTGTAATCACAACCACCCCAGGCACTCCAAATGTTTACTTTTCGATGTTTAATGGCCATATATAAATTCTTTCTCCTTCATTGAAGGATTTCCTGTCCCAAATCAGCTAACTTTACAGTGTGATGGCTAAAGTCAGGAGAAAGTGAATCATACAGAATTGGACGGGGGGTTTATTTGTTTGTTTGTTAGGAAGAAACTAAAGATAGCACTTAGAGCGCAGCCCTCCAAGGACATGTGGTTTGCACAGGGTTTGCTGTAAATCAAAGTTTATATTCTTTTTATTTCCTATGTTTTTTACTTCAAATTGTAGCTTTGCATCTGGCATATCGTGAGAAAAACAATCTCACCTAACTCTCTGTGAGCAAAGCCTGATCATATATCCAAATAAAGCGCCTCTGCCAAAACAGCTTCTGATCATGAGTTGAAGACATCAAGCAAGAAAACATCTGTCTCTTTGCAGAGTTATTTTTTGCCAGGGCTTAATCATTCTTGTTAAATTCTTCTGCCTTGTGATCTGTCCTCTACAACGCAGGTCACCTCCCACAGCTGTCAGTGGGGAATATCCTTCAAGGGCCTTTATTTTGTAACATCCATTTCATAAGTGCCGTGGCCAAATCAGCAAGAGAACTGAAAAACAACGCTTGTTTGTTATAAAAAGTGGTCTATGTTCAGCTCACGATAGCAGCACGTAGGTCTGAGCATGCTGTCAGCTGTCAAAGACCCCTACAAGGAGTCAGAAATGGTATTTGTACTTTGGTTTTCACCGGAGGCAGGACTGTGTGTCCTAGTCCAGGTGCCTCTCGGTAAGCCCGGGGACAGCTCTAATGAAAATCTCTACTTGAAGTGAGTGTTAAATGAGAACTCAGGCAGAGTCTGACACTCGGACACTGCTGCACATATTTTCCTGTCCTTTAATGGGAACATTCAGCGACATTTACTGCCATTTGGCAGAGTCTAAACACTCTTCTCTTGCACACAGGGACAGAGATTTTGTTGAGCCGAGCAGTTTGTTCTCTCTGGCCTTCAGGTCACCCAGCTTCAACTAACTGCCTGCATCAGGGTCTGAGACAAAGAAGTGAGGAAAGGCAATAATCCAGCTGCAGCATGGCCTACAGCTCTCGATGGACCGAGAAAAGGGTGTTTCAGTTATTTTTAGTATTTTGGACTTTCTCACTTTTCCCAGAGAAGCTCTATGGCTTATCAGGAGGATGGAAATGCAGAGCGCTGATCCAACAGCAGCCAGTTCCCTCGGCTGCATCAGCCCCCGTGTCCTCAGAGGACTTGGCTCCCCTGTATCTCCACTGCTCTGGGAAGAATCCCAGTGATCTGTGTGGTAGCAGAAGCTCTGTCAGCACTGGGTCGCTTCCCTGAGAAACCTTGCAATGAAGCCCATTTCCTGAAGTTCTTATACAGTGTCTTGAACTTACATAAACTGTGGGATTTTTCTAAGGAACATTAGTGAACTGAGAATAACGGTGTCACAGCAGGGCACTCATTTCCTACACAGAAAATCCATTTTAACAGCTAAGTTCCATAAACATTGCTTTTCCATAAAAACAGCAGTCCTGCTGGATGTTTATTGAGAAAGCTGCTTGTTTGTAGATGATGTTGTTTGTCTTCTGTGCTCTGAGCAGGTCCTGAAAGAGTCAGGGCAAGCAGACAGAGGTATTTCATATTTCACTGTGACGGTTCTTACAGGAAAGAGAAGGGTTTACAGAAATAGCCAGGCTAGAGCTTGGGAGACAGCCAGCAACCAGCAGCTCCAAATCTCTTCTGCAATCTACAGTGCAGCGTTTGTAGGCAGAATTCAGCCTGTAGATCCAAGCTTCCCAGAGGGAAATGAGGCCCCTTTTCTCCTCCTGCAGTGTAATTGCACTTGGTCCAGATGATCTCGGGGTGAAACACTCTAAAATACAGGAACATCTCAGTGCATGGCAGATCAAAGAGCATGTGTCGATGGTCTTCCTAATGGCAGGATTACTGCTGATTCCGGCAGGCAGATAATTACAGGCAGAGACTGCCATCACATTCTTTAAAAAACTTGTCTCCCATGCTCCTGCATCATATTTCACCTCCATTATGGCAGGTTTGAGTTCGGTGAATAAGTATTTGAGGGAAAGAGGGTGGTGGGTCCCCTCATGGGTTGACATGAAGATAGTTTAATAGAATAGTAATGGAAGAGAAAGTAAATTAATGATAAAAGAATATACAGAAAAGTGATGCAATACAATTGCTCACCACCCAACAACTGATTGCCCAGCCCATCCCGAGCAGTGATCCCAGATCCCAGCCCCCGAGCCAACCCCTATTTATACAGAGTGTGTGTCCGTGTATGGAATATCCTTTTGGCCAGCTTCTTCCATCTCTGCTCTCTCTCTGCTTCTATGGGAAGCTGAAAACATTCTTGACTTAATATAGGCATTACTTAGCAACAACTAAACCAATATGTGTTATCAATATTATGCTCATATTAAATCCAAACCACAACAGCCTCTAGGAGGAAAATGAACTCTCTCCCAGGTGAAACCAGGAGGGAAGGTAGAGGTGAGATAAGGAGAGGCTTGAGGAAAGCCCCCTGTGAGGGAACTGCACCAGCAGAAGGTGCAAACACATCCCCTGCCAGCACCTCCCTTGTGCATGGTGTCCAGTGCCTCTAGGACTTCCTTTGGACTGTGACAAATACTGCCTTCAGCTTCTGCTAAATAGGAGATTGTGCACATACTTGCCTTGGAGAAATCAGACAATGCAGTGGTCTGAGCAGGCAGCTCTCAGCCAGGTCATTGATGGATCCATTTCTGTGTTTGACTGCAACAGAAACGAGACAGATGGGTCAGACTGATGGTGCTGAGGCCCAGGGGATGGATGGAGACCAGGCTGCCTGGGTGAGCTGCATTCCTTAGCCTCTTGTGCAACTAGGGCCATGCTTTGACATGTTGGCCTCTGTCTAAGGAGCTGGAAGTGGAATATTCCCTCAAAGGCTCTCATGACACCTCTCTGTGACTAGAATAACCAGGGCCACTCCACCTGGTCACTGCAGGCTGAAACTCCCGTCCCCATCACCCGAGAGGACAAAGATCTGCACTGGGCAGTCCCTGCTTAGAAGATACAGGAAAAAAGAGAAAGCTCTTGCCTAGAACAGAATATGTGTTTTTCTTCCTGGAAGAGATCCACCCAAACCTGGTCTCATCCAGAGCAGGCAGCAGGAAGAAACTAGAGCTCTCCTTTTTGAGTGTCTTACTGTTCTTGAAACATGCTGCCTAAACTATACATCACTTGCTCTTAATGTATACAGATACATAGAGTTAGCCTGGATTTCCCCAGAGAGCACGTTAGTGTTTGGGAAGCTGTTAGAAGTGGTCCTCTGGCCCCGCCACACGCCAGAGGCGTTTGATTTGAAGCCTAATACAGGAAATTCTGAACTTCTTCTGCCGCTTAGTGGTGGCAGCTGATGCGGCACCACATCCCTACAGCATTTATAAGAGAACACCTCTGCGATGCAGAACAGGTCTGTATTTCTGTTCAGGTGTAGTAAAACTTGAGTAGGGACAATGCGGTTTTTTTTAAAAAGCGTCACTTATTTTGAATACTTTATAATCTGTCAGGCCACTCACAAATGGCACTCTGTGGGATGAAAGGATGTTAAAATACCTAAAGGCCAGGTATTTTGTGAAACAGCAGCTTTGCTATTGTTGCTGGCAGCGCGATATGGCTCCATCTCTGCCAGGCCCCAGCTCTGGGGTTTGTAAGAGCACACCGTTTCTCGCTGCCGGGAGCTCCTTTCCATTTTACACGAAGCAGCGGGGCTGTCACTGTCGTTACTGCTGCAGCACACAGGGGAAAGGGAACCATTTCTGGAACAATAAGCACTTACCACTTGAGCCAAACCCATTACACAAGGCCTGTCAGCTACTCTGTCCTGATTAAATGATGTGTAGTTAAGAAGGGAAGAGTGTAAAACACACTAGTGAAAGATAAGCCAAAAGACAAAGATGAAAAGTCACTGGAAAAGCCACTATTACAGTGAGATGAAACCTTTTCGACTCATTAGAATTTAGCCGGAGCCTCTTGGGGGTAGAGGAGGGGCTTCTACTGCATAGAGTTATTTAATTTTTAACTAAGATATTAAAAAATAACTGATTTTTAATTTTTTACTCCTAGGGTGTGACCTATATCCATCATATGAAGGCGCCTCCACCACGCCTGTGTGACCAGCTATGGGGAAGGTCAGTCAACTCCTTGATCAATATCCCCCAAGCACAAAACCAGTTATTGTCCGTGCTTTAATCAGCCCCTGTTGGGCTCAGAAGGGCTCTTCTCTCTGCCCCTGAGGCTGTGGGGAGAACAAGGCTTAAAGAACAGCAGGATAATGGTGTGCAAGAGGGTGGGACAGCTCAAAACGAGCTGAAAACATTTCCATCAGATACTCGTTCTTCCCCCAGCAGCCTCCTCTCCCCACCTCAGCACCGCGTTTACCTCCAATGCTACATATTGTGTAGATGTGTTACATATTGTGTAACATGCACTTTAATATCATAGAATCATGGAATGGTTTGGGTTGGAAGAGGCCTTAAAAATCATCTAGTTCCAACCATAATATATAATGTAATATATATTACATGCATATTGTATTACACACTTTAGAAGCAAAAAAAGTCACACGGCATCTGTAAAAGCAAAGCCCTCTGCCTCCTGTGAAGTGAAAGTCAGAGATGACCAAATCAAGTGCTGTAAGCGTTGCTGTTTGCTCTCTGCCAGCCTATGGAGAGGGAGAGGGACTGCAGCCTCCTGGGCATCAGTCCCAGCCGGATTATTGCCTGTGTGTCACCAGCAGCAGAGTACAGTCCCCTGTCGATGGTCTGGGTGTCACCAGGCCACGGGCAGGAGTACAGCGAAAGGGCTTGGCGTAAGGAGGGATTTGAAAGGTTTGGGTTTCACCCGTTCCTGTCACTGGCAGGACCAAGGGAAATAGTCTGGTGTGTCTTTCAGATCCCAGATTGGGTTCCAGGACAAATACAGCCAGACAAAAAGCTGTAGTTTACTCCCACTTTGCTCATGCTTAATCAGACAAGCGCTATTTGTGCCAGATGCTTGATGAGGGAATTCATGCCCTAAGCCACGCTGGCCTTCGAGAGGATTTAGGCAGCTCTGGGTCTCGCAGAATCATTTCCCCAAACTGTCCTGTACTTTCAACAAAATTAATTGAACTGTCTTGCTAATGAACGTACAGCCCCGTTTGGAGAATGTAAATCAGCTGGCAAAACACCTGCCAAGTCAAGTGTCTTATCCTAATGTAATGGGTGACTAAATACACATTCCTATGCTGGAGATTTAAATAATCCTTTAGAGCACTGCTGAGAGTACCAGAGGCTTTGGCAGACAGAGGAAAACCTACCAAAGAGGATGAACAAGCTGCAGAGACTGGTAAAAAACGTCTATTTTACTATTATTGTTGACAGATCAATTTTTTAATTTTAATTTTTAGAAGGCTGTCTAAGTACTGTCAGATTCTTGTAGAATTCTTTGTCCAACTCATCACAGTCTTGGGATAAAACTGACGGACCGGTGGCTCTCCTGGCAGCTGCGTGCCACCACGGTGGCTGGGGCAATAGTGCGGAAACCGGGTGCTAAAGAAGGTTTAGGAAGGTCACCCCGTAACTACAGCTCAGCTCTGAGCACAGAACTGTTTGGTGGCTCCTGGAGGGAGGAGCAAACTGTTTTCCTGTAGCCCATGGCCACTGAAGAGCTCCGTGATACAGGACCTGGTAGGGGATGGGCTCTGTCATGAAAGCGAGGAAACGAGCAGGGGGTGGTACGTCCCTAGGCTTTGGGATTAAAAAGCAAGAAAAGTGCTATTGTAGGGAGGGGAAAACTCTGTCATTTGGAGAACGGGAGTAACTGGGAAGAGCAGAGATCTCAGGTGCGCAGCCCTTAGCTCAGGTCTCGGTAATGGGACAGGAAAGTGGTGGAACCAAGGAAAGTGCCAGCAGGTCAGACGTACCCGCTTCTAACTGGGACAGGAGAGAGCTCAGCCTCTTCATGCTGCAGGGGCTGGAACCCTCTGGCTTCAGTTCTGTCCTGGGAGAAGGTCTTGGGCTGGTGTGGAAGTTATTTACAACAAAAGGCTTTGAGGAAAGGAAAAATACAAGATTATTTGAATTTGTGATCTTGGAGCAAAACTTTCCATTTCTCTTGTAGGTGGCTCTGTAAGAAGATAACAAGCAGGTAGAGCAGAAAGAGCTCCCCAGCACTGGTTTATCTCAGTTCTTCTCGGGGTCAGTGGGGTCATACTCATGTGGCAAAACACAAACAAACCTGAAGTGCCCTGCACTTACTGGTGAAGAGCCAAGCCTGAGCGTGGCTCCCAGTGGGAGGGGTTTGCAAGCAGGGGGCTGGCAAAGGCCATCCTGGCCCTGGGCCACCCAGAACATTGTGCAGGAGGTGACAGGCTAAAGGCCAGGGGCCCCCAGCAAGCTCACAGTGGTCTTGAGACATGGGACAATGCTCCCAGTCCAAGGACACCATCGGGGCACAGTTTGCCAGTCACAGGATCTCATGTACAGGCGGAGAAACTAAAGGCACAGGCACAAAATAGGTGAGAACTGAGAAGGACAAGGATGGGGGGTGACACAGAGAAAGACCAGCCAAGGGGGTGTGTGGCATCAAGGAGGAAGGGATGGCCACCGGTGGTGAGGTGAACATGGAGATGTGATGCTACTCACACTCAGCTCTGCTGCTCTGCAGAAGCTGTAGGTCAATTTGAAGGCAGAGGCACACGGGAAGGTGTCCAGGCAATAGTGGCCTGAGGCTTGCACACATGACAGAGGAGGAAACATCAACAAAACCGTTGGGATAGTTTCTGCACAGTGTCCCTGGCTCTCCACAGCCAGCCCCAATGCTGTCCTGATGCAGGACACACATTTATACTGTGACGTTCAGGGCATCCTGCTGCAAGGGGAAAAAAAGGCACATGGTTTTTGCTGGCAAGCTTGGCAGTGGGCTCTCAGTTGCCATCCCGTGTCAGCCAGGACAGCCTGTTCTACACCGTTCAGAAACACAAGAGACCCCGCTTTTAAACCAACACCCTCATCCCGAGATGCCGCGTGGAGCAGCCCCGTTCCCCTACCCCTGCTTCCGAAGGCACAGCAGCCACGTGAGATGGCAATGTTATCAATGGGCAGTGCTGATGAAGAAATAACCTCCAGGAGACCAGAAGATGGCAGAGGACCCACTCTCTGCCACATACTTCGGCTGTATTATCATACTGAAGAGGCAGAAAGTATTCTGGCTGAATAGACAATTGTAGATGGCTCAACATGAGACCATATGAGAACAACTGCGTGATGAGACAGTTCAGCAGAGACATTGTCTGCTCTGTACAACATGTGAAGCAGCATAGGAAGGACACTCTATTTTAAATTAAAATCCGTGTCATTACCATGAAAAGGTAGGAGAAATAGCATGCCATGAATCAGAAATGCACTGGAGATAAATGGCCATGAGAAAATCCCCCGTACCACGGGGAAGCTCTGTCCCATAGAGCTCAACTAGAAATGAGGCAGAAATGAACCTTTGGCAACACTCCTTGAATAATTCATCACATGAGTACAGGTTTTTTGTAATGAATTGAATTAATTGAAGCTATAACACCAGCCTGTACCAGTATTTACTGGTTTTGCACTGACTTCTGGCAAGCATACACATTAAATATTAAACCAAAGACATTTGCGGGCCTTTGGCCCAAAGCAGTCCCAAATTCTTTGTGAATGGCAATGAATTAATACTATTCTGCAGTAGAGGGAGACAATTTAAAAATCTGGGAGTGGGAGAAGGGGAAGGAGGGTTGTCTGTCTTTGGCACCTCCCATTTTATGACAACACTTGTAGCCTGTTCTGATCTTCGCTTCACACCACTCAAAGTGGGAATGGAGCAAATGTCTGTTGAGCCACTTTATTCCATGTGAAGAAGCCATGTGTTTACTCTCCGTCTTTTCCAGCTCCAGAGCAAGGTCCTGATCCTGACAATATGTGCCGCTGGGATTGGAGGCACTTTCCAATACGGCTACAACATCTCCATCATCAATGCTCCGACCATGGTAAGTGCTGGGGGCTGGGAGGGAAGGATGTGTTGGTCCCTCTGGATAATTCACACCTGGAGTTTGGGACTTTGTTGCCAAGAGCCACACTTGAGCAGCAAGAATTTATTCAAAAGCCTTGTTTCAACTGCTTAGCAAATCGAATTCTAAAATTTTCCAACCTCCATCCTTTGATACTGGCTTTTGCCCTTAAATTCAAACTTGGACCCATGAAATACATGTTTAAGTTACCCAAGATAGCTACATATAGAGACAAACCAAGTACAGCTTTTCAACAGCTACAGTTTTATGCTCTTAACCCTCTGCTAAAAACATCTAAGAGCTGGAGGCCTTTTTCAACCAAACATTTGGAGGCATGAACACAGAATAAACAGATAGATTAATAAGAAAACCTTCATGTTTCTCAGTGTCCTTCATCTCCAAGTCATGGTTACGCAGCACTCTCCTTCCCTCCCAGTACATCCAGACCTTCATGAACCAGACCTGGCTGGAGCGCACGGGCGTCCCCCTGGAGAGCAACGTGCTCCTGCTGCTGTGGTCGCTCACCGTCTCTGCCTACCCCCTGGGAGGGCTCGCCGGGGCGCTGGTCGCTGGTCCCATGGCCATCGTGGTGGGCAGGTAAGAGGCTGCTGCATTGTAATTTCAAGCTTTGCAGCTTCCTTGAGTCCAGAAGGAATTTTGAGCCCCACAGCACAACATCCACTGTAGTTAAAAATCCTGAGAACACATTTTCTATCACAGATCAATCTGCCATTAAAATTTTGAGCTGAGAAACTACCGGATACTTTTGAACTGAGTAACTAGCAGATACGGCAGTATTTCACGTCTCAAAACCCAACAGGGAACAGCTCTTTTCCCATCTTACCTTCTCATTGATTCTGACCCAGCCGAAGAGCTACAAGGATTTCAGCTCAGCTCCAGATCACAGTAACCACCTGCATAGTCACCAACAGTTTTGTGCCCAGTTTTCTGCCGTCCTTTTAAACAGGAAATCATGATGGAGCAGACCAAGGATTTTTCTTCAGAATTAACTGTGGGAATTGATGGGAATGACACTGAAAAAACAGAGGGTGCTTGCAAAGAGCAGTTGTTGCATCGCAGGTCCTCATATACCACAGGCTGTGTATCTGAATCCACCTTTTTGACTGAAATATTTCAAGAGGTATTTGCTAAATCTTCACAGTTGCTTTTTTCCCCTGTGCTTGCGTCTCTGAAAAATGTCTGTCTCTCCTCACCTCTTTCGTACACAGCTCTACCCCCAGGTCTCTTCAGAAGAAAACCAGTGTTACTAACACAGACTAATAGGAAGTTACATTTCGCCTCCCTCTCTCTTGACCCCAAAGTTTTCCTCGCTGTGTGTCACTTTGGTTTGTTCCTCTCCTCTGATGAAGCAGCACCACTGTGGTTTGGGCTGGGGCACCGTCTCCCTCGGCCCAGGTGTTTCATGGCTGTGAAGATCTGGAAAGGATATGGCTTCCTAATCTGGTTAAAAGTTTAGAGCTTTCCCCTTGGACTGCTTTAGAATAAAATCCTATCCCATCATGAATAAGAGATAAAAGACTGACTGCTGAAGAGTGGGTAGGGCAGAGGGCTGGGACTAGAGAGAACTACTGGTCTCTTTTTTTTTTTTCCCGGTTTTGCACAGAAATTCCTCCTGGGACACACGAAAACTTTCTCACAGAAGTTTCATAAGGATTGTACTATTACATGAATAATACCTGTTTAAAAAAATGAGCATTTTCAGAGCCAAACTTCCAGGCGTGGCAGGTTGGATCCGCCAGGAGAAATGTGTTACCTGACACACACGTGCTCACAGCCGTCTCTTTTCTCTCTGAAGGAAGATGTCCCTGCTGCTGAACAACGTCTTTGTGATCACCGCCGCGCTCTTGTCGGGGTTCAGCCGAATGGCAAAATCCTTTGAAATGATTATGCTCAGCAGATTCTTCACCGGCGTGAACGCGGGTACGGCAAGGCCAGAAACACAGCAGGACAAACGTGGTAACAACTATCAATTAGAAGCAGGAGATATTTAAATAGGAATGATCTGAGACATTAAAGCGATTAGTCCTCTGGTCTGACCACACACATGTACATGAATGAGGAAGTTGTATGTACAGATTTTATATTTTGTTTCTAAAGACATTTTTAAAAGCATAATCAGGCAGATTTGTTTGTGTAATATATGTGAGAGTGTCTGTGTGCTCTCTGCACACAGGCAGGGCCCTGGGAGAAACTAAGCTGAAAATCAAGCCCTTTCTGCTTGTAAGAATGTTATCAGTCACTCACCAGCACGAGCACCGACATTAAAGCTTTTATAGAAGCTCATCCAAGGGAATAATGATTGATACAAGTGACTTAAAATAGGATCTTCCCCCCAAAATGGGGGACTAGAGGGAGCATCAGTTATAACCTTGGATTTGGTGCTCAGACCATAGGAGTGGGGCCCCGGCAAGTTTCAGTGTCATTATCCACGACTACTTAGGAGTGTGGAAATGTATGTTTAGTACCTTACACACTGAATAAGAGTGAAAGTAAAGGTTTAGGTAAATAATAAGCACTGGTAGATCAATCATCACTCGGCTTGTGACAGGAGAGTCAAGCTGGTGATCTGGTGAGGTGGCTGACTGCGTTTGTCCTCCTCTCCTCGGCCTCCGAGCTGAGGTGGGCATTTCTCTGCCTTGCCCAGGTGTCAGCATGAACATTCAGCCCATGTACCTGGCAGAAAGCGCCCCAAAGAAGCTCAGGGGAGCCGTGGCCTTGACCTCGGCATCGTTTACAGCCCTGGGGCTGGTGCTGGGGCAGGTTGTTGGACTCAGGTAATGTTGAGCAAGAAGCCCTGTTTATGCTCATTAAATCTTTCTTTTTTTCTTTTTCTCTTTTTCTTTTTCTTTTTCTTTTTCTTTTTCTTTTTCTTTTTTCTTTCCTACTCCTCTCTCCTCTTTCCTTTCTGGTGCCCACACACGGCAGAGGACGCTGGGCTCTTGCCATGTTGTAAAATGTACTGAGCAAAGTGTGTTTTGGTTTTTTTCTTCCAGGGAGCTGCTAGGAGGGGAGGAGAGCTGGCCGTTCCTCTTAGCTAGCAATGCTGTGCCTGCCCTCATTCAGCTCACGGCTCTGCCTTGGCTCCCCGAGAGTCCCAGATACCTCTTGATCGACCGTGGAGATAAAGAATCCTGCATCTCTGGTGAGTTGAGGGTGACTGTCAGCCTCTCGCTGAGCACCTGAGACCTACCGACCGGGCAGATAAACACTGAGAAGATTGTATATTCTTAAATACAGCCCAGTGTGTTTGCACCAAAGCAGACTTCTTTCCAACACAGCTACCCTGTTTGGTGACTGCCAGCCTCCTGAGCAGAAAAGCTTTAAGCCCAATGCTGTGGCTATGTCACTGGTCCCATGGATAATGTTTTTCTAAACCAGAGGACGGACCATATTTGGTCTGTACAAACTATGTTTGTAATAGCATGAGCTGCTGCAGCACTAATCAGTGCCCAGGTGGTGGCTGGGTGTGTGTGTGAACAGCCACAGCAGTTCTGAGCACAGAGGAATCTACACTTTTCTGCATCCTGCCCTTGTGCACAGGCTGGGCCCGACTTCCTACCTGTAGGAAGTGTCAGATCAAGTCTGACAGTGTCACCCAAGTCACGGGCGACAGGACTAGAGGAAACGGCCTCAAGTTACGCCAGGGGAG
>JAOXJM010000005.1:31929840-31951030 GCA_026413425.1 Tringa solitaria
TGGGCCAGGCTCTCACCACCCTCACAGGAAAGGATTTGAAAAATCATTTCATCTGCTATCAGATGAAAAAAGGAATTAAGAGGGCTTAGCAGACTTCCCAATCACTACTCATTGCTCAGGTGTCTGAGTTCTTATTTTGAACCACTGAAAAACGCCACAAACAGGAACACTGGCACTAAGACTGAGCTGATAAAGTCAGGAAAGTGGGTCTATGCACCAGAAACACTTTGCTTCAACACAAATGCCCCCTAGAGCAGGTAGAAATCAGGCTCAACGTGACCGTGACTGGTCGGTGAGCGATGGAATGGATTTAGAGCCCAGCACCTCCTTTACCCTGCCCCGTGTCTGGACATTTAAATGCTCGGCGAGCACTGACTGCCCTAATGGTGTGTCCTGGGGCTGCTGCTGAAAAACCCCCATTGCTGCACGGCAGGCTCTGTGGAGAGGAGAACACCACTTTTGCCCTTCTCTACCCAGCTTTAATTAATTCATATAAGGCAAAAGTTTCTTTTCTCTCAAAGTAGTTTCTACATGCGATTTTTAAACACACGGCATTCTGAATAAATTCCGGCTGTCGTGTTCTTACGGCTCTTGGTTATTCATCACGGTAAGAAGCTCCTGCACCAAGTCTTCTTTGGTGAGGTCTTGACTCCTCTTGACCACTTCTGTGAAAAGCTGCTTCCCATACTGAAGTTTCTTCCATGGTGTATCCAACAAGGAATTACTCAATCCATATATTCCTATACATAAGAAAACCCCAAATAACTTATTAAGCTCTGGAGCAAAGAAAATTAAATTATGTACTATGCAAAAATAACTTCATCATTATCTTATCCCACACAGTCCAAGGGACAGATGCCATCAGCAAATTCATCATGAATCTCTTATGATAATTTGCTTATTCATCCTATTGCCAACTTCCATTTTGCTGCAAAAAATAAGTGAGGTGGAAGATGTGTATCATGATAAAACAAATACAACACTCCTGCAGATAGGAAGAATCCCCCAGGGGTGGAATTCTAATAAAATAACTTAACCATTTCCCAATAACTCCTCTGGACCACTACTGCTGACTGGTTTAGCGGGGGGAAAAAAGCCCACAAAAATAGCCCCTCCAAAATACCCATTTCGGAGTATAATTGCTTTAAGTTTACTAAAATTAGCTAAATTAGAGATTTTCAGCACTGTTATTAACACAACATACACTGTGGTGTGAAATCAGGGAAATAGCAAAGCCTTTTTTTTCCTCCCAAAGATAACTGATAGAAACTCTCAGGTACTCCATGACCTAAGCACAAAACAACTTCTAATCATGATACTGTTGAGTTTATTTCTGTAAAGCAACCTCAACCCTTCAAGCTTTACTTGTCATCAAATTAATGAAATCCGTAATAAAGAGTTTACATGGTAAGTTTTAAGATTTCAAAGCAATAACGAGCAGGTGCTTCCAGACCGTTTTGACTCCTTTAAAGCAGAGAGTAACATTCAGAGCTTTCTGGAGAAAACCTACCAGGATTTAGGAAAACAGGCTCTGGCTCTCCTTTGTTTCCATAGTAGCAAATTACATCTCCTTTGGTGGTACTGAAAAATATAAATAACAATTTCTCCTTGAAAAACCATTAGCTTCTCTATTTGATTACGCTCTAATTTCATGCAATCTTCAAACCCAGCAAGATGTTTCTCCCACCGTTACTACCCTGACACCACAGCTCAGAGATTAACTGATGAGCTCTATTACTCTCCTCTTCAAAACACTGTATTAGCTCCACCACTGTCAAACAGCACCATTACCATTTTTAAGCATAACTGTAATAAAATTCAGTAAAACCCCAGAACTGCTGCATGGGAAGCAGCCAGGCTTAGTGACAAAAACCTGTATGGTTTCATCAGTGTTGGGAAGAAACCCTGCGTAGCTTTCATGTTGCTGTGAAGTATCTATTACTACTGAGATTTATGCTGCCTAGAATGTTTCCTAGCATATTTATTATTGCTTACATTTTTTTGACAGAATGATAGATCTAAGAGCATAATTTTGATGTAGTTTTAGTTTCTTCTCTTTCAGCTGTCAGCTATGGCGAGGATTTCAAAAAAAAAGAAGTCTACTGGCTCCTATTGTCATCACTTTATCTGAGTCACAACTGGGGGAGCAGCAACACCGCCTGCTCAGGAGCTGATTGTGCAGCCACACGAGACCCCGAACAGAGACTGGGCCCAGATGCCATACATCAAACATAACAGTACACTTAACATAACGGGACAAGCATCTGTGACTGACACCCAGCAGGTACAGCAAGATGAGAAACCAAAACAATTAGTAAACATAGAAGTACCAAGTGTTTTTACCAGTACAGTATACTTATTAAAAAAAAATATTAAATGAATAGCTTTTAAATTGACATCATGAGATGCCACAGAGCAAATAGATTACACTGGACATCTCAGAGCCCATGTGTGTTTAGAATGAGAGTCACACAAAGCTGCGGGGATAAACAAAGAGATTTTCCAGGCAGCAGGGTGGTTTCCAGCTCTCCTCTCACCACTGCACCCCATCACCCATTCTGTCACCAAAATACTCAGAGATGATACAGATTTCATTCCTGAAACACGTACCGGAAAACCCAAACGTTGTAAATCTCTCTCTAAATGTGCTCCTTACACTCAGTGGTACCACAAGCCCAGACACACCCCCAACCAGGGCTTCATTTCTGAGTTTCCTCTCCATTTCACAGCCAACCACCATCACTGTGTGTTACACAACAGAACAACACGTAAAGAACAGTTTTCCATCTTCACTTTGCACAGTAACGTGGCCCAATGAAACAGCATCAACTACAAGAACGTTTTCCATTTACATAGAAAAGTAACTTCCATTTCTACACTACATTTCTCTCAGGAGTGCTTCTAATTTTCTAAAATGACAAGTTTACATGTCTTGTAGAAATTGCTCTGCATCATTAGCTTGCCAAGAATTCCATTTCACCAGCGTACCCAGGGCTAAGGACATGTCAAAACGGAGAAGTTAATCAACACATACAGCTTTCTGAGCGATGCTCGGCAAGGAGTTATGACCTGGATCACCACAGCAAGACAATTCAATTGAGCATACAATTCCCTACAGCCTGGCACGGAGGAATAAAACAAACAAAGCCAACGTGAATGATCGCCTTAACAAATAATGGCAACCGAGTCTACTTTAATATCGTTACACTTGCAGCCCTTACAACTATTCTATTTACCTAAATTAGAACAAAACCTCAAACTTTCTTATTGCCTCCTAGGTCACACCATGAATATCACGTTTCCTTGAAAACACAGAAAGGGTATTTATTCCATGTTTTTTCAGTTCCAGAGAGCCTTCCAGTCTACGAAAGCCGGCCAGGCAGCACCATGCGTTAACCTTCAAGGACCACCTCCTCCAAGCTCAGGAGCAACAGATCCCAACAAAGAGGAAATCGGACAAAACCACAGGGAGGGCGGCGTGGATGGACAGGGAGCTCTAGACACGTGTGGGCACACAGATGGATGGGCAATGGAAAGGATTGTGCCAACCACACTGTCGATATCAAGTATCCAACGTTCTCTCTTCAGCTACAGAAACTGGAAGAAATTAATGCATTTGAGACGTACTGATTTTTTTTTTTTAAATGTTGCAGCGAAGATTAATGATACAGCCACTCTGACACGAATAATAGCTTGAAAGCTTTCAGCTGTTCTCATCCTGCCACAGCAGCCACCATTTAAAAAAAAAACAAAATAAACCATTTCTGAAAAATTATGGAGCCAAAGTTTTATTTTCTCCAAAACACAAGTCACGTAGCCTTCAGGGGAAAGTCTGACTATGGGCTGTTAGGGCAAGAGTCACAAGATTTGTGGGAAGCAATGATTAGAATAGAAGATAGCTCTCCAGTGAAAGATGGAAAAATAACAAAGGAAATTATGACTGGAGTAACATTGGAACCTTACATGACAGTTAGCAAAACAGAAGAGCTCTAGCTTTAGCTTGTGACAAGCTTCTGTATTGTTACACTTCTGTGCTAAGAAGGTATGTGCACCACTGCCATTATCTTTCTCCCTTTGACACATGAACTGTGATGTTTTGTAGACTTACTTCAAGTCAGCTGCTAATAAATTAAATCCATTGTAAAGATGTCCTTCTACTGAAACTTTCTTCAAGTAAGAGTAGCTGTCCAGATCTGTGGTCAAGAAGTTTGTTACAAGAGCACCTAAGGAAGAGAAGTACATAGAGCAACTTGTACATGTGAACTCACTATTCTGACAGGTTTGGTAAAACCAAGAGTAAGACACAAGATTCCTGTTACCAACAGGGTGTAACAGTGGGAAGAACCAAATCCAGACCAACCAACCAGCCTTTAAAAGCCTGACAGCATTGGATCATTCACATTAAGAGCTTGACTTTTACTCTGAAGAGCTCAGTCAAAAGCTCTTGGTTAAGATTTCTACAGAATTCATATTTAGCAACTATTCTTTACTGGCTGTGCCTTTCCTCTCCTCCCACCTTCCCAAGCTCTTTCTTGCCTTGCTTCATTTCTCTGATGTATGGCCATAAAATGAAATACAAATGACATGGTTCGTTTGTTTCTCTGTACAACATGTTTTCCCATTGCAATCTATTCCCAGGGCAGCACCAGATGACAGTTACAAACACACCTAGTTTTACTTAAAAAAAAAAACCAAAAAAACCAAAAAACAAACCCAAAAACCAGCAACCAGCAACCCACAGATGCGCTCTTTCTGAAGAGGTTTTTTTCCTGCCCCTCCAATTTATCAATGTGCTGGGGAGAAGAGACTACAATGATCTTTTAGGTTAACCTCCAGCACAGGCCAAGTCACAGTGTTTCCTTGACTTCAGTGTTTGTACAAGACTTTTTAAAAAGTCTACCGTAATCTAAATCTAGGTCAATGCTTGTCTGGTTATCCTGACTGTTAATGAGAATTACTTTCAGGAGGAGACAGCTGGAGCTGCATTTCTTATCTGAACAAAACACCAGGCTCTAGGTGCTGCATCTTGTTTTACTTTTGCCTGCTTGATCGGAGTATCGATATCCAAGTCCAGTTCCCCCACAGGTACTCAAACTCATCAGCTCACAAACTGTTTACAGCACATAACCATTTTATCTGTCCATTTCCTTCTATTTCTGCTCTTTCATACCTCTTCCTTTTGCATTTTTATCAATCTTTGGCTGCATGTAGTTTGTCAGGGCTGCCATCTTCCCTTTCTTACTGATTCCCAGCCACGTCCCACCTTCTTTTCCTTCCTCCATATCCAGACCTAAGGGAACAAGTAAGAATTAGGTTATTGCATTCATTTTTTAAAATCTCAAGCCGAAATAATGATTTCTTAATGCAAATCCTGTGTCTTGATTAGGCCGAATAAAGTGCAGTAGGTACAAGACTGTCTTCCTGGACAAGGGAAGTAACTCCACTTCAATTACCCACCCTCCAACTCTGCACTATCAAATGTTTTCCAAGCTCTGCAATAATAGATGAGAGATAAGGAGAAATTTAAATTCAAAAGCAAAATCATAAGCTTTCCCTACACGCTAAAATACATATAAAACTTTAAGTAGGCTCAGAATGCTTGTTAGCTCAAAGGCAAGTCTCAGAAGATTAATGTTATTTGGAAGTTTTAATTGACAAGTAACTGGAAAAAATCTAATGTTGGCTGGTAACTGAAAAAGCTCCTGGACTCTGGTAACAGTAATTTACATTGAGGAGGGGGACCCACAAAACTGAATCCCACAACCAAAACTCTTACAATTCTTCTTTCAATTCTGAATCATCATGTCATAAGAGAACTTTTAGTAAAAGATGAACAGGTTTTGGATCCTTATTCACAAATTCCTTCTTTGCTTCTGGATCCAAAACTTCAGTCTCAGGTTCAGCCACATCACACCTTTACACACCGCTTCCCTGCTGTTCTCTGCCATGACTGAAAGACTCACAAATAAAACCCTGCAGCTTTGCTGACCAATGCCCAGGGATTAACACAGAACAAGCCATGTTCTCCAAAACTGCTGTAAATGCAAAATATTTTTTCATTTTTAAGTCACACAAAGAATAAATTTGGTTTATTTTGGTTCAAGTTGCTGCTTTCATTTGAGATAACATTATTAGCTCAAAGGCACACATTCATGGGATCTCCACAGACACCCCCCCAGATGGAGAACAGACCAGCTCCTTATGCCAAATATGGCCAGAGCTGACAAGGGTATAAAAGACAAAAATTCTGGGCCCTTCCGTTTTCAGGACAGCTTTTTGTTTGTTCATTTTAAACTGCTACGTAGCAGGGGAAGCAGCATCCAGAACGCCTGGCACAGAAGAGAAGCATCAGCCAGAGCTTCAGAAGGGAGGGAGTCGTGGTGCAGTGGGAGCGATTTGTCCCCACAGCCCTCCTTGCCAATGACAATAACACTTGGCATCAGCAAGGAGTATTTACAATGTCAAAATCTTGCATTTAAACAATGCTTTGTCATCCAGAGCTTCATTTCTGTGTCTGAGGAAAGGCAGAAGTATTGATTACACTCCAAAATGACTACAGATAGATTCCCTACAAAGGGGAAGCCAACAGCTGAGTGACGCTGCTGTCAGCTTAGCAAAATGTAGACATGAAACCTAATAAACTGATGGATCAATAAGTAAAATCATTCTGTAGCCTATAAGTTATTAACCAATATGAAATGAGAAAGTTCTCACTCTTTTGAGGCTCGGTTTAATGATTTCAAGTCACTATTACAGACAATGAGTCTGTGGAATAACTAATTCCACCTATTTGAAGAAGTATTTCAGTATATCTGACAAAGCTAAAGTAATCATTTGTGATGGACAAATTAACTGCATTGCTCGGACTGAAATCAGTTACAGAATGTAAAACTGGGAAAAACCCCACAAGATACTAAACCACAAACAAGATAATAACAGCACAGCTCATCTTTCAAACTTATGACATGCTTTTCCCCAGATGCATAGGGAAGAAGCACGTTTCTTATTAGAAATGCAGCACCGCCACCCCAATAACAAAAAATCCAGGCCACAATTCCCTTATAAATTGTATGAAAACCACTCAAAAGCAGAAGACCTACATACCGCTGAGGATCTCATTGCTGCTGTCCCAAAAATCTGCCGATTTGGACGGTCTGTGGTAAAACTCATCTCGATTGGCTGCTAGAATAAGCCTGTGGAACGCGAGGGGAAAGGGATACTATTACTTACAGATAGGAATTTCACAGTACAGGCGGGAACAGAATCCAATTCTTGCCACAGCATCAGCTCATTTGAGGTGTGAAACCGTCCTTCGTCCTCCCACCTCAGCTCTGTGGCTCAGGGCAAAGGCTGAGCGACCCCCGGCGCAGCCCCCTCTCCTCTCGGACTCAGCGCCTCGAGCTTGTTGCGTGACCGAGGCAGCTACTGTTTCCAAAGAATAAAGTTTCTGGTGCAGGACACTGAATTAAGATCGCATAAGCAATCTGAAGATTCCTCAGCATAGGAAGTTAAAGCTTAATTAATGAAAATGTAAAAGGTAACCCACAGATTTACAGGTAAGATTAAAAAAAAATGGGAAGCATGAGAGTATTTTATAGTGGATTGTTCCTTAGGATCGTGCAGTGAGTATTTATTAACTTCAACACCTAAAGGTCCATTTATGTGGTTCAAAGATACAAGTCAGATGTTTTTGTCTGTAAGTACCCAGAAGGGAGAGAACAGAGAGAAATTTGTAAGAGTCTCACAGGTCCAGCCCCACTGAAATTCACTGGAAGAGGAGACGGCATGTTCGAGGAGGCAGAGAAGGAACGAGGGAAGGCAAGGCGTTTTGAAACAGTCAAGAGGTATTTTGGTGGGGCTTCTCACCCCCTCTGTTTTTTGTTGGTTTGTGGGTTTTTCCCCATGTGTAGTTGCTTGCATTATCTGAATTCTGCTACGACAGCAGGACAAAATAGTTGAATCTTTAATGAGAGTCAGCCCTTGAAGCAGAGAAACAAGGGCCCCGGAGATTGCACATTCAGGAGGTAGGAAGAAGTTATGAAAAATAATATGCAATTGAAAAATGCTGCCAGATGAAATCCATTATTTATATTTAGAAACAAACACATCTCTCCCCAAGACCAAGCGCTGTCCTGACAAAAGGCGTGTTGCAGCTCTTCATGTGCCATCTACAATGTGATTATTTTAGAAAACATATAGATATTAAAAACCACCAGACATTATTAAGAAATGGCAGTGACAGAAAACTCTGCTGGCTGTGCCTGGTTCCCTCTGCTCTGCGCTTTGATAATTATCATAAATGGCATCTGCAGACTTGAAAGACCAAGTTCAACATGGTATTTAAGACGCAGCAGACATACAAGACAGGACAGGTCTTCCTGAAAAGTACCCTTTCTGTAAGGACAGTGCTCTGTATTTTACCCAGCAAAGACAGCAGCTGTTGGAAAGCACAGGTTATGTACATTTTTATCTTTCCAATGCCAAATAATCATAATATTGTTCTTTCAGACTTGCCTTATCTCTCCTCTTCTAGCTGATTCTAGTCTGTGATCTACAGGCTTTCAGCTGGTTTAACAAATTTCTATCATCTTGCTTGAATATCCTCCATTAACAGCATGCATCCTCCTTTTACAGATTTTTACTTAAATAAACATCTCTACTGTTAAAAAACAGTTTGGCTGAAGTGCATTTCTCATTTCCTGAAGCTCCAATTATATTTTGCTTCCAATAATTCTTGTCATGAAACCGTGGTTTGTTCATATCATCTAAACACCAAAAATAAGCAAAGTCTTTCTGGTGTGATTTAATATTCCCCATCTCAAGTCTAATACACAGACTCCTAAATTTAGCACAAGGCCTGTATACAGGACCACTATAATCAAAACATCTTCATTTCGTCTTTTATTAAACATAATCATACTGAAAAGGGAGCAATATTAAGTGACCCTCATCTAATAAATTGCAAAAAGCCTATTCAGCTATTTTTATAGCTGAAATAATTCAACTGTATTAGGATTTACGTATTAAGATTTATTTTAATAGGCAGAGAGATGAAAACATGAGAAATCATTCCATTAAAGCAATTTCCTACAATGTAATTCAGTTCCATAAAAAAAGACACTGTGATTATAGCTTTGAAGCTGGAAACGTGTGTTTATTCGCAAGATGCACCCAGTAGAGTTCAGAGAAAGGCACGGGCAGCGCGTTACCTTTGACAGTGACAACGGCCTGGAGTAAAGCTTTGTCACCCTGCACGAAACCTCCCTGCAAATGGGTCTGTAGAGAGAACACAGAGGGAAATGGCACAAGAGCAAGTTGCAAGGGCAAAGGAAGGTAGATTCATTAGCGTATCACAAAGGGGAATTGTAAGCTTTTTGCTTAATTAGGTGCTCATGAAAACTGGCCAATGTACTGCTCTGGAAACCGAACTCCACCTGGATGGAAAAGTCTCCTCAGTGTTATGAAGAACATGCTTTAGATTGACAAAGTTTATTGGCTACAAGAAAATGGCCAATGATATACAGTTTGTCTTTTCAACTTTTAATGCCTATTTCGGACAGTTTCTTTTAGTTAGAGATGGACTTTCCAACAGATGCTGTCTTTGCTGGGCAGAACACCGAGCAGCTTCCTTACAGGAAGGATGCCACTGAAGCATCAGCCTCTTTTATTTTCTCTATAGTGATTACAATTCTTTATCTGTAGCATTTCTAATGTGCAACCGGCACCTCATGATCATGTTTTAAAAAATCGTGTTCATGAAGAGATGAATTTGCAGGGAAGCCCAGAAAGCAAAGCAGAGGATAGGAGGAAAAGCAGTGGTAGGTGCCTGTTTTAACGTGGACAGATAAATTAGTGTGTCTGCAGGGATCCTCTTTTGCCTGGGAGAACTGTTCCAATACCTCACCGTGAAACAAAGAGAACTACAGCAGACTGGAACACACGCGCCGTGTCAGGAAAGATGAGGTTTAGCAAGAGACTGGTACAGAGAGGTGTAAGGTGGTCTAAGGGCTCTAACACTGCACAGAGAATGAGGAGGGTCCCATTCCCAGCCGACACTCACACCCACCTCCTGCAGAAAGCTGAGGCAAAGGGGAAAAACCCTAAGGAACGATTTAAGAAGAAAAAATTTCATGATTCTTTGAAATAAAGACAAGCAAAAAGATTAAGTTATGGTGTGTTAAGGAAAGGGAAAAAAAAAAAAGTTACGTATCTGATGTTAAACCTGACCCCAAGAACACCATGGTCTGGCACTTCTCACCGAAACAGACGGCGCCGAGTAATCTCTCTCAGAGACACAGAGCAAGACATCACTTAACAAAAGGTACTGAGAAAGTTAAATACAATTATCTATTCCTGAATTTGGGCCAAAGCATCTCAAAAGTGTTTTCCTATTTTGACACCGATGGCAAGCTGTTTTCTGCTATAAATCAATAATTTCAATCTTGATGCAACTTTTTATAGCAAGCAAACTACTGCAAGTTTTACTTTTAAATATTGATCATGGCAGAAAGCTCACTTGGCAAGCAGCTACGCTTTACATCCTAGGGATCTTCCCAAGAGGCATCAAATTGATGAATTTGTCTTTTGCTAACCAGCAACACAAAGAGAGTCAGGCCAAATAAATGGATATATTAATTCAGCACCAGTCACATCATAAACAAACCCCCTTTTTATGCAGATTCCAGATGCAGAAAGGAACGCGCTCTATGGGCTACTGCAGTTTCAGTTCTCATTTCCTTTCTGTCTGTGGAATGGCATCTGCTTCTCAATACAAAGGGGCAGAACAACAAGCGAATGAAAGGCACAATGACTTACAGAGGACACTGACAGACGGTTCCGGATGAATACCAGCGCTTGTACCCCACAAAGTAAGGTGGAACCAATAGAGTCTGGATAAATAGAGAAACCAGCAGAACTCTCCAGTCTGCTCACTGGCCCCAAGTGCTGTCTTCCATGACGTACTGAATGGACTCAAAGATACTGATGTCAGCTATGAACTTTTAAAATTAAGGGCCGTAATGAGAGAGAAAATTATTACAGGAAGTTTAATGTTTGGGAAAGTGGCTGTATGACATCAACACACCCAGTAAAACTTACCCAGAAGCATCGATGCTTATTTTTTTTCTTAAACTTTTGACTAAAGATTTCATACACGTGGCTATTAGTTTATTACCTAAAATTTTAAGTAAACTTAAAATTTTAATTAATTTTAACTACATAAAATTTTAACATGACTGTTAGTTCAGTACACAAAATTTTAATTGCAAAAGGTGCATGATTACAAAGCCCAAGTCTCCTGACATAGTCTAAAACCAGCACGTTCTCAAAAGGTTACAGTAAACCCTCCAATGGGGAATCTCATTAAATTACACGTTACAAAAACATTGATTGAACACATAATGCTGACTTGAGTTTGTAATTTAAACATTGACTACAAAAATAAATTGTATAAAAAAATTATAGAAACAAATCTGTTTTAACTAGAGCCACCTTTACCTGTATGCATTTTTTGAAACTGGTCGGGGGTCAAATTTGAATAGAAGGATGCACATTGAAGAATCGATGTTTAAATCTTGCTTCTTCCACAAAGGCTCAGTGCAAGGTCATTCTGTAATACCCTACAAAGTAAATAAAGATTATCTATTATACTGCAAATTATAAAACGATAACCTTGCTTCTAAGCTGAAGCTTAAAGATTGCTGTGTTCTGACTAATAGCTCACAGTAAAGACAAATAAATAAAGCAGGACTTCCAAAATAGATTTCTTTCAATGAATGGTTTACTACCAAAGTTCTTACGGTAGTTGTTTCAGACTTATGTTTGGCTAATTCAGACTGGTAGGAAAGAAACAAGCATCAGGAAAATACTGACAAAGTCGAGAGTGCTACCAAGACATGAAAGAAAGGCTATTATGTCATTTTCTGCTCATTACCAATGAAGTACCACTTTTTACCCCGCCCCCCCCTCGTCTCAAGTAAGGCAAAATAATTCCATTAAAATAAGGGAGAAAATAAGCTGCAGAACAGCTGCAGAAGCTGGAAAAAGCCTGATCAAAGACACTTCCAAACCTGTAAATAAAAATATTAAAAGTATTAGGCCAAGCAATTATGAAAGCCCAGGAGAAAGCATTCTTGTTTACCATCGCGAGAAACATCAGGCAACCCAAGCAG
The DNA here is from genome assembly GCA_026413425.1 of Tringa solitaria. NCBI lineage: Eukaryota > Metazoa > Chordata > Aves > Charadriiformes > Scolopacidae > Tringa > Tringa solitaria. The sequence goes on from JAOXJM010000005.1 coordinate 31,942,011, forward strand.
CTCAGGATGAACGAGCACTGGCTGACCGTGGGGACCTGGCGTCCCCTCAAGTCTGCCCGATTGTCCCCACCAGAAGCCTGGGCTCCCAAAAATCTTCTCAAGGCGCACAACCCTATGTAACAGAGGCCTCCAGCAAGGTTGGGGCATAAACCAGTTCCCCCTCTTTCCCAGAGGATGAGAACCTCGCAGCGGTTATTGTGTGTAACTCCGTGCACAGGCTACACGGAAACCAAACGGGAGATTGGGGGTTTTTTCCCCACTCCTTCAAAAAGTGAATCTTTCTGCTGAAGTCATTACTGACGAGAGACTCAAATTAGGACAGGCGAGACCTTTCAACCCCTGCTCCCAACACTGCAGTTAGGACACGGCAATAAATGTCAAACTAAGAGCAAAGGTTTATTTCAGCTGAGTGATTGCTGCTGTTCTGTTCCTCAGGCAATCTCCTCGCAGACAGCTCCAGGAGCAAATGGAAACGCTCCGACCTTGACAGCAGCCTGACCGAACGTGAAATTGGGAGCAGGAGGAATGTCAGTGAACAACAGCGGCACCGGCTCGATGTCCTTCTCCCCGTTCCAGCACGGGGCTGGTCCAACCACGGCTCCGAGAATTCAGGGTGCAACATTGCCCTTGGAAGCTCACAAAAAAATGGGCAGATTATGTTTGTTAAAATAAAGGGCAGGTAATTTCAGAGGGCTTTAGTTTGTCTTTAAGAAGTGTACCAAAAAACTGTACTAAAAAAAAAAATAATCAATCTAGATTGAGCAATTTCTTGCCTGTTTGTTGAGCAACTTGCTTTAAAAACAAGGTATTAACTTACAACTCAGTTTAATAAGCAGCACCATTGTAATTAGAGCTTTGCATGTCCTTCAGAAGGTAAAGGGCTACACCTTCTACTGTCAAGGATATATAACTGGCTGCCCATTAGAAATAAACTTATGGCCATAAAGCACATGAAATAAAATGCATTAACAGAGCGGCTCATGGAACAAGCCATTCACTGGAGTCACACTGCACACTATTGCTCTGCTTCACAGACAGACATATGACAGCTTCATTCTTTTCACCTTTTCCTCAGTGTGAGCGTTGAGATTGACATTTATAAATATTAAGCCATGCCAGACTATTTCAGAAGCAACACTCATAGCTCAGCAGAGATCCCTTCAGATCGTCAGCTGAGAGGAGCCCATGTCCAGCATCAGCAGCAATACGGTAGGTAATCCTTAAGGCTTTTTTTTTTTTTTTGACAAAGTGCAAAGAAATGCACTTGATGAAATCAGGGATATAAAATACAACTTTAATGGGCAACTGTCACTGACTACTCTTGCTGACTATGGAGATAGGGCTCCAAGTATTCATTAGGTGTCCTGTCAGGTAATTAGATGGATTACGCAATAAAAACCTCTTGACAATCACTCATCAGACTACTATTTTAATAAACACATTTCAGGCTCCATTAGCTGATTTATAGAGTTCCCTTCAAATAATCAATTCAGTGCAGCTGCTTGTGCAAAGTTACTGGTCAACATGAAGCTTACGCAAAGGCTGCCCGTCAGACAGAGCAGCAGAGTTCATTTGTAACACTCACCACAATGACCTGGAGCAACAAATAATTTCAACACTTTGATGCCTTTCTAGACTCCATAGTCGTTATTGTTGGTACCACTGCTTTGACAGAAGGATCCTTCTGTCACCCCAGCAACTCTGCTTGATGTCATTACAGTTACGTTTGTGCTTTCAGTAACTCCAAATATCAACCAGTAATGTTTATCTTGGGCTCCACCTGCCAGCCTTGAAATGAGAGCGAGTGCTTATAGGCCCTACATAAACACTCCAATCTTTTCTGTTATTCAGACAGAAGTGTTCAAGCCAGATAAAACCGAGCTACCCCCTGAAACAGCAGTGATGCTTCACCGGCAAAGGGGCAACCAATGTGTTCTGGTCCCTTCTCTGCCCAGCGCTGATGTTCCATCTGCATCACTTGCCTTTATCCCCAGGGCTGGATGGTGGCCTGACGGTGTGTTTGTACTGAAAAATTGTCAGTCAGACTCAAATTTGGATAGTCTGAAATCTGAGGCAATTAACAAATGTTATGAGGAAAAAAAAAAAACTGAAGAGAGGCTGCCATAGACACGGTAAGCGCCTAAACATTTAATCAAAAAATCCTCATCGAGGTGTCATTCTTTGCAGCTCACACTCACCGAGGAGAGGGTCCCGCAGCTCTGGGATGGGGGAAGCACGTTGGGCAGAGCTGCTGTTACAAGGCAGATGTGCTCAGCTCAGCCCTCTCAGCATTCAGCTGCCGTCCCCCACAAATCCAGGGGAAGATGGAAAAGCTGAGGTCAGCACTGCCTTCCACGCTCGCAACTTGATGCTACAGCAAGTCCAAAGCTCGATCAAAAGCTTTGATGCCTCCCTAGCTCCATTTCAGCAGAAAATGTGTCTTCAGAACTACCCTTAGAGACACAGGAAGTGGCTTAGTTAAAAATAAAGAGTTCAAATAAAAAAGACGAAGTCGTGGCACAACACGAGCCCTCTGGTGTGGTGTTCTGCCGACAATACAGGCCAGAATGTGCATAATGTGCAACATAACAAGGGCTGCAGAATGGCTGAAAAAACCTTACTCCAAGGTGGAGACAGCAAAGACTTACTGCTCCCTGCATAATGAGCTTTTATCAAGTCTGGTTTGATTATTCCTAGTCAATAAGACAACATTTACCAAGGATTGAATGACAGTGACAATCTCCTCTTTCTGTAATATGTTTCCAGTTTGCTGACTAACTTACGCCTCGCACACACAAACCAGCTTGACAAGAATTACAAACATCCTGTAATTAAGCGTTCTGCTCCAAATGGCACTGCTGATTTGGAAATGACATTAAAGTAACCAAACATTTCTTATTCTGTGCTACTGTACTCCGTTAGACAGCACAGTGTGTTGTTCTGCTGGTTTTAACGATCTGCTAAAAGCCTGAGTGGATACACGCCAGCATAAGGTAGCGTTTAGAGGGACTATCAGGAGACCCAAATGTGATAGATTGTGTTTGTTCTTTTCATAGGGTTCTACCATCATTTGGTTGATTAGAAGCAATCAGCTCACAATTTGGCATAAAACCATTTTACCCTTAAGAACTCCCAGTAGCAGCCTTTGAAAAATGAAGCCATTTGTTACATATTGTGTTTCCGCAAATGAGGCATCATAAATAACATCTGTCAGTTACCACAGCCCTCGCTTCCCAACTCATCCCAAACCCTCGTGGAGGTGCAGCCGAAGAGACAGCTACAGACCATTACTCACTGGGCTCTGCCGGTTTTATGGACCACAGCAACAGCTCCCTGGTCAGTGGAATCTAAAGCTATTTTACTGTTTCTTTTGAATTTGTCCAAAGGAAAGTGAGAACTAACACTCCTCAAGTGCCTATAAAAGAATTAAATTAGATGCATTTTCTTTCAATAGTGGAATGAGATTTTTTTCTTTTAATACTGAACTTTAAAATCATGGAAAATAAGAGATAATTGATTACGTTCTTAAAGGTAACCCACTTTTTTTTTTCCCCCAGAAAAGTGTCTCACAACTGCATTTTTAAAAGCATTTTACTGATTTGCTTTTGCACTTCCTTTGTGTAGTAATACTGATCATTAAAGATGAGATGGAATAGATGGATCCATAATCTGATGCCTTCCATGTTGCCTTGTACAAAGACGGTTTGTAACTAACCTAGGGTTTGTAACCCTGCCCAGGGGAAGGCTCAGTCTCCACTGAGCCAGCAATGCCCAGTAGGACACTTAGGAAGACACAGAAAATACCACGTGAAGTGGGTGCCATTCCCAAGTGTAATGTGCTAATTTCATTTTCAGCCCCTCAGTTTCTCTCTGGCATCTTACATCCACTGTACGGCTCCCAAGAGGAACTAAGGCCAGCAAACATCACCTTTCACACCGTGTTTTAAAAACATCTGCAAGGGATGGAGTAAGATAGCCTTTCTCCCGGTTTCTCAAGAGTGTTAGCTTCTCCCTGCCACAGGCCTGCAGACCCAGAGCCTTTTGCTACGTCTGCCCCCTTTTAGGCACAGACTTATTTTCAGCTTTCACAGTTCCTAGGTTTTCTTCAGTAAGGAACCAGCTAGGAATCCTTTTCTTTGGGCAAGAAAGTCTATTTTCCATTTCTTATTCGTAGAAAGTCTGTTACAAGTAGTTGGAGGAAATATTTAGTTTAAGAATCATATAAACTTGCTTTGTTCTTATGCTCTTCCCTAGAGATGTTCCTCTAGACCCTCCCAGAGAAAGAATACCCGTCCACATGGGCCTCTGACCTGACCCAGAATGGCTGGTCTTACATTCTCCAGCTTCACTTCTGGGAGGGAAGGGCTGCCATCACCACTTCTGTCAGCGTGGTTTTATTCCTGCTCTTCCCCCCTCATCTACAGTAACTCTGAGCTTACTGCCTACCCGGAGCGAAACAGGGGACCATGGGGCAGACTGCAGACCCAGGAGGAGCAAGGAACCAACTAAAAACACAAACTCACAGCAGGTTTGTAGATGCAAACATGCAGTAGATGAAAACAGCCCTGCAAGTATCCTTACTTAAGAAAAAACCATTCATTTCTTTCAAGATAGCAGATACAAAATGAACATTGCAACAGAAGAGGAGCTTCAATCAAAGCTTATTGCTTTGAGTTCATATAATCCTTCCAGGAGACATAAGGCAAAGACAGCAGAATTTTGTTAAGTTCTGCTGTTAAAGTTACTTATTTAATTGCAATTTTAATGGCTTTGGTTAGACCTGGGATAGCTGAATCTCTGTATAGCCAGGATCAATTCAAACTGCAGCTAACAACTATGGGAAGCCTGAAAACAACTCAAGTGAAAAAAAAAATTAACTGGAAAAAAAGTCAGGTCTCTGTTACATATTTTGACTTAAAAACAGCACAATACGTAGTGGAGAGTGAGCTCACAAGTGTGTCCCAGAGCTTCCTGTACCCTGTTGGCCTCATATAAACACAAAACAAAGCTCTCTCTCAAAAAAAAACCCCAACCAACCCAGTGTGTTCAATGCCTACCGACCGAAACATCAGGAGCTTTCGGTGCCTTTCTGCAACTATTGCTTGACAAACTGCCATCAAAGGGCCACCACGTGTTAAAACCATTGCTTCATCAAATTCTCGTACCTGACAAGTTCCACCCGGCCACCACCAGCAGCTGCCGTTGGATACATTTAGGACAAAAAGTTTTATTTTGCAAAAGGCGCTCAGGAGCGTCTTCCTTCGCGCCGCTCACTATGGGGGGGGACGACGACGACACACAGCGTTGAAGTGGGGGCCAACACGATAACAGCCTTAAAAGGGGGGGGGGCAGACACGACACAGGACGGGGACGACGACAGCGATAAAGGGGGGTAGCAGCCCCCGCGGTCTCGGGCCGCTGGGGCTGTGGGGCTCGGCAGGGAGGGACCGGACCAGGCCGCGCCGCGGGCCCGGGCTCCCCACTCGTGACAGCTGAGGCGACTCAAGGCCATTTCTGAGCCCGGTCCCCACCCCTCCCACCCAAGCGCGAAGCAGAAGTGACGCCGGCCCGAGGCGACTCCGCCGTGACCCCGAGAGGGACGGGGATAGGGTCCTGCCGGACCCTCAGGGGACGAGCCCGCCGCGCTCCCCACTCACCCAGCGCGCCGCCACCGCCGCATCCCCTCCCGCCGCTTCCGGGAGCGCAGCCAGTTCAAAACAACGCCCGCCCCTATTGGCTCCGGGCGCCCCGCCCTCCCGTGCGCTATTGGGGGACGGCTCCCCCGCCTCTCCTCCCCAAGCTGTGATTGGCTGGCTCGGACACAGGTGCCCGCTGGGCACCGCCCTCTCCCTGTCCCCGCGCCGCCATGAGGGGGCGCCGCCATGAGGGGGCCGCGGCCTCCTGCCCCCGGTGGATCCCGAGGCCTGCCGCCGGGCCGGAGGAGCAGCTGCCCCGCGGTGTCCGGGGAGAGGAGGCGGTACTGGGTGCTGAGGCCCGACCCCTCCACCGCAGCCCTCTGTCCGTGTCCCTCACAGTGACCGGGAGAAGTCGTCTCTGGTATCGTACGTGGGCTGCTGCTTGGCGGCCTGTCCTGGTTTGAGTGACACAGGGCTAATTCATCTTCTAATGCCTGGGAAAACGGCACTTTTAGAAAACTCTAGTGGCTGAATTTGTGACAATACTTACTGTATAACCACCTCTGGGGTGTGAGTTTCAAGGTCTTGGTGTTTTCGAGCTCCCCAGGTGTGGGGGTGAGGAGGAGTGAGACCCGGGCCCCTCACCCAAGCTACTAATGAGGTTATTTCATACCATTAATGGAATATTTAATATCAGTTAGAAAGTTTGCTGAGTTTTCTCTCTCCCTTGATGGCTGCAGTCCTGAGAACTTGCCCCAGTGCTGGACACCTGACCCCTTCCCCCAAAGCCACAGCGCTCGCAGTGTCCCACATTTAATGTTTTAGTAATGTTAATTATCTAGTCTTATTCTATTAAATCTGCTTCTATTTCAAACTTCAGGTTTACCTGTTTTTTCTCTGATTCCCCTTCCTGGGTGGGGAGGGGTCACTGGGTGACAGAATAATTGTCTCAAGGACAATACATTGCTGTGGGTTCCTCAAACCACAGCTCCGCCTCAGCCTGTTTCCAGTATGTTTTGTTTCCAGGTATGAAATAACAGCATCAGAGCCCCGATCTAGGCTCGTACCCCTGAGGACTGATACACCCAGGGCCGGGTTGTTGACAATCTTGGTGAGTTTGGATGTAGATGAGGCCACCGTAGATGAGGGATGTGTGTTAACGTGACTGCCCTCAGGAGAGACTCCGCTTCCAGAAAGGCCCCAAAGTCACTGAGCCCTGAGCTGGCAACGGTATGAATTCAGGCCAGGACAGCTTTCCTGAGGATTGGGAAAAATACAAGTGACAAAGTCAAATTTGCTTTCAGTTATTAAGCACAGCATGATGAGAACTGATAATTAAACATTTAGTAATTTTACTTAGATGTGCAGATTTAGGCTGGGATTGGATCTGTGCCACCTCTTTGTCCTTCCATACTGAAATGTTAACTTACTCCTGGGTTTCTCAAACAAGATTTCAAACTTTATTCCTGGCTTTTTTTCACAGGTGGCAGTAGAGGGTTTTAGTGGAGCCTGTAAATTAAAAATGTTTTATGGTGAAGACCAGAAAAGCCTTGCCTGCTCTTCTGGGGTCTAACACTGATAAACAGAGCCCACACAAGACACAGAATGCTAACGAAAAGAACTCCCGGGGGTACATGAGTGTGTAACGTGGCTTGCAAGGCAAAACCTTTCATCCTGGATGCAGAGAACCTGAAGTCAATTGTTAGCTCTACTGGTCTGGTGTATGACATTGAGCAAGTTCATCTCAATACTTTCTTTCTCTGCTGTTAACAACGGGATGATGGCATTGACCCTCGTGAGGGCTTTTGAGATCTACTGATGAAAACTGCTGGGTGAGTGTATCATCATCACGATTTGTACTCTTGCTTTTGAAACACAGTAATAAACTGTAGTTATTACCTACATATATCAACCTTGATACATATAAATCTAAAATATATTTATGTTTTCAGGTACACAGATGTCATTTAAAAGTTATCTGATGAATAAGTAGACAAGTTAAAAATTGGTAAAATGCACGTGCATTAAATGTAATTTATTGTTCTTTGCTCTCCCTCTATTTGTCTGAGAATAGATTCATCGCTGTGACCAAAAGATTATTTAGGTTCTACGCTTGATACCCAAGAAAAATCTCCAGGTGCTGGGTCTGCAAACCTTCAGCAGGAGTCACGTCCGCGGGAAGAAGAAAAAGAAAACTCTCCGTAGCCTTAAAACTCAATGGTGCTAGTTCTTACCGATTTTTAGTTGTTCCGTTATTTGTAATACATACGGGAAGTTGGAATAACTTCAGAGTCGTTTAAAAACGTTTTTTTTTTTTGGAGGCTTCACAGAAGCAGCCCGCCGCGAGGGTTTGCGAGCACCGGGCTTGGTGGCCGTTCTGACTCTTCCTCCTTCTCCCTGTCTCTGCTTTGTGCTCTGCCCAAGCCAGCTCGGTTACTGGTGTCCCTTGGGGACCCGCGTGCAGCTCCCGTTGTTAGTCAAACTCGGGTGGTCCCATCCCGAACCGGCAGAGACCCCGCAGCCGCTTTGAGCATCCCCGGTGCCGGCCACCGGCTACACACCGAGCGGCTCCCCGGGAGAAGTGACGGGCAGTTCCGCCGGCCAATGCCGCGCCGAGCGGCCTGCCAGTGGGCGGGACGGGGGCGGAAACGCACCAATGAGGCTTCGGTTGCTAGGCGCGACGGCAGAGGAAGTAGCCAATAGGAAAATTCGCGTCGGGGCAGCAGCGGGCCGGTTGGCGTGCCGGGCCGCAGGCCGGCAGCGCGAGGCTGGGGCCGGCGGCGGCAGTGCCCCCCCCCCCCACCCCCGGCCGCTGAGGCGATGGGGCGGGCGAAGGCACCTCCTCCCTTCCGCCAGTGCTCCCCCCAGGTGTGAACGTTGGGGAGTGATAACGCCCCACTTAAAAAAAAAAATATATATATAGTTAGAAAGACGTTAGCGACGCGGGGTGAGGGGGGAGCGGGTCTCGTCCTGCTGGGCCTGTCCCGAGGGGCGCTCGGGCGGCGCGGCCGTTATTTTCCGTCACGGCGCTTTGGGCAGGACACGCGTTTCTCAGCCCGGGACCCGGTGTTGGAGTGGCCTTGGGGCTCCTCCGGCGGGGGCGAGCGGGCCCGGCGGGCTGGTGGCCGCGGGGGCAGGAGGGGAGTCGGTGCGGAGGGAGGCGCGGGGAGGAGGAAGCCCGGCGGGGCTCCGCAACCGCCACCGCCGGTAGGAGCGGCAAGCGTGAGGAGAGGGCGAAGGGGCCGCTCCCCCCGCCGGGCGAGGGTGGTGGCGGGTCCCCTTTGTAAACGGGAATGTGGCGGTGGGAGGGGAGAAGCGGCCCGACCCCCTGGGCTGGGCGGGCAGGGCGGCGGCCGGGGGTGCGCGGGGGAGCGGGCCCGGGGG
>JAOXJM010000005.1:31951089-31981313 GCA_026413425.1 Tringa solitaria
GGGGGCGGCGGTGGTTTCTGTTTCTTTATTTTATTTTATTTTTGGTGCAGCCGCCCCCTCGGAGCCAGCAGGAGGAAGGAAAATAAGCTGAGGACGGAGAAATCGGAGGAGCCGGAGGAGATGGTGAGCGGATGGCGGGGCCGGGGCAATGAATGGGGGTTTTGCCGGGGAGAGGCGTTTTCGGGGAGAGGTTCCCGCAGGGAGCAGCGTGTTTGGGGTGATTTTGCATCACGGTTGCGGACCAGGCGCCTTTGTTTGCTAAAGATCGCCGTTTAACGGCGTTCCCCCGCGTATTGGGAGATGCGCAACGAGGAGTTGGTGCGTGCGGGCGGCGGGGGGTCCCTGCGGGGGCCACACGGAGAAGCGACCCCCGAACAAACCAAGGTTGTAGGAGCCCTGCGGTAGGACGGGCACCGTGTCGCCGAGGGAAGGCATCGCTCAGGTTGTTTGGGGCATGCACAGGAGACGAGTCGCTTTGTAGCGAAGACCAAACACCGCTAAGCCATTTCTCCACAAACGTGAAATCTACCAGACTTAAACGCCGAACTTAGTTAATTTTCTCATTTACGTTTTCTCTGCAGTATTGCTGTACATAATTACAATCTAATGTTTGCAATACTTGATCAACTCTTTAAAACGTTCACTTCTAGCATGCAAATAGTAAAGACTCTCCCCCCCCCTTTTTTTTTAACGTAGGCATTTGTTTGTGTATGTGGAAGGGGGAATTCTTATAACGTGCACTTTGCTTTTCACACTGTTCTGTTGTGCCTTAGGTAGGTCACAATACAAAATGTAATTCTTAGCATGCTAAAAAAACCCAAACCCGAAGCAGATTTTTCTTTTTTTTTTTTTGCATCAAGTGAGGACCTGGTTTTATACCAGTAATATCGTAAACACTAGATACAGGTTTGTGGGGGGGGAAAACCCCACTGTTTTGTATTAATGGGAGTGCTTTATGGTAAAAATCCTGAGTCCAAATGACAGAATATTGACGTCGGGTGATTGTAGCTTCCTGTGGATGGAGTGGTGCAGTCTGTATTAAGTACATTAGCCCTTTAAGGTTCTGTAAATTTAAACATATTTTGTTTACAAAATTGTGCAGGACTGCATGATGCAGTAGTAAAACATGAAATTTTAGTAGCTTTTAGAAATATTGCAAGGCATTGCAAAAGAGAAATATTGCAGCTTTATATTATATCTGTTATGGAAGAAAAAATTATAATAAAGTAACACAGGATCTACATGGTGACTAAAGTAACTGAAAGGGCGGGATCAGTTGGAGTTTCTACAGAAAAAATACAAGTTGTGAACCATGCCGTGGTCTTCCTCACGCGAGATATTTGGATGGATGGCTGTTGAATTTATTTTAAGCAACATCTCTGTAAACGCTTGTCTGAAATATTTAAATTACATGCTCCATTAGGCAAATGGGTTTATCTTCCCATTGCTTGGCTAAAGGAATGTACTGGGAGGGCAAGGTCTGGAAGAACAATACAGTGTGGCTGCATAGTTTCACTGCATGGTTTATCCTCGTGCATTGTTCAGAGATGCATAGAATGTATTTTATTTGGCGTTGGTAAGCTCATAAAGTTGACTTTGCTGATTTTATTTTTATGCCATAGTTACTGTCAACATAAATAACTGAACTTCAGTTATTCTAACAATAGATTTAACCTACTGTTTAGCTAGAATGGATGAAAAACAGTTCCCTCCTTTGATTTTAATCTGTTCATTCAGAATCACTGCAATGGATTTCAGTGTCAGCAATTCTTCAGTATTGGAAGAACTGGTTACAAATAGAGCGAGTTTCCCATCACATTCAGCTAAGACACTGCACTAGGAATGGCAAAATCCCTGCCTTTTGCTTGTACTTTGAATTTTGTACAAACTGCAGTTTAGAGAAGATCTCTTAGCCTGAAGACCATCTGCATGCATATTACAGTTATATAAAACTCAGCTTCTGTATTTGATTTTATGTAATGCAACACGTTATTTCTGCAGTGCTCTTGGTGGCTCTTGGATAGTTTCAGAATTGATATGCTGTGAGGAGAACCTGTTAGAATTCTTGTGCTACCAGGTTTATAATTTGTTGCTCTCAATATTTTATAGTGTGGGTATAAATCATTGACACAAATGCTGTAGCGGCTAACTGTGAGATTACATTTAGCTTATGTCTTTACAGTTTAACCGGAATATGACAAGATCTTGCCTAGTGTGAGTGTGTTCTGTTCCTAATACAATAGTAACCTTCAAAGCAGAAAGGTTGGGTCAAATTGTTTACTCTATTGCTTGTCTCTACAGAAGGCAGAGAAAGACCAAGTCTAGGGTTACACCAATATGGATAGGGAAGGAGTTTATGAAATGTGTTGTGTACAGTTACCTTATTCAGACTTCATATGAGTCTCCTGGAAATGGGCATTAACTCGTGTAAAACAAACCCAGACCCGAAAAACTGTGGTGTGAGGGCTTGTTTGTCCCTTTTCACTCCTACCTTGCGTTTCACAGGCAACCCAAACCAAGCTGTAAAGCTGCTTCTGCCTCTATGTGCTGAGGTTCTAAAAGTCCACATCTTCTGTATTAATAGTGCGTAAGACAAATAGCTAATTCTAGTGAATCAAATTCTTTTTATGTGTCTGCCTTTCTGCAACGTTGTAAGAACAGGCAGCACAATTTAGGAATATTCAATCCTTTGAGAAGGTGGCAGTCACCGCTCCAGCAGTTACATTTTCAAGATGTAGCATCTTTGGTGTGTAAATGGCTAATCATTTAATAGGAAGTGGACAGCATCTATTATTCATCATTAATTTATACACACTACATCAAACAGAACAAAAAAGACCCCTTAAGAACACATGAGCAAGATGATGCTTCTCTGCTTCACTCTCCAGTTTATATTGCTCTGGGAAGACCTTTCTGTTTCCAAATTCAATGCAGTATGCTGTGCTGATACCATGGCTTTCTTGGACAGTTTAGCATCTTTGTTCAGTAAGGTCCTTACTGCAGTGTCAAAATCTTCTGTGTGTGCTTCAGTTGATGTTGTTTATAATTATGGGTTTTCTGCATCTCAGGGCACATGCATTTTGTTTCAGAAGCTTCAACAGGGTTTCCGTGAGCTGCTGCGTGGATATATGCCAGCACACCACTAGTCTATTAGCTTATGATTTGTAGGTCAGGGAGAAATTGGGATATTTTGCTATCTAAGCAGTATCATCTCCTTGCTGCTTCAGTGCTTACATGACATCTCAAGTTGGCTGAAGATTAAAAGGACACTGTCAAGGTATCTTTCACGATTTCATTTTTATTATTTATTTTGTTTGCTTTATTATTGCTGTCATAATCCATTGGAAGCTTGAAGTCTGGTGCCTTGCCGACAGGCCTTTGTCCTCCAGAACCGTTCCTGTTTAGCTGCTTATGGTTTATTTAAGAGTTGTGAAGCTTTTACTGTCTTCTGAAACACATTACTGAAGAGTTACAGCTTAAACATTGCAAGCGAGGGGGAAGAAGTGAGTAAATCAGTTTGTGTCCAGTCCTGATGTTATGTAGTTCTGGGAAACTCAAAATATTTCTTCTTTTACTCATTTATTTTAGAATGTGATAATGTGGGAGTATAGAATTAGGCATTGGTGCTTCCTTTGCACAGTCATGCTTGAGAGTGGTCTTTCTGGGGGATTGATACAAAGACCTGCATTCTCACTTGGATATGTTTTGAATTATCGAATGAATTAGTCCCTGTAAGAATTCCTGCAGGTGCAGTGGTATTGACTGTCTTTGGGGTGCTGCACAGTAGCTTTGTTTGGGGTATGGGCCAGAAAAAAAAATACCTTTACAGGATCTGGGCTTTCAATCACATAGGCCTTTTTTCTTTTCTAAGCTTAATTTTTTTCCCCTCTTATTTCTGCTGTCATAAAATGAATGGTCATGGGGGTTTTGTACAGAATAATGATACCTTAACTTGTTGCTGTAAGAGAGTCTTTTCTTAATTGATGTACATTCATTGCAATGTAAAGTTAGTGAAACTAGAGCTACTCTTGCCAGTAATTTAATGGCCTGTTCTTCATCTCCTCTGGCGGTGTAATTTCTATCCATGAGTTGGAAGTATATCAGCACAATTCCTCCATGGGACCTCTTCATTACAGTAAACATTCTCTATTTAATTTGGGTTATTTAGTGATAAAATTTTAAGTAACTGCTATCCAGTACAGTGACAGAAGCAATCGCACAGACTGGATTATTCCCGTGGCTAATCAAGAGTGTCCATGTCTACTGGATTCACAGCTTGATGGGAGCTGAATGTATGTGCTGATATCGGGTAGGCTTATTTTTGCAGGTTTTAAATGACAAACTAATAATATTTTTGACAGTATGCAGAGTAGCAAAGGTTGCGGAGATTCTGGAGAGGAAAGCAAATTGCAGAGTGACTTCAAATATGGTTCATAAAGTGTGGACTGTTGTGGGGAAGGAGAATCTGACACTTAAGTTGGGGTAGTTACAGTAACTTTAGGCATGTCACTTAGATGCCTGGGTTAGTAAAGGCAGGCACTTGTGCTGCAAATAAAAAGAATGGCTGGAGGCTGATTCAGTCCATGAGTTTGAATCAAGTGTTTTAACTGGTGCTTTGAAGGAGCCTCTCTCCCTGAGTAGCAAATATGGACAGTACATGGAGACTGGATTCCTCACTGAAGCACGTGTCAGGTCCTGAAAGTGAGACAGCACAAATATTAGTCTTGTTACATATACATCAAATCTTTGCAGAACTTTCACAGGGTGGGTATTTTAATTGCTCATTGATAGGTTGAATTTTCTTTAGACAGCTATTCATACCCCTCGCCTGTGAGCTTAATTGTACGAGGTTGAAGGGAACAGAATAGTTTTGGTCATTTTGTGCAGTTGTCAGAACTCTGAAAGAATCCTGTTGATGGCTGTTTGAGTTTCTTATGATGTGCGTTGATGTAACATCACTCAGAACAGTCTCATAGAACCCACAAGCTTGATAGTGGAAGAGTTTCTGTTTTGCTGGCCTGGGGAAAGAGAAGGAAACTTTAGACAAGACTGACTGTGGAGAGAAAGGTGGGCATGAGCATGATTTATGGTGTTGTGTTGGGTTTGTCAAGGAGAATCCCTCTAGAATCAACAGGAGATACATGGGAAATGCAGGTAGTGTCTTATAAAAACAATGTTCCTTTACAGTCCTGTGGTGTTGTGTTGTGTTTTTTTTTTTTTAATGAAATGCAAGTTTTATTAAATGTTGCAGTGCTTCTGTAGAATGTGTACAGAACACTGTCATTAACGGTGTAGACATTTTCAACAATATTCTGCTCTTACCTTTGAGATACAATCCTAACATTTTGTTAATCCTCTACAGTGGGTTAAAATGGAATAAAGATCAGATTGCTGGAAGTAGGAATTATTTTTTTTTCTTTTTCCCTCTTTTCTCTGGATCTGTTTGTCTGTTCTGATAGGCCAGTGACAATAATTGTTCTTGTTATGTTATGTATCTGTTCTGAAATATTTAAAAGAAAAGTGTTTGTATATGTTAACATTAGTGAAGTGTTTCATACAATTGTGATAATAATATCATCTATACTTAACTTTTCAATACTGCACAAGTCTTTGGCCTGTGGTTAGTATTCTCCTGTTGTATATTGCTGTCGAGTTTTGATTTAGAAATGAACTCTATTTAAAAAAGTTAAATAATCTAACATTCCTTCTACATCTGATGCAAGGAAGCTTCCGTCATGTTGATGAGTAAAATGACAGTAACACTCTGTAAAACTTTGATTCAGTTTTGCGTATCAGTAAGTGCATGCCAATAACGGTCCCAAGGTAGTGAAAGCATAGTTTTATTGTATGCAGTAGCTGTAAACGTAGAGTTTTCTGGTATCTTTAAGACATAATCTCTTCTGCCTGAATAAATATCACATTTGACTTTCTTTTATCAATGTAATGTCAAGTGAAGTCTCAAATGTGAATCCTAACATAAACTGGCAGTGTTCTGCTGCTCCGTGCCACGGGCTGGGTCATGCTGTGTTGGTGTAACTTCCCCACATATTTTTAGATTGGTTCTTCTTTAATTCAGTGTGACAATACAAGTAGTGAGTTATTGACAGCAGCTAAAGTGAGATCATTATGACTGTAATCAATAATATACCTGCACAGAATAACAACTACTACCAGGGACATATTTTGTATCGATTCAGGAATTTATACTGCCTCCACTACACCCGGTCTGCTACTTCCATAATTTATGTAATAAAATCCCTACTTTAGAGAAGCTGTTACTAAGTTAAATACCAAGAAATGATGACATATCAAGATGTAAATTGCATATTGAAGATTTTACTACAAGCAGAAATAGCACTTGCTAAATTCCTGAGGGTTCTGATTCAGGACCAAGGCACTTCCTTACTGCAGGCTGAAAGATAATGGAAGTGAAAAACCGTGTTCCCTCTCCCGAGGCAGTATTTTAGAGGTGGAGGGGAAGATGCTGTTTTTAATGTGATGTGATGATGGAAGCTTATTGAATTGTATAATCCATAAGTTTGAAACCTTGGTAGAATTTCTTTATCAGTAGCAGAAACCCTTCTTCCAGTTCTGTCCTTAAACTGGAATGTAATTTTCTCTTAATACTGATACATCTTTATGTGCCTGTCTCTCTCTAATTCTCAAAGATTGTTGCTATACTCTGATTTTCTTTTCTGAGCCTAAAATCGGTAAAAAAGAATGGAAGGTAGAGATTGTGACCAGGAATTTGGGAATACCGATGTTCCCTGAGAGTAATACCTAGCATCCCAGAGATACCTGTTTATTCCCTTCCTTGCTGCCTCTGTTTTGTTGATGAGATGATTCCTCAGGTCCAGTATTGTCACTGAAACCAAGGGATTTAGGGTAGGAATCCTTCTGAAGGCTTGGTTCACAAGTATAAACTGCTCTTGGCTTGTTGCTTTTAGGTTTCTGTGGTTGCTTCAGTTTTACTTTCAAATACAGATGGATTAATTCGGTAATGTGTATTGACAAGTACGTTTTAGGAATTAAATTATTCCAATTACTTTAAAAATGCATTTGCAGATCAATTTGAGAAAAATGTCAGTTTTCTCAAACTACCAAACTAAGAGGAGCTTTTAGCATAAAACTTCTTTTTTTTTTTTTTTTACTTTGATTAACCTAGGGGATTTTTGATGTCCAAATATAAATGTCTATTTGTTTACAATTGTAATACCTCATTAGCTACGGACATTCATGGGATTTGGAAGATGAGCTCATGCAGTAAACGTGAGACTTCCTTTTTCTCCATGCTGGGTTACAGCTGCGCACAGGTGTTTAGTACGTTCCCAAACCTGAGTAAAAAACATCCAGAGGTACCTTTAACTCTGAAGAGTTTCAAAAAACAAAGTTTACATTTATAATATTGTAAACTGTGTAATTGAATCCCATCTCCAGTTGGGATGATGTAATTCAGGGAATATTGAACATCCCCGCTGGCCTGGGGCCGTGTAGTGGACTATATTGCCCACAGTTAAACAGATGAGTGCGCAAATAGGGACAGGCATCCTTCCAAACAGTTGGGGCTATATTTAGCAAATTCGTCTCATTTCCCTCTCTGTAGGAGGGTAGTGATGTTGGTAACCTTAACATTGGCCAACAGAACTGTGAGAGCCTTAAGCCCTCTCCTACAAGATATTTTCCTTTCCTGTTTTATTTTGACCTTGTATTTTCTCCATTTCTCTTGGATTAAATCTTTTTATGTCCTTAATGAGAAATTAGCTTCATGTTCTCCATTTGATTATAGAAGTAAGTTCTCTGTGCCACAAAGGACTAGAAAGAGCTTGAAAATTTTACAAGTTAAATGTTCTAAAAATTTATGAAAGATATAAGTCTGGGGAGTGGTACAGAGGTATCTCTTCTTTATGGAAACCAAAGCTATAGAATCTTTAACTTTTTACCTAATTTTATGTATCAATATTTGAAGGACTTCAGTGCCTCTTGGTAAAATGCAGCAAGGCTTCTACAAAATTTCCTCTAGAAAATACTGAATTCATAGTTTGTCTAGTTTTTTTAACTGGCATTTGCATTTCCTGAGAAAAGAGGTTGAAGATTAGGGGAAAGCAGCTGGTCTCACAAAGCAGAGTGGTATTTTTTAATTTTATTTTTAATGTATTTTTTTAAAGGAGCAAACCAATGTATTTTGCTATTGTAAAAGCTTCAAAACCAGTAATACTGGTACCTCTTAAAGAACAGAGCTATTGTTTCAGAAGTAGACAAACTTTGGAGCTGTAATTGCTAGGAAAGGTCCCAGTCTTTGTAGAGTGACTCTGGTTAAATTCAGATGATAAGTGATGCAGAGATCTCAGAAACTTTACTGTCTGCGTAGCGGCTCGATTAAGAAAACTAGAATTTCACATTATGTCTGATTTAAATGAGCTTTTTACTGTGTGTAGATCTATTAAGTACATCTGCATGTGCCCAAGAGACTGCTATACAGAGAATATAATTATTTTGTTTACCATGTTGAGATTGATGTGAAGGGGATCGATACCAGTTACTTTGCTTTTCATTTCTGAAGGCACCTGTGGTGTTGACCAGCCTTATCTTACTTGTGTCAAAGGGATCGCAAAGCCCTTCTATTCACATCATTTGACCTTCTAGGACATTCATCAAAGACCTGGCAGGCTTAGTGTGTCACTTTTTTCCCACTTGAAGAAATTAAATCTAATTAGGAGGATGCTACTAACACAATGTAGATAGAGATTACAGGTGTGTGCAGTGTGTGGAGAGACCAGGGTGAAAATAGCTGTAATGAAGGAGAGGAGGGGGGAGGACGCTGAAATAGGCTGACTTATTTTAGAGTACAAGATTGATAATTTAGTGACTTTAGTAGCTGCATGGATATAAAATATTTACAGCAAGTTGGAGAATTCTAATGGGGAAAAGAAATCTCTCAAGGCATTTTCTTCTAGAGAATATAAAATGAGAAAGGAATTATGCACAAATATATCAATTATACAGTTTTAGTATTAGTGATCAACTGCCTGCTCTTCATTTCTTCGCACAGGTGTAGTTTGACTGAATCCACCTGAATTACTTACATTTTTTAAGAGGAGAGTCATGAGCGGAATCGACTTTTCCTTGGGAAACCTTTGGCATTTCACTGCCCGTTAACGTTGTCTTTCCTACAGCAAATGTCACTTGAGACTTTTGTAATAAAGAACAAAAAAATATGCTTGTGCATTCTTGCCATTTCACATGAAATCAAGTGACTGATTCTGATAGAAGTCTCAAGAGCTCTGAGTTCATACAGGTTTCTCCCAGTTCCACCTCGGAATAACTGCTTGTGTGTATTTTTGGAGGCAAGGAATGTTAATAGTAAATGCTTCCTGAGAAACTGATTATTTAAAATATCTTTAAGACTGAAATTGAAAGGACATTTACCAGGTATGTACAATAGCAAGACAAACCCCAACTGGTTTAAAGTAGGTGTAATATCCCAGAGTAAAAACTGTGTGTGTGTTTGGTGTGTCCTTGTGTGAGTGGGGAATTCGGAGCAGTCCTTGGAAGATGAAGGAACCTCCACGTTCCCGGGCCCAGAGGCCGTGCTGTGTCATCACTGCCGTGTGCCGGCCTCCTCGGAACATTGCGTGGTTGTACGGCTCAGTGCCAGAGCTCCCTGAGTTAAGCAGCTCCCACTGACGAAGAATCCTACCGGAGGCAGCACAGTATTTTCATCAAAAAATGAGGGGAAAAAAAAAAAAATTACCGTAGGGGTGAACTGAACGTTGGAGCAAGTTGCCCAGAGGGGTTGTGGAGATTATCCACAAAATCCTGGACGTTTTCAAAACTATTCAGAAAAAGATCCTGAGTGACTTGCTCGCAATTGACTCTGCTTGGAGCAAGGAGTTGTACCAGATGATCTCCAGTGGCCCTTTCCAACCTCCACCCTTCTGCCATTCTGTGAAAATAAGGTGGTTAATAATTTAATATCCTTCAAATTATTCTATCTTCTACAAGAAGAACCAAAGTTGTAAGGATCCTGATTGTGCAAAGGGCGGGAGGTCCAGAGAGGAGTTTTGGGGAGGGAAGAGAACCTCCCCTGCTGTTTCTCAGCAGCGAGTAGAACCCACGGGTGGATGTCCCAGCCTGAGGAGAGCTGGGTGGGCAGAGCTGGGTGGGCAGAGCTGTGGGCAGGCTGCGATGTGGGTACCATTAGCAGCTGCGTTTATGAATCTCCAATTAGTTCGTTTTTTTTAAACCAACTTAGTTTCATCCATTTAAATTAACACTTAAAGTCAAACTTCTGCCTCTGGTGAAATAAAGAATTTTAAAAGCTGTATTTAAATTTAAAGGCTTCCACTGTCACTTTATACAGATGGCTTCAAAGCATATTGAATAGAATCTTCTAATGAGTGTTGGCTTTGCCAGTAGATGCATGTTTCTTCCATTATTTTGTTTGTTTCCATTTGGTATTTTGTACTCTGTGAGTAATAATTGCAATTACTTTTCTACAATACCATGTTAGTAACAGCAGCAGGAAGCCATGGTTAGCTCAGCTGGAACGTTTTGGCCTCTAGAGTTCTTGTTATTGCATTCAGAGTGAGCAATAACTGCCTGCCTGCCTTTGTGCCACTCTCATTCCCCTCTTCTCTCATCCTCTTTGCTTGTTCAGTTGTACTTTATTGGTTAGACTTGAGACAGATGGTAGGAATAGTAAATCCAAGTTGATTGTACCAGATATTGTCTGGCATTGGCGTGTCTGTTTCTAGGAAGATGAAAACAATGGGCAGTAAATATTTTGGACAAGCTGAAAGAAGTTGCTAAAATAATTCACAATTGTCTTGTCTGTTAGGCTGGATAAACAAAATGAAAATTATTTCCTTTTATTTATGCACCTCTTTGAAGAGCCTCAGAATTGCTGTGCTGGTGTGTTGAGCGGTATTTCTGCTCGGTGCTCACTGCTTTTTCTTGACATGTTCAATGTCACCCATAACTTCCATCAGTGCCATCCTCCTGTTGAGCGTGTGGTGCTGTGGCACAGTCCTGGGACTGGGGCTCCATGCTTGGATTTCACCTCCACAATGGTTGGCATTGAAGTACCTTGAGAACATGTTTGTAATATTAAAATAAAGGTGCTTAGCCTTTGTTTAGAATCTTGTCTCAGTGGAACTAGGTTACCTAATGAGCATGTTCTACTTGTCTCATGGGGATGAATCCTGGGCTGTTAAATCTGTGGCAGCAAAACGAAACAATTTTTGAACCAAGTCATCATTCTCAGCATCAATAGAAGGTCGTGCCCTTGTCAGCTGGTGTTGGCTCAACATAAGGTTCCAGTCAGAACTGGCAGCGTTATGCTTAGCACTGTTCTTTGAGACCTTCACCTTTTACTATGTTTGGAACTGCTAATATGGCGAGTCTTTTGAATATTTATAAGAGACTTAATAAGGTAGTCCTTACTGCAGTTTTCAGAGTATACAGTCATTAGTTCTTGGTAACTGGTCTGCCAGAGGGAGGTTTCTTCAAGCCTATGATACAGCACTAGATGAAGTGCTCTTTTTCCATCGTTTCTTCTCTCAGTGTTGTGTTTCAAGCCACGATACTTCTTTGACAAGTTCAAAATACAACCCCACTTGCACTACTTCTGTAGTTCCAGCGTTGGCTTGGTTCTTGAGAAGGGTTCTGGGACTTGGGGTTTGGCAGAATCAAGTCTTCAAACAAAATTAGAAGTGAAGACAGGCAATCTTGTTCTCTTGCTTTGCTGCTTGACTTACCCAGTGGTTTGCTGAGCTGTGTTGTACAAGGATATCCAAAATCACATTACATCTGCACCCCTGGCAATTTAAGGTATGTTATTGCAAAAAGTTAGAGATATACTTTAATATCAGATGATTGTTCTCATCAAGAATGGCTCTAGTCTGATCTCTTTATCGTGTGCTTGAATTTCTCTTCCCATGAGTTAGATGCTGAATAATGACTAGTTTTTAATCAAGTGAAAATTACCGGAATGTGGAACATACTTTTTGAGCTATGCTGCTCAAAAAAGAGAAAAAATTACAACATAGATAAATGTAAGTTATCAATAATTATGATTTCTTCATGAAACCTTCCTAGGTGCTACATGTATAGGTAGCAGAGTACCCAGATTTGTAACTTAAGTAACATCTTGATTTATATTGAAAATGTGAATGAAAATGGTTTACCATTCAGCTTTTGATTTTTCTTAATCAGTGAGATTCTTAATGGTGTGAGGTTGTTTGTTGGATTTTTTTTTTTTATAGGCCATAATTTTCCACTTTTTTTAAAGAGTAGAAGCTTTTAAAATGGCTCATACAGAGTTGCCATACTTATTTAAAAATAAATATAGAAGGGTCAGTTTAGGACTTGCTGCAATATTTTAAAACTTAATGAAGCTATTAGTGGCATTTTTTAATCTTTAATATTACCCCACTGATGTCTGTTTAATATTATTTCTGATTGTTATCACTGTTTGCATTTCTTTTTGGTTAGAGGAAATTGTTTGTTTATTTTATTTTTGGGTAAAAATTTTTAACTGGGTGAGCAATGGCAAGATTTTGCTTCCAACCTCTGGATTGAATTGCTCAGCAGGAGAAGCCTGAATTGCTAATAAAAATGAAACTTCTGAGGAAAATTCTTGCCTGAGGTTGGATTTGTACTGATTCAACACATTTCTT
This sequence comes from Tringa solitaria, assembly GCA_026413425.1. Taxonomy (NCBI): domain Eukaryota; kingdom Metazoa; phylum Chordata; class Aves; order Charadriiformes; family Scolopacidae; genus Tringa; species Tringa solitaria. The sequence continues at coordinate 31,963,767 of JAOXJM010000005.1, forward strand.
ATGAGTCTACCATCTCCCTCACTGCTGCTTCTGGAACAACATGACCCCTCTAACGAAATTTTATTTTGTGACAAACTGAATTTCTGTCTACGTGCTCCACTTGCCAGCGCCTCTCATGGTTGTGGGGAGGTTCTTCCTTTGTTCTGCAGTACTTAAAAGCATGTGCTTATCAGAGTTGAAGATAAATAAAGCATCCTGTTTACTAATTAGATACGTTTTCATCAAGTGTCATCCTAGAGCCAGTGGAACTAATACATTAAGACATAGTGTTGCCTCATAATTTGGAAATTGTGAAATGAAATGTAAAAATTGCTGTGGAAGGTGAAGGCACACAGAGAATATATGGGGTTTGTGAGGCAGCCGAATGCTCACTGGCTTACAGAAATGGGGGAAAAACCCCAAAGTCTTCCTTCATAAAAGCAGCTTGCAGATAGCTGTGTTTGTATCGTTTAGGTCACTTAAAAAATAAGTCTGTTTCTCTGATACAAATAGCTTTTTTTCCTATTGAGTGCACGTGTATCCTTTATGGGGCTGAGTGTTAGTCATTTTTTGCTGTATTAGTGAGTTCAGGTTGGGCCTTATGTGTGAGCACTCTTCATTGAGGACTGTAAACCCCTCCACCCAACCCAAAACATAGCCTAATTATTTGTGGTATTGATTATTTAAATGGGTGCTGTCAGAGGATACTGATATATCAGTGGGACTGCCCTACAAACCCAGTCTAACCAGCAATAGAAGGAGCAATGGCCAGTGTATGTATTCCTCTGCCTTGCCCAATATGTAGGGATAGTCAAGGATTCTATGGTACCACCACTCAAGTATCTTGCTTCCTTTTTATTAACTTCAGAAATTCTGTAGAGGGCTCTGGGATCTAAAGTTTTTTAGATTTTAAGGTCAGAGTAAAGTTTATCTTCTCTCTTGTAACGCCAATGCAGTTAGCCCTTCCTGGTCTACATGGGATGAATGCACCACTTCCAACTTGCAGCAATGTGTGGAACCAGCTGGATTTCAGTCTGGAAACAAAGATAGGTAGAACAGTTGGGAATTTATGATTTTTGGAGTTAAACACAAAGAACAGTTGCTCAAGACTTGATAAAATGTCCTTGTAATGTCCAGTATGTATGTTTTCTGTGGAAAATGCTCTTGTATGTATGTAGCAGGTGTTAGGTCACTGAAATCAAGCGTTATGATAAAAAAATATATATTTAAGCAAGGAGATAATATGGAGAAACATCTTGGCTATTTTGCATCTTGTTACTTTACGTGTTTACATGTAAATTATTCTTGGATTTTGTGATAACGGAGATTTCAGTAGAAACAGCCACATACTAGAGCGTTCAAACCAGATGAGAAATTTCTCCCATGAACTTTGATTCCTGGCAGCGGGAGCTGGAGAGGCCGCTGGAAGGCCTGGCATGGCTGCTGCGAGCTGGGGGTCGCGGTGCGGTGTTGGCGGGTGTTTGGGCTGCGGCGCTGTGTGTGGAGTTGTCCCGTTACTCAGATCAACAAGTTATTGGTCACATTAATTACAGAGTTTCTATTCAGAGTTTGATCTATCTATTATATTTTCCAGGGTTATCCGTAACTTGGAGTTGTGCTTCATGAAGAAGGAAAGGGGCCTAACAACTCGCCTGAAAGGGTGGTAAGAGTTGTCAACATTTCCTTACCTATATTTTTGTTTTATTAACTCCACACATTCACGTCTATGAAATCTAGAAGGCAAAACTGTTTCTAATTTAATTCTTCTTGCTGTTTACTGTTGCAGTCCCACAGTTGTCATTCTTTAGCCAACAATACAGTGATGAAAGACTAAATTCATTTTGTAGTAGTAGTATTTAGTGGCCTTTTTCTCAAACAGTAGGACTATTGAACTGAGTATGGCTAAAATATGCAAGAGTTTGAATTAGTCTGCTTGGAATAGCAAACCACCATATAAACCTAAATGTCTGCGTAATCAAAATGTAGAAGAATTAACTATATATAATGTAACTCATAATAAAGCTTCCAAAACTTTATAAATGGAACTTCTCAAAATGTTTTGTTCTGCTGCTGTCCTACTTCCAGAGAAGAGGTGAACTGGCTCCCCCCTCCTCGCTGCCCACTCTCAGCCACCCACTGCCAAACAGCCTCACTGCTCCTTCAATATTAGGAAAAAAGTAGCAGGCAATCAAATGGGATGCTGTTTGTAGATCTGTGAGCAACCCATTATTATTCTGCAGGTATCTGTGAAGTAAAGGAATGTACAACTCTGAAAATGTTCCTGCTCCTTCTGCAGTGCAGAGACAGTAGTAATTGTGCTATCATCGTCAGAGATGGTTTTTACAGAGTTCACGACTTAGACTGATTTGCTTGTTTCAGAAGTGAGGTGTGCTCTGTGCTCCTCTTTAAGAGGATGTCACCCTTCATCAGGAGGGCCATGCATTCTCAGGGTGATGGTGCTCCCGATTTATTGCTTGTCAGCCCTGGAGAACGCGGGTTGGTTCCTTTACAAGCACGGCTCATTGGCTGTGACTGCTCACTTTTAAAACAATTTTAGCTTTATTTTGGTTGTTGGTTTGTGGCTTTTAATGATAAAATAGAATTGCATTTTTTTGGGGTAGATGTTCTTGGTGGAAAATCTGAAAAGCTGGAGCCATTTGGAACTGCTCTTACTCCCACTGAGGGCAGCAGGAGAATTTCTGTGGCTTTCAGTGGGAGTAATGTTACACTGTCTGAATGTGAAGCCTTTTCCTCTTCTTTCAAAAAATGCTTATAATAGTCTGCTATAGCTGGGGTTGCATGAAGACTAAGTAAATGTTGTACTCCTTGATTAAAAAAAAAAAGTATTTCCTAAGTAAGAGAAAGAAGTTTTAACCACTTCTGTTATGCCAGCATATTGATTTTTTTTTTTTAAATACTTACAGCTCTGAAAATCATTGCACCATAAAAATCGGTTATCTATAACTATTTTACTTATATCATATAGTGTGTTTTATTATGCTGTGTGCAGGAGTAGGTGTAAACAAACAAAGCACCTTCTCGCGAGAGGAGAGTTGCAGGATGAATACTTACTGGAGCAATGGTAGACATGGCCTAGATTCTACAGTCACAGATATTACTGGTCATGAGTTCTCAACTCTTAATAAAAGCTTAATATAATATTATTTGTGGCATTTTCATAGATGTCATATAAGAAAAAGATTAAATACTTTCTCAAAGGTGAGTATTTCAGAGTGAGCTACTGTATTTGCTATGCACTTTCATTAAGAATTTCTTCTTCTCCCCTCACCCCCAGAAGATACTATTACAAGTGAATTTAGCATAAAAGCTTCTAGCCAGTGGTTGCCCAGAAATGATTTGTGAAACATTAAAAATAACTGCCTTTTCAGAAATTAATACTAAATAAATATTTCCAGAACTGTGGATATGGGATATAAATGGTCAGTTTTCATTGTAACGTGCAAAATGGATATGACTTGATTTGGAACATCTTCCAGGCTGCCAGACTTCTGACCTGAGCTGTCCAGAACGTGTGTTTTTATCTGTTATAAGCAATTTTCCCTTGTAACTAATTTTTTTTTTTTCCCTAATTCATTGCTCATAGATTAATGTCTGCTTATTTTGGGTTTCTACCATCTTTTCTGGAACAATCAAGAAAGATGAATTAATCTTGTTTAATTGATGGATTGCTCTAGGTTAATCAAACTCCTACTTAATATGCTTGATATTTCTTGCAAGTAAGCTATTTTTTTTAAAAAAAATTCTGCAGTTTATAATAGATTTCTCTTGGCCATGTCAGATTCTTTGTCACACTCAGGAAGTACAAGATATGACCCAAGTACTCAAATGCCTGAAAGATAGCATTTTGGTTTATAAACATTTGTAGCATAAACAAGTCTGAGCTAAGTAATTTTAGAAAGGAATTTCCCTTCCGTGTAGTGTATATTATACATAGACATTAATTAGTGAGTTTTTCATATGTAGCTCTTGGAAATTATTTTATCTGGTTTATCAACACCAAGTTTATCTTGAATTTGAACTTTTACTATTGTCTCTGTATGACATAGTTTACAAACCAAGTCTGACTTCTCTGTGTTGTCTGCATGAGAATTGACCTCTATGTGATTATCATTAGTTAATGCTCCTACAAGCCTTCTGGAATTGCTGGTGAGCCCGAACTTTGCCTTCGTTGTTATCCACGCAATTCTAGTGCCTTTGGTGTTGAGTTTAATTTCGTATATTTCTGATAATCTCATTTGGAATCACTTTGTAATTCCTAATTAAAAATGGTTACTTGTTTGAAAGCGTGGGAGACTTGTCTTGGTACTGTTTACGACCTGGCATGGTTTATTGATGGCCACGCAGTCCAGGCTCCTGTGGAGTTGTACTACTACAAATAGCGTTTTATGGTTTGATCAGGTAGGGTTAGTAAATTATAAGTCACTTTAGGGAGCACTAGAACTACTGGAATACTGATTATCAAAACAGGCTTTTTTTAGTGGCACATATAATCTGCTTATTAGTATAAGGTCTTGCAAAAGCACTTATCTCTCTGAAGTAGAATTTCATTGAATTGCCTGGATAAGGTTGGCCTTAGAAGTGGACTTTCACGTAGCTGGTCTGTATGATACTTCAGTATGAGCCGTCTTGCTTTCTGCTTTGTGGCTCAGAGAAAACTTGCTTCATCTCAAATGCTTTAGTATTCAAAATTTGTATGCTTTTCTGGAAGAAAGACCCAAAAGACTGATAATCTGTAGGCAGTATATGGATGTGGAGACGTGCTAATGTACGCTTATCATCAGTCCTACATCTTTGCACACAGCAATGTTGAAAACAAACCTGTAGCTTCTGATGCCAAGACCTGTGAGTGTTTCTGTTCTGGTTAAAGGGACGGTGTGACCCCTCTGTGGTGTCTTTGCAAGCACATTCCCTGAAGCCGTCCTGAGTTTCCCCGTGTGGATCCAATTGGGAGATTAAAAGTTTAGGATTTAGTCTGTGCTTCCATAGCATGAGTCACGGTAGGCCTTCTTAGTATTCCTCCAGTGTTCTTGCAGACATCTCTGGCGACACCGGAGTAATACTGGCATGGTCTATTAAAACTACAGTGAATAAAACTTTAAGACCCCATCTCTTGATTTACATTTCTTACAGCAACATCTGATAGAATTGGCAAAGTGTACATATTAGACAAATTTCCTCCTTTTATTATCCTTTATCCATTAGAGCCCCTTCCAGGCAGATAAAGGAAACTTAGATGCTGAAAAGAATTAAGCAATAAATACAAAGCATTGACTTATAAATATCTTACAGTACCTACTTCTTAGTATGTCCCCCCTCGTAAACTTATCCTCATCAATTAACTCTAAATTACAGAACAGATACAGGTGCAATTGAAACACAGCCATTTTCCACTGCTGCACCATGCCGTGGTGACTTTTAAATTGTTGTTTCTTTCTTTTGGTGTTCAAAAAGTATATTTTATAAAAGACAGGGAATTTTATTTGGCCTTTGCTACTTTCTTGATTTCTTGTAATTCCAGTATTGTTCTTCCATTGCAAACTTTCAAATTGTGCTTTAGAAAAAGCTTTAAGCATTGGTTAAACATTGGTTTTTTGTTTTGTTTTCTTAAAGCTATATAAGGTGTATAAATTGGTGCTGTTGGCTTCAACAGGGATGTTCATGGAACAAGTCTTCCAAAACTGGTTTGCTAACTTTGCACTAGAAGCTTGTTGAAAATTGTCAGTAAGAACCGTTCTAGACTCTTTCCTTGTACAACTTAAAGGGTCTTCCTGTTAAAAACCTGATGACTTTGTTAATTTTTGAAATAGGCTCTTAAAATCCATACAGAGTAATGTCAAGAACATTAAACTCTAATAATGTAAACAATCACTTGCATTTTAGATTTACAGCTGAACTTTCCCTCCATCTGGAGGGTCCCACTTGCCTGGCCACGGAGGCGCCTTGTCCTGTGAGAGCTCTGGCAGGGATTGTTTCCCTGAAACGGCGTCTTCAGAAGCAGGAGGGAAATGTGCCCTGATACATCTCGGAAGCTAAAAGCATCCCTTGTTCCTCCTCTCCTTCCCAACTGGAATTCCAGGAATTGCTGCTGCTTTAGCGTCGCCCACATCAGTAGAAAGGGAGCCTGTTCTTGCAGCTGCTGCTGACCATTGCAAAGGGTGATCTCGGGCTTTTTTAATGGGAGATGCGAGGGCATCTTTATCTCATTAAAATGTTCATTAGTGTGTTCTTCCATTGACATTGTATCCAGCATGTTCCTTCTTCTAATTAAATCTTAGCCTATTGTATGGTAATTCTTTGGCTTCCCTGAAGTGTTTCTCCTTAAGGTAGATGTAGAGAGTTGGAATGATGGTTACCTCTGAGCTGGATGACAACTGCTCATGTCCCTGCTTGTGGCCGGGGGCTGGACTGGGTGACCTTTAAAGGTCCCTTCCAGCCCAAGCCATTCGGCATTTCTGCCCTATGATTCTGTGACGGAAGATTGGATTCAGAATGCTGGAATGGAGCACAGCACTTCTTGAGAATTTCTTCTCTTGGCACCAGGCATTTGTGACAATATCTGCTGGTATTTTTTTTTTTCAATTTTTACTCTATATGTGTATGGGATGTTATTTTGGCACAAAGATGTAATACTTTTTGTGACAGATGAATTTTTCCACATTCTCGGAGGAAGTTTGGATTTGGTGTGGTAGTTGCACGTCAGTCTCTGGGTATTTATAGATACGGGGGGCAGCACAAAGGCTAGATGCTTTCCAGCATGTGTTAATGCAATAGTATCTCTTTCAGGAAGGTTTTTTACAGAGCTGAGTTTGGAAATGTGTTTGAAAACAGCCTTGTCACAGATGTCATCAAGGTCAGAAGGGAGAGAAAGCAGAGACTTCAACATTTCATAGGAGCATAGAATGAAAGGAGCATAGAATGTGAAGAGTTTGCTAACTAGTGAACTGGTCTCTTCGTGCCTCTTGAGCACTGGAGAAGTCTCACTTTCTCCTCTTCCATGGAGTGTTCAGCTCCCACTGCTGTCTGGGACTTCAACATTGAACTTGTGGGGAATATACTTGATGAAATCCACTGATGATAGGTCATGGCTCTGAAGTGTTCAAAGTGGTATCAGATGAAAGATTGGAGTGCACAGTGTGGGAAAATGCCATAGGGAGGTTGGGATCATGGGTCTGTGCTTGGAAATACTCTAATTGTTGGTGCAACGGAGAACAGAGATTAACACGCCCTCTCTGTTTATAGACAAGAGAGGGTTTTTTGACATAGTGTAGTGCTTTGGAAAGAACCTCTTCCAACTGCAGCATTGACTGTGTCACGCTCCGCTACAGTCATCTCTGAAGAAACGAGAGCGGTTGTTCCTGTGCTACAGCAATTCAGTGGTACGAGGTGAGTCCTGGTTCGTTCCTCTGGGTCCTGCCTTACAACAGCTTTGCATTTCAAACAAACGTCAACTGGAAAATACTTATTTTGCTGAGCATTGGACCCGATTAACACCACCATAACGTGTTTCTGTGTTCAGTAATTTAAGCTTGTTACTTGCAGTTTTGGGAAACTGGTAGCACTTGGCTGTTAATTAAAAAAAATAAAATTCAATTATATATCAGTCAGACTAATGTTAGGGCCCCAGACCAGGAGATACAGAAAGCCTGCTTTTGATAAGGTTGTGTAATAATCTTTGTGTGCCAGTGACATTGTAGGATAAATGCTGCTTTGTGTTCATTTTTTAACCAAGAAAAACTCCACTGATTTATTGGATTTATTCCAGACTTAAGCCACTGTAAAAGCATACTACTGCTGTGTAAACGCTTTCTGCCAGCAGGTGGAAATATATATATACAACTCCTCCATGGACTCACTTCTGTCTTGGGCTGCCTGATGTCTCTCTTCCAATCACTGAAGCTGAAGCTTTGTGAAAATGGTGTTTAAGACCTGCAATGTAATGGATCTTGCTGCGTCAAAATTGGCAACTTAAGTTCTTTTATGGATCCCTGACTGCTCTTGGACCTGTCAACTCTTCTGTCTCTGCTGGGGTGTTGTCACCCAACCTTCTTACATAGTCATGTAGTACATAAAAAAACCCACCAACTTGTTTCAAATGAACATGAGCAATATTTCCCACAGAATTAAAAGGGAATAGGAAAGACAGTTATTTTTTTGCCTATTAGAAGCTGATATCTTCCTATCCAAAATGCTTACCAGCAGTAATGGTCCTCAACTGAATCACAGGAATCAAATGGGAAAGGGAATTGTGCAGTATGGAACCAGAGGAGCAGATGGTCATGGGAGGATGATTTTTCATCTGTCTGATTTTTGGTAAATTGGAACTGTGTATTGAGGCAGATCAAGAAAGGAGTTTACTTTGCAGCAGGGAGACTCACAGCTGCGCCTGTTCCTTCTTGTTTCCCCATTGTCCATAGTGTTACCTTCCTAGGGCTTATCTGAGAATGGAAAGAAGGTCCTGGAGGAGGTAGTGCCAAAACCTGGGACTAATAAACTATTCCTAGGGAGTTCTGTGGTTGTGTATAACTTGCTGGGATGTGCGAGCTGGGATTTACATTCTGGAGAGTCCCGACTTCCTGAAAGGTAGGAGTGTGGGAATAATGTGCTATATTACCCATGGCAGGGAGTGCTGTTCTGTGGTATGCGTTTCTCTTGCCTTGGAACTCTTGTACTGCAGTAAGTATCACCTGTGTTACAGCACTACCTGTGTAAGGGGGATCTTTGCCAAGGAGTTCGTAGTTAACACAAAGCTTCTCGAGGTTTTTCATGGCGATCTGAGCTATTTGGAGATAAGAATCAGTCATGCTGTGTTGGCACAGCAGGGTGTGTTTTGTTGAGACTAATTTTTTGGAAGCAATTTTTATTCGTCAGAGCTTACATCAGACCAGAATTGGATCCTGGCTTGTATTTGAGGTTGAAGTTTTCATCCTATTTCTGTCTATATAACTATTTTATAGTAAAAGTTGCTATTCTTTATTGTGGTATAATAGAAAGTCACGTTTCCAGGTCCAACAGAGAGTTGTGGGATAATCAGCTTAATGAGGCTCTAGATGAGGTAACTTGGATCCAGTTCTTAAGTACTAAAAGCTTGGTTGGTCCCTGAGGAAGACACTGTTTAAATCAAGAGCAGGAGAAGACATCTTGGGGGCATTGGTGCTTGATGTTCAGGTGAAGGCGAATACTAGAAAGGAACTAGGAGGACGATTCTTTGAAATGTGTATCTGGATGATGGTGGATTATACTTTGCATCTTGGTCCAAAATCCAATCAATTCTTTTTATTATGTAAACTCTTGCTAATTTCTGCATGGAATGTAATTCCTTGGCATCTTGAAGAAGACAGCACTGGAAACCAGTGTGGGGGGGCTTTTGGTGGGGTTTATGTTTTATTTTGTTTTTAAAGCAAGTTATTTTGGTGTAACGAAGTAGAAGCCCATCCTCAGTCAGAAACATTTGACCAAATGTGAAATAAATAATGAGACTGTATTAAAGTCTGTGACTAAAATAGTAAATTTTAGTATGATTCATCCAAACCTGTAGGTGTAAAATAGAGTAGAAAATATTTTATCTTGATCCACTAAAGTCAAGTTAATTGGAAGAAGGGCAGTGCAGGGGAGAGCGGTGGTTCGGTTTGTCGTACTGTGACCGCAGGGTATTTCAGAATAGCTTGAGTTTGTTAAAAGGCAAATTTTGCTGGAAGGGATAAATGCAGAATTGTGTTTTTCAATTTATAATAGGAGTGGAATTTCATTAGCACGACTATTCATTTGTGTTGTGGGAGGAAGAGTAAAATAGATTCTCATTGACTTAAAATGTCACTGTCTATTCTGGCTGTTGAATCCTCTGCCGTTTCTTGGCTGAATATATGAAAGAAAACAGGACTGTGGGTCAGTCCTGGTCTCTCTAATTAGGATCCTCGGGGCTTTGTGTAGGCCTATGTTTGGCTTTTCTTGTTGTAGTTGTATAACATTCTGCTTTTGTCTTTTCTTCTAACGCCCAGGCACACTCTGCTTTCTGACAGTGCTTAGTTTTTTTTCTGTAAGGCAAGCTGGCCTCTCAATGGCAGAAGCATGATTTGCTGTGTCTCTACTTCATACCTGCCTCTCCCTGATCTTTGTAAAGTCCCAGACATTTCTTCCCTTGCTCTATCAACGTAAAGTTTACAGATTTTCTTGGCCAGCTGGTGACTGTCCTTTCTTCAGTGTTTCTCTCTAACTTCTGTTTATTCTCTCTCTCTGCAACAAATCTTTTTATCCCCTTCCTCTCTTCACATACATCCCATCTTCTGCTCTGTCTTCCTAAGCTTTGTTCCTTGTCACAAATTTCAGTGTACTCCTTATAGGGCATAATTTGAAATCAAAGTCTGCATACTGGAAGAAATGATTATAAACTCCTTCCAATAGCCCCAGAGAAAATTATGTTACCTGGAAAGGATTAATGACTTTTGTTCTCTGTTACTTTTGAAGTCAGTATTAATAATATTGATATTCACCGCAAGTATTGAAAACCTCAGTTTTACAGGTCTTTTGGGGAAAATGAAGTGTCCCTTAAAACACTTGGGCACTTGTTCCTCTTCCATTCAGAGAGAAGAGTTTCATGTCTTTACAGTAGCAGTTATTAATGGTAGTGTGTTAGACAGGAGGTTTTATTTCTTTAATTCCCAAACAGCATTTGTTAGACATAAACAATTAAAAATACAAATATAGTTAATCCGTTAAGACTGTTTTATAGTAGGTAAAGTCTAGCACTCCCTATTTTAAATATGGCTTTACTTGAACTACTACTTCTCAAAATATTTCCACTTATCTCTGAAGTCATAATTATGGCATTCATTGTATTTGAATATAATTGCTGCACTTTCATGACTTGAATAGACTGCAGACTTAAGTAAGGAATTAATCCCAGCTATTACTTTTCTTGTCTACTGGAACCTGCATTTTGGACCCCGTCTCCTTTGGTTTTTATCAGTTATAGTGTAATGTTTTTAACGAGGCTGTCTCCTATGTGTGGAGTATTACTCTAAAATGGAAAGAGACATTTACGTAATAATAACCAAATATCATGTACATGGACCTCTTGATGGGAAGGAGTTGCACATCTACACTCTAAAGTAGATACCCTCACTTTGGAATTGATTAGAAAAGAGTTGCTAAGCCCTGTCCTTTTCCGTCACAACCATGATGCTTTATATATTTAAATGTATCAAACCACCTCCTAAAAAATACCTGGTGTTTGTGTTTTGTCCCTGCTGATTTGATTTGGAGGTGCTTTCAGCATATTGTTCCTCTGAGTAGAATCGTCCTAATTTCCACCAAAACTAATAGCACAAATAGCTCCTCTTTTCAAAGCAATACATTAAGGACTCTTAAAAATTAAGAACATTAGTGAGAACGTTAATGGAACTCGATGATGCTTGACCTTGTTGTCCCTGCTTTCTCTTTCCTTGTCTCTGTTGAAAAAAAATTGAATTTGGGGAGAACTTGCTTACAGTGGCCTTCTCTCTTGCTGCTTCGCTGTATGACCTGCAGTGCTGGTGAGCCATCTCTGGTGCTCTCCTTTCCTGCTGTGCACATGAAGAGAAGAACGTGCAAATCAAAGGCAGCACAAGAGAGGATGGAGCCTGAGACACTCATGGAGCATCACCAGCTCCCCCCACCAGCCAGCCCCAGGGAGGGGACTGGCTCAGCACACGCTGAGCACAAACCACTTTGAGAATCTCTTCACATTTTTTCCTCTTCTTCTCTTTGTCAGTCTTTTTCCTGGGATGCTCTGAAGTTTCTTAGTCCTTGGGAATTATTTCCATCTGCAGCCTTGCTCCTGAGCAATTGTAGTAATACCAGAGTCCAATTTAGCAGCGTTTCTTCAAGAGCTTGGGTCCTTGACTGATTTGTAGAGGGCAAATGAGAAGAGCAATTGCAAATGGGTTTCTGTGCTATTAGAACTCTAAACAGCCTTCCCTCTTGGCTGTGTGTCAGATTATAACTCAAGGGGGGGACGGGTGGGCTCTGAGCCTTAAAAAGATTTAAATACTTAAGTGCAGGGTCAAGTATTCATATTAGTGGGTGTCTTAACAAACTGGTCCCTGAGTGCTCAGCAATAATAATTTAGTATTTTTAGGTAGCATTGAACATGGTAATTGAGTAGCAAGTGTTTTGAGTTCTTACACTTTTTCATTAGCTTTCCCTACAATTTACTTATACGATAATTTCACTATAAAACCTCAGTTTTGGATTAATTTAATAAAGCATAGTGATAGGTGGTTGTGCTGTGGAGAAAACTTGTATCTAATGCAGAAATGCCTTCACAAAGAAATGGAGAATTAGAGACTGAACCAAGCCAGTAGAAGAAGAGGTTGTTATTCTCAAGAGCTGTTAAAAAGATCCTCTCAAGGAGACACATTAGCATAAAATTTCTTTCCCTCTATGGACTCTTTGTTTCCACCGTTATTCAGCTGTTTTAGGGTATTCCGTCAATGCATAACCCTAGTCAAGGGAAAGGGAATTACCAGCTTGTGGCCACCACCCTCTAGGTCCTTGGGGCTCTGCAGCCTCTTCCCACACAAATACGTGGACTTCACCTCTTCTGGAGCCAGCAGTTCCAGGACACCACAGCGTGCACCATTCCCAGTTAAGCATTGTCTTTATCTCTCTGAGGTGTGCAGAAAGTGGTGGGCTTGAACTGACTTTGGCAAGAAGCCCTAATAGATGGCTGCAAAAAGGCTGGCGCCTGCTGGTACTGAGTAGTGGTTTCTAGGTGTGAAATCTGTCCCCCCGTCCTCTGCTTCACCTGCTATTTCGGTGGCCCTGCTTCAGTTCACTCTACCACGAAGCACATTGGCTTTGTTGTTCACAGCTGGTTCTCCCATGTCCGGAATACATAACTGAGAAAACGATACCACAGCACAGAATCCCTAGGCTGCCGTGGGAATCTGCCTCGGGGTTCCTAAGCAGTAGAACTGTGGCTGATTTCTGCCTCAGTGTGGGGGTAACTGCCCGGTCTCTTCATTTTTCTAATATTTCACATACGAAAAGAGATATTGCCCACTATTAAAGCAGTGGGCCCATCAAAGAGAAAAGCTAATTACAAATCAACATTAACATTCTTCTCTGAGGGTAGCTAGTTGTGAGAAATTGGGAGGAACAGCAGAATGGAAAAGTTTTAAGTGCCAGTATCTCTGACCTCCAGTTTGAGCATCAAGCCTGCCTTGTATAATAAAAGCTATTTATAAATTGCTGCTCTGTTAAACGTGTACAGAATTTTACGATGCATAAATTGGGAAACGGAGCCAGCGAAGGGAGTTAGCAGAGAGATGAATGGCTGACAGGGTGCAAGACTGAAACTGTGTTTTATTCATGGATTGGGAGGTCAAGAAGAAGAACTGCTGGGAAGGGCTGGCAGTTGAAGGAGAAAGACACAGAACCCAGGAGAGAAAGAATCCTGTAATCTGAGAATCATCAAGCCACGTTGTCACTCTTCTTCCTTGGAGTTACAACTCCAGGTAGTAGCTTTTTATTTTTATTTTGCTACATTTTCCTGAATATTTTTAGTCTTTCTCCCAGCTCCAGTTGCAGCACTGTTGCCAGCTGCTTCCAGTGTCACAGGCCTAATCCTCCTAAATCTCAGCAATTTATTCCCTTAGATTTTAAGCAACAGGTAAGAAGAGGTTTTGGGTTTCTTCCCCCCTTTTGTTTTGACACACCATGCCCCGATTATATGGTGGAGACAATGTGATCAAGCAACCCAAAATCGTAATCCTCATCTAGGGCCTAGCTAGAAGTTCAGGAATCTGGTTGGTTGGTTGTCACTGCTCAAAAGACTGTTGAAGATAATAATTCATTAAACCGTCATTTAGTTCTGTTGGTCATGCAGCTATTCCTGAGCAGAATGCAGTTAATGCAACTTCATTCCAAACAGATGAGTCAAGTTAAGGTCATGAGGTTGCAATTACTCTTTGAAGCATTGTCACAGGGTGGGTTCAAGGTGCAGGTGCATTTTGTGTCCTCAAATACCACAGGGTAAAACGAATCGAAGCAAGGCTAGAATAGAACTGCTTTGGACCAGTGGTGAAATCTCATTTCCACTTGGTTTTTATTCCTTTCATAAATTTGTTGTAAGGTCTGAATAGAAAAGGCTCATTAACGTGGTGTTTCTTCTGTTTTCCTGAGAAAGCAATGGCATATTTTAATCCTGAAGCCTTATGAAATATATGCATTACATGTGTCACTTTCCTATACATTGATTTGCCTTTCTCTGGAATTGGCAAATTAGACTTGCTTTGGACCAAAGCCAAATAATATCTGAGGCAATTTCATGCCCTGTGAATTATTGAAGAGAATGTTTGGTACGTAGAACTCGTCATCAGCTTGCTGGCTCCCCTCCCATTTCTCTTAATTCCTCTGGGAATCTTGGTTTAAACTATCTTCCAGAGGCTCACCAGTTCCTAAAAGCTGGGTAACCATGTCAGCGGAATGGAAGGAATTTTAAATATGATCTTCCTTTCCCTGCACATTTGTCCCGTTCTGGATTGCGGTCTCCTTTTTGCTGATTCTAGATAGCAAGTCTCCTGGATTGCAAAACGTGCTTTCATTGTAACGGTCACTGCTGTCTCAAAAATCACTGGCTAAACTTGGGATCAGAGCATCACTTGGTTTTGGTTTTTTTTTTCTGTACCTCTGCAATGAATTCATGAAATACCTGGTTTTTGCTAAAGTGTGTGTTTCTCTCTTGTTTATGCAGTCTGATAAGGTTACTTATGGGGCAGGACTGCTGGTTTTCTGCTGGAATGGCAGCACAAGGGAGGAAGACAGACAAACAAGTGAACTTTCCACGTAACCATGTTGTTGGAATAATACCTTAGACAAATTTTGGTTAAATCTGAGCTTTTATAATAACTATGGACTGGATTTTGTTGGACACAAATCCCATGAATTATATGGATTCATTGTGACATGAGGCTATTTGCAGGGTGATTTTTAAGAGCACTAAAGATGCTCATGAAACTTACCCTAAAGGGTTTTTTTGGTTGTTTTAATGATCTGATACCTCTTCTTATATTTCTGTCCTTTGACTTGGCCAAGGTCTGAAATAGCATTTACTTTAAATGGGACAAGATATGCAAGGATGAGCTGAAAACATAATTTGTGAACCTCTTTGAGTTCTTTAGGGTGTAAGTAAATCTGCTAGAGCATTTTAAAAGCTACAAAAAAGTAGCCTTTGATAGAAATGATTCCTGTCAGTTTCGGTAACAAAGTGTCACTCACAGGGAAATATCTTTTCCCTCTTTGCAGCTACTTGTTCTGTAACAAACTGAATGTATTGATCATATCTTAAGAAGTGAAGGTCCAGATTGTTCTCATTTTACAGAGAGTGCTGCATGGTGATGCGATAAATGAGATGGGCATCGTTTATTTAAAAGAACTGCAAACTGTATGAAAATGTTTCCCAGCTAGCAATGTTTGCAAAGCTGCCACTGCGTTTCCCCCATATGAGATGATTTGTGTAATCCCTGTTACTGATATGCTGTAGAAAGTTTAATAATAGTACAATTTTATTACTGAGTAAATCTCTGTTATGGCAACATTAATCTCATATGACAAACTTGAGACAAAATCGTATTAATTGTGTCCTTCTGTTGACTCCAGCTGAGTCATGTCCAGATTCTTTGACAAAATTAAATACAAAGAAATGCAGAGAGGCCGTTTGTCCGTTACGTCTGTAGAGACAAACCTAAAGGAACTTAAAATAGGGGGCGGCTGGGCTAAGGCTTCCTGGAGGGGAGTGAGGTGTGGAGACATTGAGTTTAACTCATACGATTACAGACAAATCAACCCCACTTCTCATGTAATTAGCTTTAATGTAGAAATAAAGGAATCTAGTAGGATACTCGCCTCAATTACTATAGTTAATCTGTTGGAGAAGGAATGACCTGGAAGATGGGGGAAGAACGACGTTTGTCCTGGTGGCATAAACTCATCGGGAGAAATGGGGATCTCTTCTCGGTGTAGGCTCCTATGGATGGGAGGAGATGCCATCCCACTGTCCTCCTCACACAAACGGCAGCCACTGAGAGGAAGCTTTGGATTAATTGATGAATTTCTGCCTCAGTTGCTCACTTATGCCGCACTATAATGAGTTTATTTTCCAGGGGGATGGTGTGTGGGTGGGGGCAGAGCAGAGAGGAAAAAACCAAACAGGAGGGATTATAAAGGAAACAAGGGAGGTGATTTAAAATCCATCGTGTGGAAAGAGAGGCTTAGAGATGGCTCCTTCTCCTCACTTTGTGCTCGGATACTTTTCTTAATTTTCCTAGCGTCTCTAATTACCTAGCTCTGTTTCAGTGGCCTTCAATACACCTGCAGGGATTTGCATGGAAGTGAGAAATGTTACTCTCCGATTAAAATTCGGCTTTGCTTCAGCTCAGTCTGGTTATCTTGTTTTTATTGTAATGATTTAGATTCTGAGGATAATTACCACAGTATCTGATATGGACAAAAAGCTCATGGGAGAGCTATTTTTAACCACGGTACTAGAGGCTACAGTAAATTATTAATAAATCCAATATCTAATTTGGCAAAACCTGATAGTACTTGCCATGGCTGTTCATAGGCTACAGAGTAGGCAGTTGGAGGAGTTTCTTTTAAAATTAAGCATAAGGGGCAAATTATAAAAGAAAAGTGCGTTTTGTTGTCCCGAACACTCTTGTTCAGGTGCAGATAATCAGCTTGAGCAATGTGAAGAAACACCTGATACAACTGTGGAACAGTTTTTAGTTTTAATTTTACAGTTGTTACCACTCATCACAAATAGCCTATTTGTTTCTATATGATGTACCGGAAAAAAGGATCTATATTCATTGCACATTCTTCCCAACGGAATTGTTTTTAATGGAGTTGTAATTACTACAGAACTCAGAAGCCCCATGAACAAGTTCAAACAAAGAGCTCTCCTGTGTTCACCCGGCCGGGGGTTTGTCCCCTGCCCCGGCACCTCCAGGGGCTCCCACCGGGAGAAGGTGGGAGCTTTCAGTTCCTGCTCGGCTCTTCCTGTTCTCTCCTCCTTCCTCCTCCCTCTGAGAACTGACTTTTGGTGCCTTCTCATTTCTTGAGGTGTGGTGTGTCCTGGAAGCACACGATCTCCGTTTGTAGCGTGCTCATTCCTACAGACAGGGAAGTTTCATCCCCAAGTGAAATGCCAGGCAGGAATGACGCTGGTACACAGGAGTAACATCCTGCATGGGTTTGGCAAATAGGAAGATTTCTTAAAAAATGAAAATTCACAGGTTCTGAAACTGTTTGGAAAAAAATAAATAAAAATTGAGTGGTTTCAGCTAAAAATAATGCAGAGTTTAGGTTTGCAAGCCAGAGATGAGCCATCCTTTGCCGTTTATCCTGCAGGAGAGATGGAGAGGGACTCTATCGGGGAGTGTAGCGATAGGACGGGGTAATGGTTTTAAATCGAAAGAGGGGAGATTGAGAGGAGATCTCAGGAAGAGCTTCTTTGTGAGGGTGGCGAGAGCCTGGCCCAGGTTGCCCAGAGAAGCTGTGGCTGCCCCA
>JAOXJM010000005.1:31981691-31994541 GCA_026413425.1 Tringa solitaria
AACCTGGTGTGGTGGGAGGTGTCCCTGCCCAGGGCAGGGGGTGGCACTGGGGGAGATTTAAGGTCCCTTCCAACCCAAACCATTCTGTGATCCTATGATGGGAGCACTGCGCAGGGTGGGGGAACCCGGAGGCTGTAAATGACACCCCCTCCACCCGGGGCCAGTGCTCCCTGCGGGCTGGCCTGGCCCGGGCACTCGCTTCCTCTGTTCCTCTTGTTCTGAGGGAATTAAAATGTCCAAACTTGCTTCAGGTCT
Source organism: Tringa solitaria (assembly GCA_026413425.1). NCBI lineage: Eukaryota > Metazoa > Chordata > Aves > Charadriiformes > Scolopacidae > Tringa > Tringa solitaria. The sequence continues at coordinate 31,981,947 of JAOXJM010000005.1, forward strand.
TGTGTTTGAATGAACTGAAGAGCAGATTTGAGTGGCAGGAGGCTTGAGTGGGAGCATGGGAAGGGGGGTCAGGATGGCTCCTCTCCTTGGGGACAGCCCTCTCCTGGCCATCCCTGTCCCTGAGGCACCCAGCTCTTCTGAATGGGAACTCCTCCTCCTCCTCTCCCCTTGGTGACTCTGGCCTTCCTTTCCAGCTCCTGTTACAAGACTGAAATGGAACACAGCATGTCAAAATGAAATTTTGAGAGGGTTTGAGCAAGAGAAGGAGCTATTTCCAATTCAGTTCGATCTGCTGAGCCGAGAAATCAATTATTCACACAGCCTGAGTTAGGACATAAAATGAAATAGTGTATTATCTCCAGTTAAGTTTTCTCTCTGTTTTAAGCAGGATATTTGAGCTTAGAAACTGGGGGAGGGGAAACTGTGTTGCTGGTTTCTGGGTTTGTTGTTTTTTTTCTGTGTTGTTGTTTTGAGTGGGTTTTTTGGTGTGTTGTGCAGTGAGATCTTTGTGGAGTAGATTGTCTGGAGAATGTGCTGCCTGGGATGGATAACTACTCTTGACTGGATGGGGAGAAGGACCCCTGTATTCTTAAGGCAACTTATATGATATCTCTCCAGTCCAGGCACGATGTGAAGTCTGAGCTGTGCCAGGTGGTACTCGGGGATGTGGTGGCTGCAGAGCCCACACCTGACCGAACATAGCTGCTCATCTGCTTTTGGTTATTGATCATCTCTTTCACTAGAAGAAAGTAGGTCATTGAATAGCGAGAAATGTTAAAATGTAAACTATATATATGTCAACCTATGAGGCTTTTTTCAGATCTAATCTCAGGCTCTTTTGATGTAATGCTGTGAAATTTTTAATTTTCCTCATTAGTTTCTGGCTTTATGCCTGTCCCTGTGTCCAACCCCACAACATCATTCTGTGTTGGCTGGGCTGGGGCTTAACTTTTTGCCAGCACTGTGCTCACCTTGTGCTCTTATATGTCCATCATTTTTCTAGTCAGAGGATGTGAGGGCTTTTGCTTTAGTGCATTATTTTATCTTTCAGAGAAGGGAGGCTTTAGGTGATAGGAAGCCATTATTTTTTAAATTTTCCAAGATCCAAATACTCTCTGGATGCCATCAATCAGCCCTTCCTAAATTGTAGGGAAGAGCATTATGCTTTCCTGTGAGGTTCCTGTGCTGTGCTGAATGGGGGAGGGAACTTAATTTTATGTTTAGGCAATGATTCATGACTCTAAATGCTTTTTGTATAAAACTCTGACTTAACATTCCCATATATGAAAGTACCATTCCTTTACAGATGCAACGGGGAGGTGTAGCCAAATAAGAGAATTAGAAAGCTTTCTGTTCTGCTTATTTTTTTAGGACTAACTTGAAAATTCCACTAGAAAGATCCCAATTATTCATTGAACTAAGTAGGTGTTCTGAAACAATTTCAAACTTATTTACAGAATTTAATAGAGATTATATCTGTTGATAGAATTTCACAGGTTTAATGGAAAAAGTCCACAAATGTGGTTTTACTCTTCCTTAAATTCTAAATAGTTTTTCCATGAGAGATGTGGTGTTTTCTTTTCCTTTGGTTTTCTCTTCCTCTTTATTTTATTAGTCACTGGAATGTGCTAACATTCCGAGCGCTGAAGAGATCTAAAAATTGAATCTAAGGCACTGGAAATGGTCTTCTGTCTTCCTGGTGCTTTATCTATTTACATGAAAAAGACTGGGTTATTGACACTGTATCATATTTATTGTAGGTTCCTGGATCTGGTTGCCATAGTGACATCTGGTCGTCAGAAAGAGTTTTGCTGGGTTCAAAGTTATGCTAATTGACAGTTTCTTAGGGAGAATAATCCTCGAATTTCAGGGAGTGATCATTCTTTCTTGCTCTAAAACTCAAGGAAACTCTGGTTTCTAACCACAACAATATCCCCCCAACCCAGTTCCATACCCGGGCTGCGTGTACTTAATTTTTCTCAAAGAATGTTTTTGTGCTTGAATACTTTTTGCCATTCAAGCAATTCTCCTCTTGCTTTTCTCATCTTCCCCCATCTCAGCAAACAGTGGCCCTTTTCTGACGCTGGTATAGATTTCTCTGGAGAAGTGACAGCAAGACAATGTCTGTCTGGAGGTTCGGGGTCCTGATTGCTGTGGGTGATGCAACCCATTGTCCAAGGAAAGATAAGCGGGGTTAAGCACATGGAAAAGCAAAATATTATCACTGAAGCACCATTAATCTCTTACATGTTTAATGTAATTAAAATAAACTGACTTATGAAAGAAAAAAACAAACAAAAAAACCTTACCAGAACTCTGATGTTTGGCCCAGGGTTTTTTTCTTCTGTAGTTACCAGAAAAGAGAAGCCAGCATGGGGTAACTGAGCAGAGACTTTGTACTGATGATCCATCCTGCACAGCCCTTGGTAGGTGTGAATGGTGCCTTGTAGGACAGCTGGATCTACAAGGTTCTCACAAAGGCACAAGATGGGATAAGCTACAGAACTTGTTCATTACATTGTTAGAAGATATCGTCAGCTGCTTCTGCCCTGAGATTCCAGCTTACGTTAGTGTGAACTGATTGGTAGCACGAGAGGGTTTTCTCTGGGTACAAGAAAGGACACACTGTACCTCCTGCAATTTTAGAGGAACCCAACTGCCCAAGGAATTTACAAATGTCTGGGGTGTTCATTTAAAGCTCAGAGAGTAGGTCAGAGTCTGAAATGGAACTTGCTGAAATCAGAGACCTGGTCTAGTGAGCGAGAGACGATGTAGTGCTGGGAGGTCTGCAGTCCCTCCCTACCTCTTGTGTTGGTGTGCTGCAGCATTGCAGATTGCGTTTGTGCTGTATGAGCCTTTAATGACATTTTTTTAAAACAGAAGGAAACATGAAGAGGGCTAGCACTGATGGCTGAATGGTTCCTTTAATATTATTTAAAAGATTTTATGTATTTTAGTTTGTAGGATGCTGGCAGTCCTCGTCTGTGGAAGTGGCATATGATAAATATGTTTTTATTATAATTCTCTCTGCTGGAACATGCCACAATAACAGTGGTGTTGAACCTGGCCAATCTCAACAGGCTTAAACTGTAGCTTATGTGTTCTGAGCTTGAATTCAAAGTACAGGCTCTGTGCTCTATCCTAAAGCTATAGCTCCTGTTCCCTAGTGTTCAGCAGCAATTGTGTGCCTGTCTGCCCTTATCACTAACTCTGAAAGGCTGCCTTTCAAAAGCGGATGAATATTCTTAAGTTTAGTACCTCATTTTATCAATTTAGATTTGTAAGTGGTTTTTTTTCCCTTGGCAATAACATATGGTGTATAAATGTATATCATGTTTTCACATTGTTTACAGTTTAAACTGCATTCTATTAGCCTTTGTTTGGAAGGGCGCTTTTTTCTGCTCTGTCAAAGTGCTGTGGTGTCCATTTGCTTCAAAGAACTTGCAATTTAAACTCAAGAATGAGAGACAAATTTAGCTACAGGATGGTGTTAAAATTATCCTGTAGTGTACCCATCTTCTTGTACCTGAACTTGGTTTATGGTGCTACCTTTAGAGAGAACAGGACATTTAACAGGATCCTCACATCCTAAATTGTAAGACATTTGAATAACTGCAATTTATATCTAGTCACTGAGATACTTAGAAAAATACACCTCCTATCATCTGTGCAAATTTAAGATAAGCATCCAATTGCTTCATTATTTTGCTTGTTGTATTTGCTACTAAAACTTGTAATCAGTTCTCTATGCGTTCCAAATTTTCCAGTTTAATCTTTGCCTTTTTTCCCCGGGTGTTCTCTAGTGCTTAGTTTTCTTCGTAAATTTACATAAAAATAAACTCTGAAGGTACTGAGAAAGGACTATGCAAAGAATGTCATGTTCCTGAATGACAGCTTCTTAGGTCTTTTATTATTGTTACCTTAAAATTGCGGAGAAATTTGCTTGTAGTATCGTTATAATTACGTAGCAGAAGCATGGTCTTCTCTGCCTTTTTTGAACACTGTGTTACGCGATTACTTCAAAGTCTTACGCCAGAGAATTGTCTTTTTTTAAAAAAAGTAGTAGTACTAAATTGTTGCTTTTCCATTGCTGTGAAGCGTTCGGCGGTTAAGTAGATCTTAGAATCAAATCATGTTTAAATCATAAGGGCACTGTCTGTGTTAAACTTGTGGGATAGGACTGGAACTTTTCTGAAGTTTAACAGTGGTTGAATTGGGTGTTTGAAGTCAAGCGCGTCTTTTGTTCCCGAGCTGGGCAGCAGCCAAATTGGGCTATATCTATTTCTACTCCTTCAGTGAATTGCAGGCATTTTCGGCTTTATTTTATGCCTCAGTTGAACATGTTATATTTTTTGGGTGGGGATAAGGGAAAGAAGAAAGGAACTGGGCTCTGAATGCTTGGGCATGATACAATGGGCTATAGAACATTGCTATTGAAGAATTTTTACTGACTTCAAAGGGGTACTCAGTAGCTTCCTGGTTTGAACCCTCCGTATCTGGTAGCTGCTGTGAAAAGCTGGGTGGTTATTTTTATACATCTATATCTATCAGTGTCAACAGCAGATTGCTGTAAGCTTCTGCTGGAGAGACTATAGCCATTAGTTAACTTTGAGGACGGGTGTGGCTCTTCTGTGTGGTGATGCTCAACTGAATTTCTGGAAAATAATTTGGGCTCTTAGCCTGTAATTAACACGTTGCCTTGTCCCCTACCTGGTTGATAATTTTCTTTAAGAATGTATGTCTGTGTTTATTATATTTCATAGGAGATAAAACCAAAGCAAAACTTATTGAATAAAAAAATGTCAACCTAATGATATTCTAAAGATGAAGTGTTCGTTCATAACTTACTGTCTAGATTTCCAGGGTTCTGTTAGCCACCACCTGCTTCAAAAATTGCTTTCTGTGGCTGACTGCTTGTTCCCTAACCCTGTTGTGAAGGTCGTGCTGTCTGCTGCTGGAGGGGACCTGCTGCAGTTCTTCAGTTCTGGCCCAAATTTCTGTGCCGTGCCTTCGCTGCGTGCCCAGGTGATTATGCAGAGAGCTGCCCTGTGATTCATGAGATCCAATTTTGCAGCGCCTGGGATGTTATTGAAGCTGGTGCTGTGATTATGACTTTGTGGGATGACATTATTTCCAAACCCAATTTTTCTTCCTCTTAAAATATTGCCAGTGTATATTCTTATCCCAGCTGATATTGAGCATCTGGTTGTGCCCTTAAATTGACACTAAAGTCTACGTTTTTGGTGTCTGAGTATTAGATTCTAAACAGAGAAGTCGTAAGATGCAGAATGATACTGTGAGCTCCTCTTGAGGACAAACCCCTTGTTGAACAAATCGCTCATGGCTTTGATACATGGATGATCATACTAGTAAGAAAGATTCTCAGAAAGTGAACTAACACCATAAATAATCAAGAACACGCCATCATGAAATATTGCATGGTCTATTTATGTTCACAAATGTGATTTAATTTTAATAATTTATGATTCTTCTTTTCTGCTGTGGTATTCCGTAGAAGTAATGAAGTCTTCATAATATGAGACCTCGGCAGCTCAGTCATGACATCTTTGCTGAGGAGTGTGGTGAGAATGCCAGATTGTCAGTAGGAACTCCTATTCTGGAATTTGGTTAATTATATGGCTCTATTGTACGTTTGCCTGTCTTTATTCTGTATACCTTTTAGACCAAAGAGCAGTTCCACTTCTGCTCTGTGGTTGTCTGCCACTGCGTGTAATATGGATTAAGGTACATGCCCACCTTAGGGGCGGGGGGAGAAAGGGGGACAAAACAGCTGGATTCTCTTAAAACAGATGTTGCCAGAGGAAAATCACCACATATTGTCCTGCTTGGGATGATACACAAATCTCTTTCCTGTCTAGGAAGCACTTCCCTGGAGGCGTTCAAAAGATGTGCAGCTGTGGCACTGAGGGACGTGGGTTAGAGGCAGTGTTGGCTTTGTGGTTGGATCACATCATCTTAAAGGGTTTTTCCAGCCTCAGTGGTTCTGTGATTCTGTCTGGTTTGTGTGGCTCATTGCTGCAGAGCCCTAGTGAAACCTCACAGTCCAACTCCTCTGGCTCATGATGTGTCTCTTATAGTTTAACTCTTTGCTTTTGGAAAAAAAAAATATGCCCAAGAATTAGATGCAGCTTTTTTTTCAGCTTAGACTTAACGTTGTGAGCAGTGAAAGCTTAGAGAATGCCTACTTGCTATAAACCTGCGAATTGTGTATTGATAACCATGATAGATTGTGATGGTTTGTGATCCCCCACTGCAGTGAAAGGGCCACCAAAAAGACTTTCCATCTTGCCTTGTTCAGTGTATGGACAGATGCACACATGGGGAGGGGGTAGAGGGAACATTATTGGGGACAGTTGGGCAGCTCTTTCCTGTTGCACGTTTAACTTAAATAGAAACCCAAACCATTTTCCTCAACAAATCTGGTGTATAATAAATATGCACATATATCCTGGAACTTTCTTATCTGTAAAGGTGATATTTTTACAAGCATCTGCTTACTTGCAGTGTGCACAACCTGCAGGCAAATTCAGCACCAATAATTTAATTGATATTTAATGACCAGGTTCCATTTGGTAGACAGCGATGTGCTTTAGGTGAACAGCAAAAGGATGGATTTCTTTGTACTCTTCATTTGTAATGATATCTTTGGCCTGGTGAAAGTGTGTATGCGCATACATACCAATATCTAATATGTAAAAATAAATGTAATTGGCTCAAAGTATTTCAGGAGATTTATGAGTAATTTTATGCTAAAATTATTGTTTTTATCTTCTCTAGAACATGTGCATTAATAGCATATACGTGTGAGCGTGTATATATGAATGTCATGTCTACACAGCAGATTTAGAAACCAATTTAAATTAGTCATAACAAAAAAAAGGCAGTGAGGAAACAAAGTTTATTTTTAAAAATTAACGGTAATGTGAATATTGAAAAGCAGTATGTATTTTTAAATAAATAGGAATATAAGATGAAAAATGTGCAGCCAGCTTTTGGAAATGTCAGGTGTGCAGTTATGTGGAAAAAATATGGGCAGTATTAGCTAATGTGATTGGGATCCAGGGACTCGTTATGCAAGAGAACGCGGGGATCCCTTATGTAAGAAAGGCTTTGGATGGGCCCAGAGCGGCCAGGGGGGCGACGATCCGGGATTAGACACGTCACTGCACGCACAGTCACACATCACAGGCTTTTATTTGGTCTGTTGATCTTTCCCAAACAAACCTGCTAACTAGGGATGAGCTGAGTGGGGTGAAACTTCTTCCAAAGACTGATTTAGCATATTTCAGTTTTATTGTAATAACAACAACTTACTTTGGTTAGAAATATCATAATTTATGATTTTATGGCAAATAAATTTAATTTACAATTTATTCTGTAATTCTATGACTCCATATTATGCTTAAGCTGATGGAGCAGTTAGGAGGAGGAGCTGTTCAGAAATCCCCTGGACAAGGTTTGCCTTTAGTACAAATCTGTTCCCCGTTTAAAGTGATTTAATCCTTTGCTGCGGCCGGACCAGCCCCAGCCCGAAGACCCCCACAGATGGTAACTCTCCGATGAACGCTGGGGGGTTTGCTGTCTCACGGAGCAAGTGAAGGGCTAGGGCTAGTCTTATTATATGTATTATGTTGAAGATGTAAAGCTACAAGGAAGGTCTTGCACTGCTCTCATCTTAGTGAGGGTTGGGATTCTCTGGGAAATTTCCTGAACCAGTAAAGAATAGGGTTTGGCCTTTTTTAACACTCCCACCCTGCAGAGTGTCCAAATGCATCGTTAGTGATTGGGTACAATGGCACATGTCAAACTGTTCCTGGGTTTACGAAGCAGCTGTAATTCAATGCATGTTTGAGTTGTTTTCTGTGAAACCTGGTTGAAATAAAACAAATTCCATTTGGCTTTTCTATAACTAAAGGCAGAGAGTTCCATAATGCTGGAATCCAAAAGCCTCTTCTCTTGTCTGGGTGACCCGACTCTTTGTTTATCGGGGCAATTCTTAATTAAGTCTAGCCAGCCATAAATGAGAATTTTTCTCCTGATTCTTTGTCTCGAAGCTACTTATCCGCTCCCTGAGAGCCAGGGGAAGTTGGCGTTAATGAGGGAAATGAGCACAGGACTCCGGTGGAGTCCTCTCCGCTCTCCCTTAGGGCATTAATTACTTGCTAGACAGGACTTGCTCTTGCTCAGGGCAAGGTGCTGGGAACGAAGCCTCAGGGTGTGTTTGCACCAGCAATTAGGGCTTCTCTCCCTCTCAACACTGACCAAGCCACGCAGATAGTGTCACCTTGGCTTCTCCTGTCTCCCTTCTGTCCGGGGGAGCAAGGTGTTGGAAGAGCCGGGCTCTGTGGGACCGTGTCCTGCCCTGGTGCTGGGAGATGGTGCTGGGTGGGTGCCTCTGGGACACTGTTTCTGCTCCTCACTTGCAGAAAGCTGAGCAGGTTCTTCTCCAGGAGCAGCAGAGCGGGGAAGGAACACTGCTGTGGGCCGTGGTGTTGCTGGGAGGCCATGCTGGTGCTTGCCAGTGGGCAACGGTGACTGGTCAGTCTTTCCTCCCATCTCCTCTCCCAGCTTAGTGTTCAGCAATGATGTGTTGGGAGGTGGCAATTCCAGAGACATCATTCTGTCTCCTCCCTGACAGGAGCCTGTCTCTGTGCTCCCCGGGCAGCAGAAGGTGGCTGGCACGCTTTTGCTAGTCCTGGGCTAGGGCCAGCGGGGCAATGCCCAGGCACCTGCCTTTGCGCTCAGGGTTTGCCTGGTTGGGCTTCATTCTGCTGCCGTGACCCCAGCTCTGGGGCTGCTGGGGACGGGTCACTGGTGAGGGACTGGTCAGTGCTGCAAAGGAATGGCTGTACTGGTGAGCAGGAGGGATAGTGCCTCAGCTGGGTGTCCCAGGCCAGGGATGGAATCTCTGCTGGAAGCTACATGAACAGCTTGACGGGGTTTTGCCAGAGGAAAAAATAAATCTCAGGTGTCATTTTATATCTCAACGGCAGTTTACTCAGTACGGGTATTGGAAGAGACCCAGTATCACAGGAGGGTGCAGATAGAGTACAGGTAAGTATTTCGGGTTGGACAGTCTTGTTACTTGCCTTTAACCACCTTTTTTCAGGTGAATTACATGTCTAATTTCAGGCGTATACTCTAGTTCTGCCACCACTAACGGGCATTAGGTGCACACTGAATGTCCCACTGAAATGCAGCAGATCAGCCCATTTCTCAGTCTAAAACTGCACGTTGCTGTTACTTATCTAGGTATGGTTACATCATAAAATACTTTGACATTACATGGAACAAACTTTTTGTTTTATTCAGGTAAGGATACTGGCAGTAATTCTGGTCCTTTTAGCTAGGAAAAAGACAGGATGTAAAGTATTAATTTATTTTAAATTATGTTTTTGTAGGGTAGGTGGTAGGAAAACAAAGAGTTCTGATTTTACCAAAGCACTTGACCCTTCTGGTGGATAGTGGAAAATACCTCTAGGTACATATTTTTTTATAGTAGATGTTCAAAAGTTACCCCAAGCTTTAACTTAATAAATAGAATCATCTTTCTGTTATGCATTTCAAGTATACAGTTCTGCTTTCTGGAGAGAGACCTTCAGCCACTGAACAGTGAATTAATTTAAAATAAATGGAACATGTTTTTATTTAATATACAGAACAAACTTGATACAATGTACTATTTTTGGAAAATGTAACTGAAAATGTCAATTCCAATTTCCTTTTCAAATAAACCGGGGACTTAAAGGCTAAATAAACCAACTCTGTAAATTGTCTCTCATTGCAGTTGTGTACTGTAACGAGAATTAGGTAGATGTCTGTGCACCAGGAAGAGGAAAGTACACACTAGTATTACTAGACTGAAAATATTGAGCGTGTTTTGCGCTCCGGGGCGGTGGCTACAAGCCATCACGGGGTGGGAGCCCTCCCCAGGCTGGCAGCGAGCGGCGGGTATGGCCTTGGACACACAGCTCGGGGGGCAGCGGGGGTACCGCCGTGCCGTAAGGAGCCCCGATCCCTTGTCTGTGTCCTCTCACCCTGGGGAGGAGGTTTTGCTCCAGATGCCTCTGTGTTTTACCCCGTCTGCCTCCGAGGCAATCCCACTGGAACGCAGCAGCAAGGAGTCACGTGAATATTAAATACCAGCTCTTGGTATGACAGGTTGCGAAGCTTATGTGCATGGGCTGGGACTTACACAATCTGAAAGACGTTTTTAGATAAAAATGAGTTTTGACTTTGTCTGCTGCTGACAGATTAAGGCTATTTAAAACGGAGTAGTTTTCAGTTTTGTGGCTTTTTTCCAAAATACTGTTAACTCTTAATTTGCCACAGGGGACTACAATATGAAAGTTTGTTCTGATGCAAAGTTCCAGTGTGAGACTTTGACGTGTCCCCGCTGAAACCTGTTCACCTGATGTTGAGGAACCAGTTCGCATCTTGTCGTGAACATCACAATGGTCCATGTTGCCGGGGGCGAGCCGCTGTCATTTCTCTGGTGGGGTGACAGGGCTCTGCCAGAACCCGTCTACGCGAGCACAGCCGAGAGCCAGCAGTTATGTTTAACGGTGTCAATTTGCAGAAGGATGGTAAGCTTTGAGATCACCTCCCTAATTGAGAATTCAAAGTTACTTTCTGAAGGTCTGCTATTTACTTTTCTGTAAACTTTTAAGATTACAGATTATATTCCTGTGATTCAAAAGGGAAATTTTCTTTCTTTTTTTTTTTTTCCCTTTTCTTCAAGCCACGTTAGATTCTTCTCATTTACCTGATGACAGCTGTGATACATTAGGTCCTTTTTGTTCTTGACTGCTGAGTGTAAATCTTGGCTGGTGCTTTCAGGCGAGTTATGTAGCTGTAGGCAGGTAAGTGACAGCAGAAGAGGGCTGCTAGTCCTTGCTGGAGCTCAGGGCTGTAGGTGTCGACATGACAGAGCTGTTGACATAAAGAAACTGATTTGCAAATTCAGCTGTTATTATTTGATCGGTCATTAGAGAGAGGAATTATGTCTACATAGTAATAGTGCATTTTCAGTAAATTAATTGAAAAGACAAGCTCATATCTCTCTTAAGAAACCTGTAGAGTCTTAAAAATCAAGTATGAGGTCTTCTGAGCAACTCAGATGAGAAATCACTGTATGCCAGGTCTGAACACCTATTTTGTGTGTTCTTATATTGGCAAGGAGAGGACTTAAGCCAGATCATACATAGGCTTTTAAAATCTGCAGTAGAAGATTTCGCATTAAATCCAGACCAAACCCAGTCCTGTTTAGTTTTACTGAACCCTGAAATCATTTTCTTGAATGACTAGTTTCTTAAACTTTCAAAATTTGGTGGATACTGAACAGAATCTTGCCAACTGCTCCTTGTCTGTGAAACCAAAGTAAAGGATCTGTGAAAAGTTTTAAACTGGTTTCAATAGCATTTTAAATGAAAAGTTTTATTTGATAGACAGTATTCCGTGACAGATTGGAGAATTTGCAGTCGGTCTTTTGATCTGAACTTAAAACTACACTATTCATTTTGGTGGAAAAAATTATAGTCTGATTAAAATGAAACAAATATGTTTAACAACGTGAAGTGACTTATTACGAAGATGCATCAGCTTGGCTAAGAGAGAGGGATGGAGCGAAGAGGAAGAGGAGAGGATGCCGAGTCCTTGCCTGCTGGGAGGATAAAAGCTGGGCAGGAATTGCTGCAGGTACAACCAGTGCCTGATGTTAATTTGCTGAAAACTTAATCCTACATGATGTGTCCCTGGAAGAACTACTGTTCAGATGTTTGAGGAGCTGCTCGGGAGCCCGTTGGCAGGAGGAGAGTGCCTTTGTCCTCTCCGCAGTGGGCTGGGAAGGGGCCGGTTCCCGCAGCCGGGCTCCTGGCGGGGAGGAAGGCAGAGAACTGACGTGTTAGTGCAATAACCACAAGGTCAGCGGCCGGATCCGCCGCCTAGCACCATCCAAAGATTAATATCGTACAGATCTATTTTTAACATGAAGCATAAGATAATCTGTCTTGGGCTGTGGAATGTGTTAGTAAAGATTGTAAAATTACAGGGCCCAGTTATCTGTCAAGTTTCTAAAAAGAGGGATCATGTTTAATTGATAAACAGATTAATTCTTGCAGAAAATAGCCTCCTTGTTTAATTGTGAAGATTTCAGTCAGGCTAAGTACTCTATATGAAAAATACATTAAAAATCTTACTGTCTTTGTACTTGGTTGGTTGTGCTCTATATTTAGGAAGAATAGTCTTAATTTTTTCTTAACTTGTAAAAATATATCATATCATATGTACCTAGGTATAGACAGCCTGTTGTACAGCTGTCATTAGTATCTCTGTGAACGTACATGCTGGATCTGCGAAAGAAGATAGATTTTTACTTAAGTAATTTAGATTTTTGTCATAAACCCATTAACTGTAGAGAAAACAGTAAATTTGAAACCATCAGTTCCATGGAAACAGTACATCTGCTTAGAAAATTTAAACTTTCTTTCAACAGTAGTCTTCCAAAGACCTCCCTCCTCCACCAGGGAGGTGGTGGAGTTGCCATCCCTGGAGGTATTTAAGAAATGTGTAGACA
>JAOXJM010000005.1:31994782-32027362 GCA_026413425.1 Tringa solitaria
TGTGGTTGGACTCGATGATCTCAGAGGTCACTTCCAACCACAGAGATTCTGTGATTCTGTGATTCTGTAGTTTAATTTTACTGGTTCATATTTCTTTTTTAAACCCCTATTGATTTGTAATTAGTCGGGGCCAGACCCTCTGGAAGGTTAATCAGTCTTTCAGGAATTCCAGGTTGGTCTTGTTTCCTCTCCCAGCTGAGAGCCTGTCACAGGCGGCACTCGATTGTCGGACCTGTCTCTGGTTAGAGGAAAATCAGAAAGACAAAACCTCTTTTGTCGTTGATACAGAAAAGGTTTGTGGAGAAGCTCTACATTGAGAGGTGTCTAGGTTAATTGGGCGAGTTGGGTGGGAGGGAATGGCCATCCTCCACATCCTCACCCTTCTGCTGTGGCCACTGCGGCAGTGACGGTCCAGCCACACACCTCCTCTGTCAAAATAACAAGTGTGTGTTGTTTGCACTCTGGATATGACAGTTTAAACTACAGCATGATTTAGTAACTACGGTCGGGCTTATTAAGTACGACACAAGAGATCAATTAGTGTGTTTCCTCACCGCTCCTGCCTGTGCAGCACTGGGGTCTGCATTTACCCTTCTGTGATGCGGTGGAACTGGCTGCTGGTGGTTCTGTGGGTGCTGGGGACCAGCTGGAGCTGGCTCCTGGGGACATCCTGTGGTCCACGGAGACAGTGTGAATGTGCTGTAAGGGGAGTGGTGTAACCTGGAAGTTCTGCCTGCACAGACCCGATCTGGTGCCGTTTCCCTGATGCTGTGGAACATGACCCCACGGGGGCCATAAAAGCATTTTGACCCCTGGAGTAGGATGATTCTTGGGTTCCAGTGCCTTTTCCCTGTCCCTACAACACCATAAACCACAGAGCTTACTTGAAAGAGGGCTCCTGCTTAATCCGAGTTTCCATAGAGCCTTCCTCATGGTCCATGCCTGTCCCCATGTGAGAACTAATTTTAAAAATTCACTTTGCAGTTCTGCTACTGTATGTCTCATTTTCTTAGCTATTGCTAGAGATCAGGTATCATTTGATGCCTTCATTGGATCTTGCACTGGAGAGAGAGAAAGAGATGGGGGTCAGTGTTTAAATTTGTCTTTTGCTTAAACTTATTCTGAAGAATACAGAGGATGAGCAACTTCGAAGTTATTAAGCCTGGCTTTGTTATTTTTCTTCAGACTTGTTTAGTTTTACTTGTTTACAATTAAAGAACCATTTTCTCCAGCTGATGTTCAGAGAGGAGTGTGGTTAGAGTTTTCACCCAGTGCTTCTTCCTCCTTTCTTTTGTATAAAAGCTGCTCCGGTGCTTTTGTGCAGTAACTGGGAGCTGACAGAGTACATGATAGTTGCCTTTCATTCCAATAGTTGATTCTATTATCTTTTAAAGAGTTGGTTCCATTTCCCATTTAAATGTTCTGTATACCACATATACCAGGGGAAAAAGGCTATTTGGGGGGTGGGTGTGTCAAGAATATAGGTATATATTTTTTTTCCCTCATCTGTGTATTAGGGATATTAAAATTCATCACTGTCATTCTTTGGTTTTTGACATTAAAAAAAAATAATCCCAAAGACTTCCTTGCCCAGCTTCCCACTTGAGGAAGTACATCTGAGAAAAATCTTTGAATAATATTCGGAGTGAGTGACAGGAGCTCACATCAATTGCAATACTGCTGACATTGATTGAGAGCTGTTAAGTGAGGGATGGAAAAAACATATTTGATCAAGATTTAATACTTTTTTTCACCAATGCTCCTGAGACTCGTATAAATAATTTGTTTCCTATAAAGCTGCTTACAGAAAATTGAAGAGATGAATCATGACTTGCTGAAATCCATAGGAATTCTGGGCACAAAGGTCTTTGAAGACCTTAAAAACTTTGTAGCGGTGTGTCCTTTGTTCAGCTGAAACATCGCTCCAGTTCAAGATGCTGAGACCATTTGGCATTATGGAGGGAGGCATTGCTTTGTCTTAAAAATCCCCTTTTCTCATCCCGCTGGAAAAACCGAAGTGGAAAGAAAACTTGTAAATGCTTTCAAATGACTTGTGTCTTTAACTGGAAAACCCAGCCCCAGTTTTCCCGAGGTGCAAGTCACTGAATCCTCGTGCTGCTTCTAAAGAGGAGGAGCTTCAAAAATTGCCAAAGATACCGTTTGGAATCTGAGTAGGAAATGAAATTATTTTCTGCCTTCACTCAGTTGTGTTTGACCCGTAGTCGAGAACTTTCGAACACGGTGCTGGTGTTTGGCGTTACCCAAAGGCAGATTTGGTCACAGGGGTTTTCTGCAGCAGCCGAGGAGTCAGAGGAGTCTACTCGCGTGAGTCTTGGTTAACGTCTACTACCTCCAGCTACTGAAAAAAAATAGTATATATAGTAAATTTTAATCGTATCCCACCTTTTTATCTTTTGATCTCAATATTACTGTTTCATATTGCAGAAAGCATATATGAACCACGTATATGAACCTCTCATTTCTTTGTGCTTTATGAAAATAGGACAGTTTTTGCTGACCGTTGCGTGAAAATACTCAAATACTGCAGTTATCAGCATTATTCACTTCCAACAAGTACCTAATGAAAATCATGGTAAGCCTTTTTCTTAAAAAGAGTTGTGCCACCTCTATTTGGGGACTTCTTGACGTTTGGAAATACTGTGTCCGCTGCTCCTAGATCCGTGCTTCATCCTCTTTCCCATCGCTGGGCGCTTTGTCAGGGCACAGGGGCTGTTCTCCCCTGGGCTGGCAGGAAGGTGTGTGGACAGAAATAACCAGCCGCTGCTGCTGGGAGTGTTAGATCTGCGGGAGCCCCTGCTGCTCTTCGGCAAATCATGGGCCACGCGACCCCCGGGAGTTTCAGTCTCCTCTGTTCAAGACAGAACTGAGCCGAGCAGGAAAAGGGGTTTTTTTGGGAGCGCTGGATTTCTGTCAAACCGAGCCGGTGCCGGTGGCTGGTGCTGGCAGCCAGATTACAGCAGTAACACCTCCTCGGGAGATAACGCTCCATTATCAGCAGTGGGTTTCCTGAGCCCTTGCTGTCAGAGTTATTCAGCAGCGAATCCAAACCTGCTTGGTTCCTCTGGAATTCTGCACGGGCTGGGACGGCTTGGCTGCTGAGACCAGGCTTCTGCTGGTTCCGCAGCTGTAATCCCAACATAATGGGGAGAGCGTCCTGTGCAACCTGTGCTCGCTTTTATTAATTCTTTTTCTTCGTTAATTATACTCAAAGGATCTATAAACTTTTACAAAGGTAGATGTAGATAAGGATTATCATACTTACAGTTCAGAAGAAAGCTACGTCTGCAGAATCTGTATTTGCTCATCTAAGAACAGAAGCAGGACAAGGGAGGAGCCCGTCACAAGAATCCACTGTTTACATCTAAAAACCTTTTTGTTTAAAAATCAGAATGCGTCTGTTTATTTTAATTGTTCTAAAATCTCGTGTTTTGCTGCTATGTGAGGTATTTTGTTAAGTTCAAATTCTTAGTTAGGGCTGACATTTGTTGCTAGTTGACTTGTTTATACCTCCTTCTTCTTCTGGGAATAAGACCACAAATTAAACCTTGGCTTGCGGTGTTAATACGTTACTGTTAATTGAGTTGACTTGGTCCCTCGCAGTGCAGAATTAACGTCTGTGCCATCTCTTTTTTGCAGCCTTAATTGTAGCACAGGGAGATTTAAAAAAAAAAAAAAAAGAGCATTGGGAAGAAGTAGAGGGGAGCAGCATCGCTCCGGAGAGCTGCTGGGGCAAGGATACCAGGAGCAGGCTCCATGGAGAACCCTGCTGATGGGGGGCAGGAGAGCTTTGCTTCTGGTTCATGGAGAAGAGCTGTGCTCCAGAGGTGGTTCCTGCTGACGTCTCGCTACCTTGTGCATTGTACTTAGCCCTGAAGCAGTCGCCCCACACGTTGTAAGCAGCATGGTTGATGGAGCCAGCGAGGGGGCCCGGTGGGGCAGCCTGGGCCAGTTGTCACCGTCTATTTAGGGTTCAGCTGCTGTTGGTCACCTTCCTGTGGAGCTCCAGCTGCTGCTCTGCACACCCCTGGAGAAGGGGAAGGCCAGAGGCTTCTGCTGACCTCCAGAGCGTGGAGCCCATCAGTGGGGCTCCAGGAGCTGCTGGGCTTTGGTTTTCTTGGTGTGATGCTTTATGAGGGGTAGGGGATCACCCAGTATCACACACCTACAGCCCAGAGGGTATTTTTAGCAGCACTGACATGGAATTCTAACTTAAACACGCGGTTTCTGTAATGTGATCATAGTTAATGATTGCAAGCCAAATTAATTCTAAATATTTGAGGAAATTAGCCTGCGAAACTGGATGCGAAGGGATGAACACACACCGAATTGTTCTGATGAACAGAAATTACCTTCTGAAGTCATGTGAACTTGGGATGACTTTTTACTCTTTGTGTAATGAGGGGAAAATGGTTCATTTTTGCTCTTTAACAGATGCTGCCTTTGAATTGTAACAAGAAGGGGGAAAACAGATAATGATTTCCAGTGAAGTCTAATTTGTTAAAAGGCACAATTAAGCTTTGAGATAAACGATTGAGCTTTTAAAACACTGAGAGCAAAGGAATTAAACTCAATTCTCACCCACCGCCTGTTGGGTAGCTTTTTGACTTCTGTAAAAGGGAGCATTGTGCATTCGAAAAAATTCATTTTTATGGTTGTGTTCTGTCTCGGAAGCTACACATGTGCAGTGACAGCTATTTTGCATCTATTTTAGGGCAGGTTATCTTATTTGATTCTTCTGAGAAGCTGAGCATGTTGCTATAGCTACTGAGCTTGTGGCTCTGCTGAGGGTTTTTTCATCAATTTCTAAATGTAATTGCTAAGTAAGGCTGCTGTGAGCCGCTGACGCTCTGCTGTTGATTCCACCTGAAGATTTTTATTTTTATTTTCTTTAATTTATTGATTTAATTCTAACAGGTACATGGAAACATGTATGTGCCTTTTAATGTAAATATGTAGAGACAGCAAATGAAACAAATGAACGTGCGGGTTCCCTAAACCAGCGCTGGGGTCAGAGAGCTGCTGTGTCCCCCTGTCCCGCCTGTGGCCGGGTGCCTGCTCTCCAGAGCTGCTGCTGAACATCTCCTTGGTTCTGGGAACCAGATGCTGAGACTCCGTTCTTGGAAACGCTCTGCTCTTCCTGGGGTGCTCCAGCTCAACCAGATGCTATGGTGAAAGAGCTATTAACAGTATATTGCAGATATTAGGTACAGGTTTTTAACATCCGTAAAGACCCCTTTTAAATAATGTTTAGCTTGTCCTCGAATTTGCAAAGGCTGCTGCCCGTCCATGGGCCTCCCCGCAGTTCTCGATGCTTTCTGTGTGCCCGCCAGCTGTGGGCCAGTTGTTGTACGGCCTTGACTCGTATCAGGCAGCATTGCCGAAAATGTGGGATTGCATTTGTCATGGGGCTGTGTGTGTCTGGATGTTAGGCTTTATCTTTTTTTATCTGAAGTCTGGTAGAGGTTGAAGTCCTGTATGGTCCTTATGATGAGGTTGGTGGCTGAAAGGCCACACGCTGTTGGGCATCGGGGAGTATGGATTTTTTTTTTGCGGAAGCAAAAGCCTTAGTAGAAACCTATTACAGTGAGGGCAGGTCATGGATATTAGATATTAATGGCTTTTTGTCAGCAGCAGTAATGTGGGGTGGAGAGAAAATTCTCTGTAAAGCAGCACCATCGCTTGAAAGGCAGGATAAAAGAGGATGAGCTGGATTTGCAAGGATATTTAGGGATCGAAGGATACAGTAGATATCCAGTGAGATTTTGCAAGCCAATGATGTAAATTAGGAGTCTAGTGTTAATTGACAGCTCTGTATCGGGTTTTTTAGTAAATTCCAGAACCTGGGTATTTGTATCTTTATATGTTTTATTACTATTGTAAGTTGTGAACACCTGAGAAATTCCTGGGCAGCAGTGGGGGATGTAGAAGCCACTTGCTGAACCTGTGTCTGGGATGCAGAGCTTCCGAGCCACTTGGGACAGCGCAAATGTATGCTTTACACAGGTTTTATTCAATTAAGATTAGTGTCCTATTTAGGCTGCAATAGCTAATTCTGTTACAGAATAATTTATTCCGGAGCTCATAACTTTCAGAGAATGATCTAGATACAGAAGTTGCGATGCTCTTGGATAATACTTGGTATTCCAAGAATAGGAGGAAACTGTACTGAAGAGATTGTAAGAGAATAAAAGTACTGGAGGTTGAGGCTGCAAACTCCTTTAGAGATTGACTTAAGGACAGGTTCATAATTACCAAACTGGTGTCACATTTTTAGCATAATCAATCCACTCACAGGTGTGGAGAAAAATCCCTACTCTGGGAAAATCCCTCGGTGATGAAAGCCCTTTCCTCTCAGCCAGTCTGTATTTCCCAGGGCCAGGTCCCTGGAGAGTGGGATCTCTAAGGGTTTGGAGAAGGTCTTCAAGAAGATGGTGTCTACACTGCTGCGTTTTGTAGATCACAGGTAGTTTGTATTTGGGTCCTCTGGAAGGAAAATATCTTGTAAGAACGTTTTCATTCACCTAAGTTATCTCACTTCCCATTATTTTTAACTCTCAAAGTTTTCCTCCATACCATTTTGGACATAATTTTTGAGAAGGATTCTCCGCGTATTGACACCTCATAGAGTTCCTCGAAATGTGCCTGTTCAGAACCGCCTCGGAGGCCCAAGGCTCTGCTTTCTTCTGCGTCTCAGAAGGGCTGGTGATGTTCCTGCATTTCCAGGAGAGCTTGAAATTAGTCGTACACTGATGATGTGCTGAAACACGCATGGGACTCAAAATGAGCATGGCTTTTATTTGTAGCTTGTTCTGCGCATGGTGATAAACTGTAACATCGCTAGCACCCTGCTTGCTGCCTGGGCTTCCCAAGGCAAGCCTGGATGCTGGTTTTAAGACAAAGCCAACTGGGTGGCACTGGTTTCTGTCTGGGACCTCTGCAGACGTGTTCAGCGTGACACCCAGCCTTGGAGTGGAGCTGCCTGGGTGCAGCTGAGCCCAGGCTTCCGCGGGGATCCGTAGCCGTGGCTCTGTGGCTCCCAGGTGGCCCGAGCATGGGCAGAGACTGTCCTCTGGAAAACAGCGGCCATGGGAGCACAGAGGGAGTGCAGGGGCTTTGTATGTATCCGTGGTCTTTGGAATTGCTTTTCATTAATTTCTCAGTGGTACATGTAGACATGGGGTTTATGAGAAGAAAATATTTGCAAGAAGGTAAAATTTGGAGCTTTTAATCAGAATTTCCTGACAATGTCTTTTTAAAAATGGAATGAAATACACGTCCATGCTTTCTTGTTGCTGGGATCTACTTAAAGTCAACTCTGTCATTCTCTCCCTCCTGTCATTCTTCCCAGTACCACACACACACCAGTTGTCAGCCTTTCCCATCAGGAGCGCTACATCCTACTTGTGGATCGTTGGAATGTTAGAGCAGTGCTATCATTGCCGCTGAATGTACCCCAGAAATGTCATGGAAATTCTTCCTGTTGTCCTGGTGCCTCCGTGGTACGCTCTGATGGGTGAGAGAGGTCTCTGCATGTGGCAATCGCAGGTGTTAGTGCTCGCATGAGGAGGCTGGCTGCGTTTCGTGACTGGGCAATAAGTGTATCATACTTTGAAGGGATCATCCACTGGAGAGTTGTAGGTGGTATTTTTTTGGATTGAAGATCTAGAACTTGGAGGAAGTTCCAGTGGATCTACTAGAAAATGAAGGGGGCTTAGCAAGAGTAAAATAATCCCTACAAATCTGTGGTCTTTGTTTTCCACCTCAGACCATAGTTCTCTCTCTTCAAGTCCTGAGTGATTCTCTGCTGCTGATTTCAGAGTGTGCCCAGCAGCCGTCACTGTGTTTCAGATAAAATATGTATATTCTGAAGCTCGCACATGAAAATGAGTGTTTTCATAGGATTAGGCGTAAGCAGATCAGCGACCACTGTGTTGGCTGCAGATTGGGTTTAACAGGTAGTGTTTTATCATTTAATTGGTGTGACACTGCTGCTGGTGAAATCTGGTACTTCATCTGGCCATAGCACAGTTTCAGTGACCCTTATTGATTTTTTTTTAAATTTTTTTTTTCCCCTTCCTCTAACTCAAGGTCTTGTTACAGCAAAAGCCTGATGTGTGACAAAGGAAATTATAGCAATAGATGCTGCTGGGACCCACATACCAAGCATGTAATTGTTTCTGTGCCTCTTTGAAATAGTTGCCTATCTCCAGCCGTAATGATACACCAGAGGAACAAATCAAACCCTGGTCAGCTCAGTATCAGGGTTTTTCTCTTAATCAAAAGAATGTATTCCTGCTGCAGAGCCAGTTGCTCGCTCCGAGAAAAGCTGGAAAGCGCTGCCGGCCCCTCAGAAGCGTTTCCCCGCAGGCATGGGTTTGATGGGGGTCTGGAGGGAATACCCTCTGCCATGGGGACGGTGGAGGGAGCCGTGTGATACAGGGCTCCAAGGAGCTACAGAGCTGTAGGACATTTAGATGTGTCAAGGGGAGAGAAAGGAAGGGCAAAGGGAGTCTCTTCTGCTGGAAGCAGAGTATTGAGGCAAGATGTGGGTGCGATTTGTCTTGTGTTTTTCCTGTCATCTCAGTACGTCCTGGCTGTTGCCTCTCGGGATTTTTACCAGGCTGTCTTCTTCCTATCCCCATAACTCGTTAGTGACTTATGATAGAGCATCCTTTAGCGCCTCAGTGGGCTTAGCTGTAATTTAGATGACTGTACCAATATGCTAATTGGCTGCTTCCTCCTATTATCATTTGCAGACTCTGTAGGTGTCACTGCCTTTCCTTCTTCATGAGTTTTGGGGTTCTGCAGTCCTAAAGGCAAATGGTTGTAAGGGCTCCAGCACGGTCTGCTGACTGCTCACATCTCATGGGGTCTCTCTTGGGCTTCTTCTGTTTCCTCTGGCATAGTTTAGAAAGGGATTTCAGCTCCATTTGTACTGCTCTTTCACCTGTCTGGGAGCTTCTGAAGCTTGAGGTGCCTCTGAGTTGAGCCCATTACCCCAGAACATTATTCATGTCTGAAAGAAAATCTGATTTTAATAGAATATTGTATAACTGGAAAAGAATAAATCAGACAAAAGGATTCTGTGGCTAAGGTACACTCAAGCACACATGCTGTGGGGTAACTAACATTGTTAGTGCTGGTAATTGTATTTATATTGTGGTATAACACAATCCTAATGAAGGACTGGGTTGCACTGTGTGCTGGTCAGGAGGTCACAGGCTCTGATTCCCCGTTTGTGTAGGTCTGCAACAGACAAGTGGAAACGAAAGTGATTGTGTTTGGGAGAATTAAATAATTGCTTATTTGAAAGTGCGAAGTCACCAGGAGGGTGACTGAAGGTTGTGAAATAGTGGAGTGTTCAGGGGACATTCTGCAGCGAGGGGGTGTCAGAACAGTTTCCTCCGTCACTGCAGTATAAACCGTCCCTGTGAGAGTGGGATGAATTGATACGGGAGCTTAATAAACAATATTGTACATGTGGGTAGGTATATCCATTGCATCCAGACGTACAGCCAAATAAAAACAAGAGCGATGTATGTTCAGCCTTCACCTTTCATGCAGTACAGGGTGAAATCAACAGCAAGAACAAGCATTTTTATTTTCCATCAGAGTTAAGGGTAATGTTTAATTCATGTTCAGATCCTTCAACCTTTAAATTTTCTTGTTTCATTACAATACTTCTTAAACAGACTTAATAAAAACCTCAATTCCCATGATTACCCCTTCAGAGATGTCACAGTGTGTCCCAGCTGCGGAGGAAGTTCTGCATAGCATTAATTATGCACTGAAAATGTACAGAAAGCACTTGACATTTTTTCCAGATCCATACTTCGGTTTAATATTTGGGTTTGGTGGGGGTTTTTTTGCATTATCTTTATTGATTCAAAAACTGGGGTTTGAAATTTGTTCCAGAACTTGCTTTAGGTGTATAGGATTTCCCCCCACTCATAATGACCAAAAAATGGTTATTTATTTTCTGTGGAGCTTATTTAGGGCTGTACCTGAAGGACTGTAATAACGTGACTAATGAGATCGTTGGCAATTACTTCCTGTGCTTCCCTTCCTGGAAACAACAACAACAGTCAGATTTTGTTTGTCCATCGATTGTGTTATTATTAAATAAGTAAACGTGATGTCAGAACATCACCATTTCACAGCACGGCCAGAAGACTCTCATTTTGTGGTACCCTCAGGAGCGAATTCCGTCTGGGGCCAGTGTGTCCACGGAGCGTCAGCTCCATTCATGGCTCTTTGCCTTCTGCGCTCGGAATTCCCTCAGGAAAGTGGAAAGGACCAGATTTCAAAAAATAATTACCTGCAATAGAAATCAAAGTAAATTTGGGTTCTAACGACTGTACACCATTGAGCTAGACCTCTTAAGGGTGGTGTTCTCATTTTATAAATAAGAGAATGAAGGTACAGAAATAAAAATGAAGCCATAAAGGCAATCAGTAACGGGGCCAGTGATAAAAACTCGTATCATCTGATACAAAGCCCATCCTTCTGCAATTCAGAGGAATTTAGCTGCAAAAAGCTACACTGTTTTTTCTGTCGAGCCTGGAATACCTACAGCAGCAGAATGGAACTTCACAACTTATTTTTTAAATTTTATTTCTTGTGTCACAACAGATGGAACAATTATAAGTAATGAATGAAGGAAGTTGTTCTCTTCGGTGTTTGGTAACAAATAAAGAACAAAACATTTCAGAGAAATGAGCAGAGACCTGTTAACAATTCCCAGCTGCTCCTAAAGCTCGAGCTGGCTCACACGTGCCGTAGAGTCCTGGCCGGGGCAGATGGAGAGTCCCTCAGTGAGGGGCAGAGATTGCCCACGCTCTCCCCTGGGGCTCCCGGGGCAGCAGCATCCTCCGGGGGAGCGATTTGTCTGGGAAGTCGGCAACATCCTCTTTGCCTCGGTTGATGTAGATCCTGGCGAGTCCAGAGAGAGAGAGGATCCTTCGTTGCCTCTATTAATGCTGGAATTATTCTGAATAGACATCTCCCATCCCTCTGCTGGGCTTGATCTCCATCCCAGCCGTGCCCCTCGGGGCAGCGTGCGGCGCTGGCTCTGGATGGAGCTACCCCAGGCGGCTGACAGACGGGTGGCGGCAGAAATTGAGCTAGAATGTGTTATTTGGGCACTGTAATTGCAAAAATACTTTGGAAATACATACTGTGCTTGGAGACTTGCAAACGGATTTCATTTAAGTTAATTACTTATTGGCAGATGAGTTAAAAGGTATGAGGAAGGACAACTCCTGCTTGGTGTGTTGTATTCACTGTCCAAGGCTGCTGCTGCAGGGGGTGAGTTAATTTGGAATGATCAGCTCAGACTTTGGGCAGCCTGGGCATGGAATTAACGGTGCTGAAACTGCTTGGTAGCTCATTTTGCCTTTACATATCTGGCTTTAAAATAAAGCTTCACGCCATTGAAAAGCAGGGGGAGCTCTTTCTGTCTTTTACATTTAAAGAGCTCGGTATTTGTGCTGGTTCTGATTGCAAAGGCTCACAGCCTCGGATAAAGCTGTAATTAGTGGGGAGCACCAGCTCTTCGCCGTGCAGGGGGGCAGCCAGGCTGGGGAGAGCCGTGGAGGTGAGCCAGGCAGCCCTAATGAGTGCTGCTCCTGTGCCCGGGCTCAGACGGGGTGTTGAGCAGGAAAAGGCAGCGCCGTTTGTGGGGCAGATGAACAGGGTGAAAAAGCGTGTCTGGTTTGGTGGTGGAGACTGTGCACGTGAAGGGATGTCGGGGTGGGAGAGACAGAGTAAAACAAGTTACACCCGAATTTTTACACCAAAGTCCGCCCTCCTGTTAGCAGTCACACTGAGATCTCTGAGCCAAAACCCACCGAAGGGATGAGGGGCAGGAATTTCCATTGGTTTCAGAGGAATTGCTAATGCTTGGTTTCTGTCAGCATTTGACCTCCTGAAAATTCGGAGGAATAGAGCCTAAAGGTGTGGGCCCTTTCTGAAGGCTTTGGAAACCAGGGTGTGTTTTGTCTTAGAATCACTAAATAATTTATGTTGGAAGGGACTTTTGGAGGTCGTCTGATCCGGCCCCTGCTCAAAGCAGTGTCTTTAAACCTTTTATGACATCCTTGTAAGGCTGGGCATGTGTGAGTCGTGTGGAGCTTTGTCAGGTTTGACTCAGTCATCAGCCATAGACCGTAACCCTCGTAGCTTGAGCTAAACAGGGAGAGTAAACCCACCGTGCGACACTGAGTGCTCGCACTCCCTGTGCTGAACATGCGATGCCAATGTGAGTATGTTGGGTTGTGATACACAGCGGGAGTGGTTGGTGTGATGGGTACTGTGGGGTAAGCTGGGGTTCCTACCTCCAGATGGACCAGGCTGGTCTTTGCGGGACAGAACTTCCAGTGGGAAATTTCAGATCACACACACAAAGATAAATAGCAAATAAAAACATTGCAAACTGGTATGCGGAAGCAATTCCGAGTTTTTCATGGCGTGGTAGCTAAAAAGTATTATGAATGTTGAGTAGGCCAAATGTTGTAGAAGGACCTTACCTGCCAAAGGTAACTTCCTCCGTCAGCTGCGTACCCAACCCGGTTCATTCGTTCGGCCACCAAAAATCACCTTTCTCTTCCATCGCAGCAGGGAGACTAGGTTGGAAATCAGGTTTGATTGGAAAAAGTAGTGAGCACAAAACTGCAAAGCAGGATGCATTCCTGCTTATGGGCTGTCTGTGGCCAACCTGATACCTTCAACACCCCCATTTTGGTTTTCGGGAGATGTTCTGCTCTGTTTCCATAGAACCTGATGTGCTTAAGTTGGGCGTTTGATTGCCCTTGACCCCTTGCGTGCAAGGAGACAGCCATCTCCTCTAAGGAATTCGTAACCTAGGCAAACACAGCAAAGGAAGCTAATGGCACTTTTAGATGATTATCTTCGCTTAGCGTTGCTGTCACTGTGTTGTTTATAGGCGCAGGTCAGATAGATAGTCCTGTATACATTCATTCTGATTCTGTAACTGATGGATAATGCATCTGTTTCCTCTAAATTGCCGTGCCAAGATGAGAATGTGAGCAGCTAAATAACGGGAGTCAAGAGTAAACGCTCAGCCCTTGCCTGGGTAATCAATCTCGCAGCCTCAACGGGCGGCACGCCGCGGAAATAGCAGGGACGCGTCTGAAAAGATGTGGGATGATTTCTTTAGTGTAAATGTGGTTTCATGTCACTTTATTTCCATGACTCACTATATCTAATATAAACAATAAAAGACAGAAGAGGACTGGCTTTCTGAGGGTGGAATCAAATATGAATAAATTTACCAGGGATTTAAGCTGCAGAGAGCTCTTGTGGAACTTTTTTGGGTTACGTCTGACACTTATCCTGGCATTATATAAATATTTCAGCCTTTTATTCAGCAATGCTAGCAAAAGTATGGGGAAAAAAAAAAAAGGAAAGAAGAAGGGTCATTTTAACCCTCTGTCCCACTGTACTTAGTTCTTATTTTATGCTGTTCCTGGGGCAAGCTAAGCACCTTTTGGAGCAAACAATAAATGTGAGCCATATCCCCAGGTAGAGGCAGTAACAGAAGCTGGAGAGAGAATGGAGGAGTAAGCAGTAAAAAGCAGGAGTAAGCAGCTTTATTTTAAAAGTACAATCAAGTCGTGTTTACCAGAGTCGCAGTGCTTTTCCTGCCATCTCTCACGCTGCCGACTGAAAGTGAGGAATTCTGCACTGAGCTCCCGTGGTGCCTGCGCTGGGACGGTGCCCGGGGGCCTCGGTGGGGACTGAGACCAGACCCAGCCTGGCACAGGAGAAACGAGGGAAATTCAGTCAGTCCTTTCCCAAGGAACTCACTAGAGAAAAATGGAGCTGTGATGACAGCTGTGATTAGGTCTCTGTGGATGCATATTAAACTGAAAAAAGTCAGCTCCTGTTATAAAGAATATAAAGTACAAATTATTCCTGTTTCTGTTTTGCAGTTGTCTTTGTACGGGTGCGTGCCAGAAGCCAGCAGAGCAATCTTCTGCAGAACATCCACATCCAGAGCACGGTGGTTTATTTGTCTTGCATATTGACAGTGACTGTACTTGGATTTGTTTTTATTTATCTGGCACGTAGCGAGTCAATCCCGCGAAGGTGCATTTTGCAGGTTTATCTGAGCAGGGTGGAAGGGCAGGTCCGTCCGTGTCTTTTCCTGTTTCTCATCTCCCCAGTGTTTGGTGGGAGAGGGCTCTGCAGCCGGAGCATGTCCTGGCTGCGGGGCTCCATCGCTGCAGGCGGCTGCTTCTGAGTAATTCCTCTTTACATTCTGCTCGGAAATCCCACCGGGCGCCTGCTCAGCGGCGCTTTAACTGCTGAATATTGAAAGCAGCAGGTATGGTGAGAATGGAATATTTTAAAGAGGAGAAGAGACACTGGGAGTAGTGCATAATATCTGGTGCTCTATATGATGCACTGGAGGGAAAGGCTCTTTGAGAGTCACCCTGGGTACGACTGTTCCTGGAGGAGCGACGAGGACTTCCAGGGTGTGTGACAGCTCAGAAATGGGAGTGGTTCCAGGCGCTGGGAAAAAGGGAAACACAAGAACTTGTCTGGTTTAGTAGCTCTGCTTTGAAGGCAAGATGGATGTCATTCTAAATCAAAAAATTTGGCTTGGCAAAGGTGTGAGATGAGAGAAGTTTATCCAAAGGTAGACGTTTATGGGTAGAGCATTTTATTTTAGTGCCTGTCTTCTGGACCATGCCGACATGGCGATGGTAAATGCCCATCCTCATAGAGTAAGGTACTGGCTGTGACACTCGGACTTTGTTCTGATCTAAGGTTTTTGTAACAAATTGTGACTTTCAGCGGAAAAAGAAAAATGCGGTAGGAAGTGCGTGAGCATATAGAATAGCATATAGAGTAGCTTTGTGTAGGTCAAGGAAGCAGAAAGAACGCTGATTCTGGGCTAAAATATGATCATTTCTTGTCAGATCCCTGAATTGATGCTTTACTGGCAAGCAGGCGTGCGTGCGTGTGTCGGGGTATGTGGGAAGAGCGGAATAGGTTGCAGTCCAGAAGTGGGATTCTTGAGCAAGGTGTTTTTCTTGGATGGGAGACACAGCTGAGTCGTAACTTTTCTCTGAAGTCAAAAGAGGCCACCTTTGACACCGGGTCTCTGGGGAGAACAGCACAGAGCGCGATAGAGAAAATAATAGGGGAATGTTTTTTCAGGGGTCTGTTCCTTTTCCTTAGGAGGGCTATTGAAATAGAAAACCTCCCTGAGCACAGCAAAAAGCAAATCCAACCTGGTTGTGTCACTGATACTCTTCTTCTGAAACGCCTTTCTCAGTTGTCTAACAAACAGGGAAAGAAATGCTAATTCCGCCAGTAAGATTGCTTCCTTGCTATGGTTCATTTCTTTGCGTATTTAATTCACTCTGAACCTTAAAATAGCTTTCTGGCGTTTGTCTTGGTGGTCTCTTGTTGCTTGATTTGCTTTTGAATGGATTGGCCAGCTTTCCCTCCCTTCCCTAGCGCAGGGAGATCAGGGGTGAGGGGGCTGTGTCTCTTCCCCTCTCCCCGTTGCCCTTGCTCCCTCTCCTTCCTCTCCAGAGCACGTTTCATGCAACACCGAGCCCATCAGCTGGGTTTTTAGCCCTCCAAATGGAGGGGTTCCGTACCGGGAGCTGGGAAACGATACAGTAATGCAGTCGGCCTCTAGGACTAATCAGTCAGATAAAGAATTCGGGCTGCAGAATAGCAGCGCCTTCACGCTTGATTGATGATAACAGCAGCCGAGTGACTTACTGCCCTTGCTGCTCGCATCCCCCACGCCGTTAGAGAGGATTTCCAGCACAGGACAATAGATGTGTCCTGGTAAGCGTAATGCTGGGGGTTGTAGCACGTGACATCAAAACCAAAAGCAAAGCAGGTCAAAATGGATGATTCCCTGAATGTACTTAGAAAAGCGGGAGTGGAAGAGCCTGGACCTGATGCTTTCTCGTCCCCTTCCTGCATCCCGCTGACCGAAGGGGGTGCCTTGCTCTCTGGGCTCAGCGCAGCGTCAGGAACGTCTCTTGTTCCGAGTGACCTTTACCGTGGAGCTTGTTTTCCTTTGGCAAATCTCCCAGAGCAGAGGCAGGGCTGATGCCTTTGGCTAATAGAAGTTATTCTCTTTGAGTCAGGGCTTATGGAACTGGCATCACACATAAGCACAGAATATATGGAGGGAAATAAAATATCTTTTATGGAACCCATAAGAAGGGAGGATAAGATACATTTGTATTAAACAAGTGTATCTTAATTTCTTTTGTTTTACAAGCTCTCAGAAACTCCTCATGGCTGTGAGTTTGGGGCTTTTTGTGTGTCTGGCTATGTAGAGGTACTGCTCTATCCACGGAGCCGTGAATCATGCTCTTATGTTGAAGAATGAGTTGAGGTGGAGAACTTTCTGTTGCAAAGAGAAAGATGGAGATTTTCCTGGATGAAATCAAAATCTGTTTATGAATCTCAGGGGAGCAATTCCACTCTCCTGTTTTATAGGAGAGTAAGGAGCCAAGAATATGGATGTTTCTCCCACCTACACATAGTAATACATTTTATGGACACCGTGAACTTCTCAGGTGTCAGGTGTAAGCAGATTGATCGTGCTCTGTGTCATTGCAGATACTTAGCTGTATTTTTTGTCTTTTTAAATATATTTGTGACCACTGTTCTCAATGCTACTACTAAAACAGAAACAAAAGACACCTAAAGTAATATCTATCGATTGGATACTTGATTTAGATCGATGTAGCTGTTGTTTAGAGCAGGACTTCACTGAGTGCTTTAGCTAATACTTGAGATACTTCTGTAATCAGACTTCAGTAGCTGGTTGAGATCTGTACTCTGATTTATTGTCTGTACAAAGAAATTGTCTAAGCTGTAAATAGCCAGTGATGCTTTCCATCCAGGATTTGAGCTCTGTGTTTGACTTAGTGCCTGAGGAAGAAGCATTAGGCTGCAGCACTGATTTTGATTTGAAGTTAAATGCTGAAAATTCATTGTCAAGTTGTCAACAGCAGGGAGCTTCTTTTGTGAAGAACTAAATTAGAAGCTTTCAAATCTTTTAGTACTGACAAACTAAATGACCTCAGCGAATGATTACGCTTTTGCTCAATCACTGACTCATCAATAGTTGTTTTCCTTTCTGTCCCATTATTCATAACAAAAAGATTTTGGTATAAAAGAGAACTTTACCTTTTACAATTAGCCTTCTCTTCCTCCTTGCTTCATTCCCTGCTGCCGCGGTCTGAGCCACAGAAATACAATTACAGTATTGAATGGCTGGAATTTATGAGACAATTTGGTTTTGGGAAATGAGTGTGTTGTTTGTGATGTAGGGACCTGCATGAGTGGCTGGAAGCTGGATCCCAGAAGGAGAGACAGCCCTTCCCGAGGTTCTTCTAGCGGGAGGATTCCCGGTCGTGCTGCACGGCTGTCATCTGCCAGTGGGTTCTCCTTCTCCACAGCGTACCTTTGGAGCTCCAGCCCGTGCCAGCTGAGCACCCAGCGTGTCACAGAAATGAAGATCGGGCACCGTGTGTTAACCTGCAGCTGAGTCTAAAAACCCTTTGGTGCTCGAGTAAAACCGCAAATTCTCCTGTAGCTTAAAATACACAGATTGCATCTTTTAAGCTGTTCCGTTCATGTTCTGTATTCATGTCTGTGCATTACCTAAAAGATGCAAAGTTCTCACATGGAAAATAAGGAGTCTACAGGATCTGCTCTGAAATGCATCTGCAGCATCTATTTATAAGTGAGGTTTGAAGTGATGAACCTGCCTTATGCTCTGCCTCCCAAACAGGCGCCAGTTCCAGCGTCACCGTGGATCTGGTACAGCTTCACATGCTGTATATTCAGTGTAACACTCTATGTCAGTGTTTGTCTAAATCAGCGCTGCTCGGTGGCGTGGCACAGGGGGAAAATCCCAGAGTTAGTGCCTGGCTGGAGCAAGGGCTGTTCTGTGTGTATGACCACCATGAAGATGCAATTTTAAGCCGTTCTGTCCAATGCAAGCAATTACCCAGTCTGCTTAATACTGGTTTCTTTATATTTTTCAGGGTAGGCGTGTCTTATAGGCAACTCTGACTGGCAAATTAATTTTACTTGAGTCTTTTGTGATTGACTTGGTCTTCTGGGGCTATAAATCACAACAATTGATGTTTAGCTTGTTTCAAGTTCAGTCATGCCCAAGCTTTTGGCTCTGATGAGCGTTTCAGCTGTAGAGCTGTGAGCCAGTGGGGAACAGATGAGAAAAGAAACATGTTGTCATTTTCATTTTTCCTTGGAGAAAATAAGCTGGGGAAAGGATTGTGATCCTCCAGGGATTTGGGGAAACAGATGGGTGGTACAGAGCCTGAGAACAGGCTAGAACAAGACACCTCCTCTAACCAAAGCGTTTCTGAGTTAGTTCTGGTGCTCAGTGGAAAGCAAAGGGAGGAAAAAAGGGACACAGAACAACAATTGTGCTGGCTGGAAAAAGCAGTAACACTTCAAAAACTCCAAATGAAGCATTATTTTGTGTAACGGAGGTACTTGCTGTGCGTCAAGTGAACAGTGTTCCTGCATCTGCCGGAAACCAGTTCTTGTCCTACTGATCTCAGAGCATCGTGTCCCTCTGCAGGAGTGGATTCATTTCCCATTTGTCTTTACTCGCTGTAATTCCATATGGGGAAATGTGCAAACACGGGCAATGTCCTTGGGAAACACAGAAAGGATGTGGGAGAGGGGAAATAAGAGGGACTATAGAACACTCGAGCTTGTGTGAGAACTCTTTAGGAGCTGTGATAGGTAGGAGTCATGGCTTTTTACAGTTCCTGCCCCTGAAGGAAGAAAAAACAGTCTTAAAATATTGCAGAGAAGTTCAACCAATAAATAGATATTTTTTTCTGTTATACTTACAATGTGTGTTTCCTATTCCCCTAGTACTTCCACTTGTAGAGATCTTTACAAGTCTTTGCTTGGATCTCTTTGCTGAAGTCTCTGCTTTAAGCTTCAGAGCAATCTTGGAACTCCCAAGGCCACTCCATCCTGGCTGGTCCTGCCCCGGGTGGTTCTGCCCATGTCTCGCTGCCTGACCTCAGCAAAGGTATCGCTTCTGGGTATTAAGACTTAATTATCAGATTAGAGTGGACTTGCACCATTTTTGGCAGTGAAAAGCATTTTATCCAGCAGCGTGATCGGGAGGAGACACAAACGCATCTGTCCTTTGCCAGAGGACTTTCCTTCCTTTCTTTCTTCTAGGAGGTGTCTCCGTATTGTTGTCTCAAAGTCCAATATTTCACAAGCCAGTTTGATCTCTTTGCCTTGAGTGTTTCTTCGCAGGGACGGGACATTTACTTTTTGTATCAGGTAGCCCTTCTCTATCTGCATCATTTTCTCATCTATCTATTTCTATTCCATAATAACAGCCTATTTTTAATATTCAGAATTCAAGCTGCTCTGGACTTGAGGAAGTACATGAGCTGTAAGATTCATGCATCATATGTAATTTGTTAATGATTCAAAACTTGCCTTTCCAAATATATTTTTAATGTTTATTCAGTGTTAGTGTTTCTGTAAACGTTCTCTTGGAAAAATTGTTTGCCTGAATCCTTAAGCAAGTGGAAATAGCATGAAAACTACTGAGAACAATTAAATTGCATAGAGTCCCATAAAATATTTTGAGGCATTTACTCTAAACCTGCTGTAATTATGAGGTTAAAAAGCACGATACAATTTCTGCCGACGCTCTCTAAGTCCGTTTCTCAAAGGAGGGTGGTTTCCAAGCAGCTCTGCCCAGATTTACTGGGCTCTCAGTGGAACCCGCTTCGAGGCGCCGATCGATTAAACCTCTGCTGCTTAACATTAAACAGCGTCCCTTCTGTCCTAACCTGCTTGTGCTTGGCTGGCTGCTCCTGGGTGGCAGAATTTTATAGAGAAAGAGAGTAACGTGAATTTTATGGAGACAGTCCTTCAGTTGAGCTAAATGGATACTGAATTAAAGAATAGAAAACCTTACTTTGCTTCCTCAGCAGGGTGGGGATATGGACCCTAGGGAGTAGTGCCCGTCTTAACTAAAAATATTAAAACCAAGACATGGTTTTATATTCCGAGGTTTTTTTTTTTCCCCTCTGTCTTGGTCCTCTGATGGACATTTTGACGACAAAGACTAACGTCTGTGATTTTTCCCATATGTACTCCAATGCCAGACCTATTCAAAAACGCCAGGTTATTTGGAGTTACAGGTATTCGGTGTGTTTTCTACAGCAGTAAGACCAGTTCATCGTACATGAGTGTTTAATAGAAAAGTAATAATAAAAATCCTCCAGTAACATGTTGCTATTACTCGCAGAGGGACTAGTTTTCCCTCCCCGGGGCAGGCAGGCGTCACCCTGGAATATCTCTGGGTCTGCCAGGGGAGGGCAGGGGACACTGGGGGGACACGAGCCCCCACTGCCCTACGCCGTGGGGTGACGCCAGAGCTGCAGTGATTTTGGTCACGAGCCCAGAAAAGGGCCTGGCATTTTTCCAGTTTCTAGGGTAGGTTGCTTGCTCTCAGGGGCTGGCATTCCTGGTGGCAGTCTGCCCCCGAAAGGTTAAGCGACCACCATAAAAGCTTAAGATTAGGCTGCGAGAGGCTTGAATCTTGATCCTGCTCTGCTTTAGCAGGGTTCCTGGCGGATCTAATTTCATTGGTGGTGTGTGGGGTTAATGGCTTGGCAGGTACAGGGATATTAATAAATAATTCTTAATTATAAGGTGTATTGAATTGCTAAAAGAGGAGATAATATCTCTTTCTGACAATATTGTGCATACTAGAGCTAGCCTCCCAAATGAAAAGGGATAAAATAATAATTTGCACAGTCAGATGTTTTGAAGCCACGGGGCAGGTAACGAGATTTGAACATCATTGATTCATCCGTGAGCGGAACCAGAGCACAGACAGTGAGATCAGCAAAATAACCTGCTGGGGTGTCAATTAAATCTCTCTAGTAAACAAGCCAAACAAGTGAAATTCCGCTTTAGGCTTTCGCTGCCTGCTTCCATAGCAGGAGCTTAGTCACCGCTAAACAATTCCAGTGGCTAAATAGTATTTGGGGGTTTTGCATCTTCAAAGCACTGTCTATCATAGAAGATTTTGTAAGGACCCTTGCATTAAATTTCTGAATTATTCCAATTTTAGAGAATCAGAATAAAGAGCAAGCAAAGTTTTAAATGACACGCAAAAATGGAACAGTTCATAGTTTTCAAACATTTGCCTGTTTGGCCCACTTTATCTTGGACACTGCCTAAGAGAGACCTGGAACCTGGGGCAGTCTGCGATTCTATATTGAAAAAACAGGTGATTTAGCACATGAAAATCACCATGTGAATTATTTTTAAGTGAATTTTTTAAATCTCCCTTCAAGTCATTTTGCTTTTAAAAATAGGTATGAAGACTTGAAATTGTTATTGAATACCCCCAAAAGTGCTAGGTGAATTTTATGGTGGGGTTTTTTGTTGTTTGGGGTTTCTTTTGTAGCACCTCTGACGCCCAGTCATGGACCAGGACTGCATTTGGGTCTTAGAGACAGGGATTTATAGCCAACTGTGAAATATTTTGAAGGTACCGTGAAGGCTGGGACCTGAGATCCAAACTTAATCTCTCCGTGTCAGCTTAAACAAACTTGGTTGCTCTGTGTTTACCGAGGCAGAGGGACTCACGTAGCTCAATATAGAGGCGTCCGGAGTTCTGCCGGCGGTGTGTGTGCAGGGATACGTCCAGAACGTCGTTTTTATTGCCTTACGGAAGTCCCAGGTGATGTCTGGGATTGCAGCACACCAGTTTCTTTCTTGTCCTGGAGAACATCCAGAGCAAATCATCAGAAGTTGGTTGCAGGCAAAACAGACAGCTTTAGAAGACCCATCTGAAGTGCAAAGTACTGTAAAGCCTAGGACTGTCTCAGCTTGTAAAAAATAAATAGAAATAAAAAGTAGTTTTAGATTACATCACATTAAAATGTAGGACCATATGGCTTAGGTCTGTTTATCTTACTAAAAAAGCAGTATGCTCCAAAATGGGCTTCAGGTTTCTCTTGGAAAGCTCGGTGCCTCTGCGGCTCTCGGGGGCTGTGGCACAGCGCTGCGGAGAAGCGCAGGGAGAAAGATGGGGGGGCCTGGGGTCAGCATTGTGGGGTGGGATGGAGGAGGGATAGATCCCACATTGTTTGCCAGTCTCCCCCTGAGAAAACTGGTATAATGCAGTAGAGGAAATATGTAGAAAACTAACACCTTCCGTAACCACGTGTTGGGAGGCATCCCCCAAATGTGTAATTTGCACTCCATCGTGGACTGTGTCATCCCCTGCCTTCCCTTGCAGAGGAGATCTCACGGAGAGATTCCACGGCCAGGGCTGGGATGGCAAAACACCAGGAGGGGTTCAGAGAACTCACTTTCTGAAGTATCTGGGCCACAGGAGAGCGGCTTCTGCTGTAGCAGAACATCTGGATTCGCTGTCCCAGAGAGCAGCCTCCGTTCCTCGGTGTGTAGCATCACCCCCAGAAGGGAGCACCATCGGTTTCTGTCTGTCCTTTCCCTTGGCACCAGCTGTGAGACAGTGGGAGCCTGGAGTACTGGAATAGCTGAAATATTTAAGGCCAGTCTTGTACTTCAGTAGACTTGCACCGATGTTGAATTTGTTCCAGCATCTCCATATTTTTAGCTGTCGTAGCGTGAAATTTCACACGGCCCAAAGCGGGGCTTCGGGGCGGCAGCACTGGTGTGGCCGGTTTCCCCAGCTCCACTGGGACTCATGGCGTGAGTACAGGGTGCGATTCTGCATCCATTCTTTCCTCATTATTTAATAAAACGTGTTAACTGTCAAAGCTTTGTTCTTCAAAGTGAGTTTTGACACGGTCTGTACGGTTATTTATAAATTTCAAGTGCAAAGGGGAACAGTTCCCCGTGTAATGAGAAGCTTCGCTGGTACCCGCTGTCCTGGGCAGTTTGTGTATTAATAAAGAGCAGAGAAATTAAAGTCCAAGGGCTGCTGCTGGTGAGTGATTCTGGGTAAATTGGTGTAATAAACTGAAAGGAAAACACAGCACTTAGAATGACATTTTTAGCTCTGTTCATGTGTTTCTGGATAAAGAGGATTTTTTTAATGATAGTTTTCTTTCTCAATTGGACTCAGAAGAGCAGTTTTATGTAGAGAAGGAATAATGGGAAGGTTACGCAATTTTGCAGATGTAAAAACTTCGTAGAGCTATGGCAGGGAATGAATTTTCAGGGCTATGACTGGGTAACTGATTTTATTAGATATGATTGAAGATGAACACCGTACCCAGTTTACCTCATTTGATTTAACTGCATCCTCTTTAATGAACTGGAAACATAAAATGAGCAGATATTCACTTGGGGATATTTTTTGCTAAATCATGAAAAAGAATTCCTCTAACCCCTAAAATTAGTTTAATTATTTCTGTTTAACCGAGAGTTTAAAAAGTCCCACAGTTTCAGATACAGCTTGATGCTTTGGGTTGCTTGGATTTTGCTCCAGCGTTCCCTGACCGAAACGGAGACGGTTCCTGGTCTGCCCTTCGGAGCAGCCTCCGCGGTGATGGAGCTGTGATCGCTGCTGCTATCCAGCCCCTGTGTGCACATTGGGCACACGCAGAAAAGGTCGTTTTTATTAAAACTTACTGCAAAATAGTTTTATAACACGAATTACTGGTGGTTTATCAGCAAAGGGGAAATAGCCCGGCTGACTTAATTGTGAAGAGCAGCGCAACGGGATGTTCTTCACAGATTCGCTCGTGGTGAGTTTGGTTTTGCTGCAATGTGTTTTTGAAGTAGGAATGAAACCGCTCCACCGCTTATCTAAAAAAAAGTTAAACCTCAAACCAAAGGTTTAGACCCAAAGGCACGCTGTCCCCCCACCCCACGCCTGTTCCCGTGCTGCTGAGGTGTTTTATCGCGTTGTTTGCTGTTGCCTTACATTGTTCCAACAAACAAAATCTTCATCCTCTTCTTCTATTCCCAGTTTTCCTGACTTAACCTGGGCATTTTCTGCAGTCTCATTCTTTTATAGCCAATTAAGGTTGTCTCATTTTACAGCCAATGAGCTGGTGGGATCTTTTTCATTTCAGCGATATGAAAAATCAGTGGAGTTAGTGTGTAAATTAAAAAGAGTAATATATACATTGAAGTGGAATAGCTGAATTTAAAGTTACATAGAAACTGCATGAAAAAATCCGTTCCTCTTCTCAAATTATGTAAGATTTCACAGTACCATTGTCACTTGAAGCAGGCTCAGTAAGGTGTCTAAGCCTCTATGTTTAAGTGCCATAGTTGGGCTATAATGGAAGAAGTTAAAATCTTCATGGTGAGTGTGGTTGTTGAACCCGTGGCTGTGGCCGGGCTGGTGCCTGCGTGGGTCCCTGGGCACTCACGGGAATCCACACTACGGGTAGCAAGGACTAGAGTTACTAAATTTCACAGAGGCTCTGAAAATGACTTCAAAGGTCTTTGAACACCCTGGTTTGTGTGCGCAGGAAATGATAAACGCATGCGGAAATAGGTACTGTTATCTCCAGGTTTGAGCTTTAATGGAATTTTTTTGGTTCCCTTTTGAGCTACCCCGTTCTGAGAACTCAGCATGGTGATGAAAGAACAGGAATATGGATATGAAAGTAAAAAATCACTTCTAATCCCATGTTTGCTGTGCATTTTACCTTGGATACATGATGGTGTGTCTCCAATGGCAAATACAGCCGATAACTTTTCTTCCCTTGGAAAATGCATTGAAGTTTCAAGTTGAAAACTACCTATACATGTGAAATATTTGCATTATGATGTTAATGGTGGTATTTCATTAAGTTCTTACTGACGAATGGAAGTATAAACATATATTCTGCTTTTTGTATACTCAGCATACTCGATTGTTTGATGTCGGAGAGTATTTCAAGTTTTCGTGGGGAGTTGAAGCTTTAGAGTTGAAGCAGCTGGTGCAGGTGGTGAGGAGAACCGGGCTGAGGAATCGAGCAAGTTAATTATCTTTCCAAATTGTGAGTTTGGAATGTAGGAAGATGTTAGATCATGTTACTTTGTCTTTTTGCTTCTGGCATAACTGACTGATAGATTTCAGAAAGAGGTTAAAAGGGGTTAATTTATTTCACGCTTTCAGTTCAGTGGAGCTGGAGCCTGGAGATGCTCTTTGCTGCTCTACACGCTCAGCGCTATTATGGTTTTCTTACTTCCTTTCTTTAACCTCATGGGAAAGAGGTGGGTGCCACCCTTTCACGGCGTGAATAAATGTTACTGCACATTCTTTGGATTCCTCTTCTTATTCTTTCACATGTGTGGGCTTGGGTGCAGCTGAGAAATGAAGATGTAGAAGGAAATGCTAGAATTGTGTGTTTGTGGCGTCTCCATTGTATCCAGAGTTAGTCTGAATATTTCCATCATTTTTTCATTAGAGATATTAAGGACGAAACATCCTCCTGACGTGTGTGCTTTGAATTACTTTGAAAAGTGCCAATAACTGCAGCCTGTTAGAAGGGAGGGCTTTTGGTAGCAGACCGCTGCTTTTACAGATCTTTCTCAGGCGCTAACCCGTTTGTGTAGGGTTGGAAGGTCGGTGTGTTCCAGCTGACGGACACGGACACGGACTGTGGGAGCCAGGAGCCCGCCTGCCTCCTCGTCCTGCTGCCTGGTGAATGAGTGCCAATAAGGAACGTGGCTTTTTGTAATCAAAGCTGCTGACAAGTGTGTGCTCATCAGTTTCTACACAGTGTGTGCTCCTTCTGGAATTTATTCACAATATTAATGAAAAAATGGATAACCCAATCAAAGCATGGACAGCAAAACAGGAGAGGTAACCTACGTGCTTAGGTGTGTAAGAAGGGGAAGAATGGTTGGAGCTCAGGGCAGTAATTTAAGAACAGAAAGACCTAGAAAAAAGCAAGAAGAACGTAGGGAGATCTGGGAAGAAGGAAGGAAGTTTATAGGCTTCCTCTAAGCTTTCTGCATTACTTGGCTTTGTGTTTTACATCAGATGAGTTAGTCCCAGCTCCTTAGCACTCAGGGGGGGGTTTGGTACCTAAAGAACACAGAGAGCGTGGGTCTGTGGGTCTCTGTTTCCTCCCCAGCCCCAGAGGGACACTGGTGGGACCGTGGGGCCAGCCTGGTGCCAGGACAGCCCAACTCCCCGTCCCAGGGCACATCGGTGGCAGCGGCCGAGTCTGTGGGTTTCCTGATACGGGAAAGCAGTTGTGACCTCCCTATTGTGAGGGGTATAGGGATATCATGCTAATTGCTATTATAAGAACCACAATACTTACTTGTCAAAGAGGTATATCAAGCCTGCTATGGCTTGCTTATGCCTTAAATTCTCAATTGACCCAAATAAACCTAATTAGTCATGTTGGAGGGCAGACAAAAACACGGGAGTCTTACGGAATTGAAGTATACCCTCTAACATCCCGCCAGCTTAAATACAATCAGAATAATACATGTTTTCTACAAAGAATTTAAGTATGGAGTCCATTTGAAGTCTTGGCAGAGCACCGTGTCCAGCAGCATGGCCATTACTGTGATTCCATTCAATTTAATATATGCAAACCAGACAGTTTCAGTAAATTGCAGCAATAAAACTTTTCTTCCAGCAGCCAAGTTAATCATTTGACTCTTCATTGGAATGACTCTGTGTTTCCATGACAATTGGATGGGTTTATGATTGACACACATACAATTAAAATCTGCCCTTCGAAGCTTTGAATCGCGGGGACCCAGTGAAAGCTCAGTCCTGTTCTTAAAGAACTTTTCATGAAAAGCCTGTGAGATTGGGACTTCCACCAGCACAGGGATTACAGTTTGCAGGTCTCAACACCAGTGAATGCGGCAGAGTAATAATTAGGATTTATTGTGGCCTTTGCCTTAGATTCTGATCCCACCTAAATGTGAACTTTTATTGTCTTATTGATTTAAACCTCCCTGGGTTTGGTGGTTTCTTTTAGTTAACATCTAGAGTGAAATTATGAAGTTCTTGGGCAATCTAATTTCCCGTTGCCTTCCTGTAGAGCTGTGCGTGGTTAACAGCTGGGGAGGCTATTAGGGCTTTTAATAATAAGGTTATGCATATACCAACCCTAAGGAAATATATGCTATGGCTTTACCAAAATTTACACAAATTTATGGACATTTTTGTGGACAATTAAATTTTACTTAATAACAAAAAGTGAATGTTATTAAAACTCTGGTACTATCAATCAAAGTATGTTAACAGCAGGGTTTCAGAGGAGAGTACATTTGCTTTGCGCTTTCTCTTGGTGTCTGGGTGGCCTCTGGCCACAGGGACATCCCCATCCCCCTTTCTGAGGGACCAGAAGAGTGAGACTTAGATGAGGCCTGGAGGGAACAGCAGCTTGTTTTATCATAGAAGTGTATTAGCATTATATGAGCAGCTTAATGTATAGAACCTTTGCACATTTTTTTTTTCAGCCTACTCCGGGTGATTACATTTTTTTAACATCAAATAAAATATTATTTGTTCGTTTATTACAATTATTCTAGCAAGTCACAGACAAGTATATTTTTGTGCGATTTGGCAAGGCTGCTGTGGTGTCATTATATCTGATACTGTATTTATGGGATCCATTTCATTCCTGTATGTTTTGAGATCTGAGAAGCACCTACAGCCTGTGACACTTGTGACTGGAAATCAAAATATCTTGCTGGTTCCCAAGGTACTTGTATGAAGTCCAGTTGTGTTCTTTTCTCTAAAAAATAACCAATCAAGCTGAGTTTTTTTTGAGGCCAATATTTTTGGCCTCATCAGTCCTTCGCTGCATTTTCACAGAATCACAGAATCACCTGGGTTTGGAAGGGACCTCTGGAGATCATCTAGTCCAACCTCCTGCCAAAGCAGGTCCACTCGGAGCAGGTCCCACAGGAACATATCCGGGTGGGTTTTGAATGTCTCCTGCCTGGATATGTTCATGTTTGATGCTGCAGAAAGCAGAGATGTCACTGAATCATTCAGGAGGAACCAGATAATGAGAGAGGAGAAACCCAGCATCTGCCCACGATGGGCAACCCCAGCCCCAGTGTCACCACGGTGGTGGCAGTGCCTTATCTGCTTAGTTTAATAGGCACGTGCTCAGATTAAAACAACAGATGTGCAGCCGTATTCCGTCTCTTAAATCTGAAGATTATAAATATTTAAGATGCAAATAAGACTCACGTGGCAGAGTTACTGCTTCTGCATGTTTCCTGGTGAGGCCTGATCATCAGCTTTAGTCCCCTCAATGCTGGTTAGGGGGACACACTCCAGCCTGGCAGAACTAAAATACGACCCGCCAGCTTTTTTCCTGCGTTGTGGTTTCCCAGGTGGCCCAACACCCTGTTCCTTGCCAGTGTCCCCGCGCTCGTCCCACCCACACGTCCATTTGGTGTCAGGAGGTTTCATTGCTGGGCTCACGGGGTGTGCTGCACCCGCCGGTACCACCACTATGGAGGTGGTTAATTTGGCCTTTCCAAGGGTCCCCTGTTTGAGTCTCCAGGGGTAACAAAAGCATCGTTTGGGACCCCCTGAGGTCAGGCTGTCACAGAACTAGATTAACCAGTTCACTGTCACTGCCAGATCTCTAGTGATCCGAGTCTGCAGCTTTTATAAAACAGGCAACTACTGGAAGAAATGTACGGTGATTTAACCTAGGTTAAAAAAATGATCTGGAATTTTATTTACAATCATGAACTTAGCGCTTTGTCTCCAGCGTGACTCTGTCACCAGCAGCTGCTGTTCTTCCCCTTCTCCCCTGTTGCTGGGGTCCGTGTGTGGCTCTGGTGGCCCCTGCCCCACGGATGGTGGCCCCTGCCCCATGGGTGGTAGCTGCTGCCCCACGCACGGTGGCCCAGCCACACTCCCTGGCCCAGCAGGAGCCCGGTGGGAATGCCACGGGATGGCTTTCTTCTTCTTTCAAGATTACATTTTATTAGAAAATTTTGGAAGATCACCTTTGCCTCCCATTTAAAATGAATACATTTATCCTGGTTTTGTGATACATCTGAGGTGACTTTGGTTACCCCATGAAGAGCTGTCATGTTCAATTGGGGTATCCTTAGTATACTGGAAAACAAAATGAGGTAATTCATCAGCTAAATTAAATGAAACCCCATATTAGCATATAATATATCAAAATTCCTTTTCAGAATTTGCATAACAGCTGATCAAGTGCTGTGGTTTAGTTTAATTGGGTGAGATAAATTCTTATGTGTATTAGGCTGTAAAATTCTAAATTACATTTTTTTATAAAAGGTGTTCAGCTACAATTTTATTGCTACATGAATTCTGGACACAGTGTCGTTGGCAAAGCCTCGCTTCTTGCATAGACCCATCCTACATCTCTGCATAGACTCGTCCTGTCCTACATCTCTGCATAGACTCGTCCTACATCTCTGCATAGACCCGTCCTACATCTCTGCATAGACCCATCCTACATCTCTGCATAGACCCGTCCTGTCCTACATCTCTGCATAGACCCAACCCATAGGCGAGTCCCTGCCTGGGTTTCCAGCC
This sequence comes from Tringa solitaria, assembly GCA_026413425.1. Lineage (NCBI taxonomy): Eukaryota > Metazoa > Chordata > Aves > Charadriiformes > Scolopacidae > Tringa > Tringa solitaria. The sequence goes on from JAOXJM010000005.1 coordinate 32,024,337, forward strand.
CCAGATCCCTGTGTTTGGAAGGGGAAATATTCAGGAAGCGGTACTAGCAGCCGTCAGCAGGCTCGCGATAGGAAGATTATTATGCATTAACTTTAAAGAGTTAGAAATGTATAATTCATGGCTATTTGGTGGATTTTGCAAATCTCCCAGTTGTGTACAGTTGCTAATCTGTATGACATGATGGAAAACAAATCTCAAAAATACTGTCATTTGGGTTTGTGGCAATCAAGAAACTGCAGTTTTAATGCAACTTCTCTGTCTGATGTTTAGGAGAAAATCCTAGTCCTGTATTAGAAACATTAAACTGTCTGGGCTTCTTATAAATATTAATTTACCAAACACACAAACGTCTGTGACATTTCCTTCAGTAGAAGGGATTAGCTTTAATTTTACTTGCTTGTATCATGGCACATCAAAGCGAATCACTGCACGTTGGCTTTTGTAGTTCTCTATTTCATAAATTTGCCTTTAATAGACCGTGTCTTTATCGATAAACACAGTAAGGTAGTTGAGGAAATAGGTGCATCTGCTTTGCCAAAGTTAGTTCAGGCCTCGTTTCCTTAATGACTGATTGACGTCGGTGTAATGACCTGGGCGATGGTTTATTGGGGTGGTTGTGCATTTTTGGTCCGGATGTTTTAAAAATCCACCATCTTATCTGCGACGTGTCTGCGTACTGACGCACGGGCCCTTCGCTGCTTTTGGAATATTTATATAAAATATATTGGCAGCAGCTGCCGTTGCCCAGGGCACCCGGGTGGGAAGGGAAGGAGCTCCCTGGGCGTTTTGCCACCGCCTCTGCCCGAGCGTCGCCCGCCCCTGTGTCCCCTCTGTCCCCTCTGTCCCCTGCCTCAGTGCTCGCTTCATGTTAACACACTGATTTACATTATAATTAAGAACCAGTAAGAGTCTATAAGGGAACTCGACGCTCATAAGTAATACAAAAGTAATGCTGTTTTAAATAAATTTCTGCAGATAATTGAGTGTAACTATCAAACAGCTTCCAGTCCCCCTCTTTTGATGGAAGGCCTTATAACGAGGGTACAGTGCTGCTGCTGTTGGCTGTGCTGGGGGGGCTGTTTGTATCCCATCTTTAATTGGAGACCTCCCTTCCCATGACTGCTTCGTTAGTTCTGATGCAGGCTGTGACAGGACCTACCCACAGATGAGCTGTGTAACGTGGGTACCTCACGTTTGCCGTCTGATACCTCGTATAAAAGCAGAACTATGTTGTTGGTCAGAATATCCCACATTTTTCTGTGAAATAAAATAGCCAATAAGGATATGAAGTGAAGGAAGAAGATGCTGAGGGGAAAAAATTCCTTCTCTTCACCTCCTTGTCTCTTGGTTAAGAGAAGTAAATCAGTAAATCACAGCAAATGCAAAGAACACTTTTCAGCTCTGCCTGTGCTCCTGGTGATTTGTCTGGGACAAAGCTCCTGCTGAGGGACACCTACAATCGGAGGGTTTGAGCTTCTTGCAGTCAATACGGACACGACACGGACAGACAGATTTAACTCGGGACCAGGAGAGCTCTTTTCCACTGGTGTGACTCTTGTTGACTGAAGTTGTGCTGCCTGCGATACGCTGTAAGCGAGAGACAGGAGTCCAGTAAGGCTGATTTTGGGCTGTAGCTATGAATCTGCAGGTAATTTTTCTGCTACCAAATAAATTACATCATGCAATTCTTTATTAGTTATTTTAGTGTCAGAAACACCAGAGAGAAGCCCATTTGAGTGACAGAAGGAGCCACAGATACAGGCTTCCCATGCATGCCTGTGGCACGATCTTGCAGTGTGCACTCATAGTAGGACTGCAGCTGAACTGAGAAGGAATCTGCTTCTCTCTCCACACCGTTTTACTGCATCTCCCCCTTACTTTGGACTTTACTGCTTGCCTCACACTTGGCAGTTTTAATTGCACCTATTCCTGTGCACAGGCGAGGAACCTGCGTGGTGCCACAGGACTTTCATTAGTGGGTGTGGGTGACGCTGGCTCCGCAGCACTAACGAGCAGGCGAGCGCCCTGGGGACCTAGGGCCAAGCAAATCCATGGAATTTGGTGGATTTCCCCCTGCCTTACCCTCCCAAGGGCTGCTCCTCACACAACTGGCTGCGCAGGAGGCATTTTCGAGCACTGGGTGCATGTTCAGAAGCTCTTTGAGTAAGGGCCCAAGAAGGTCTCTGTGGTGGAGCAGCATCAGAATGTGTCCCTAGGCTTCCCTGTAGCCCAACAAGCTGCTCATATTCTCATCACGTTAGAAAGAAGTTTAATAACTAATTATGTTCACTGGAGTGGGAGAAGAACGAGGTGGTGGTTGGGATGCAATTGAGGAACTCACTGAATGGTGAGAAATTGTTTGCTGAGAAATGCTCTACTTTCCTATGATTTTTGCAGTGTCAGTGTCTTGATGTTCTGTTAAATTCCTTACTCTGAAAATATTTATCTTAATTAGTTATTATAGCTAGAGACTAATTGTCTAATTTCTTTTTTTTTAGTTGGTTGTTGGTGAGCAAACATAAAACTGCTCAGAACCCCTAGGAGTGTGACTGGGGTAATTAGTGACAAGTGAGAGATAATAAGCCATTTGAAAAGGCGTTACAGGTTCTTCTCTACTTCTCTCATCTGAGAGCTGTAACAGACTTGGCTCAAACCAGCGATAAAATGAAGCAGCATTTTGGTGATGAAGTACAGGTGCTGAGTTACTGCCCCTCTCCCAGATGGCACATTCTGGACCTCGCCACAGACGGGACAAGGGGGCACAGAGCCCATCCTGCCAGAGGGGGTGCCCACGGGGGCTTGAGTTGCTGCCCCCGCTCCTCCTCACCCTCCTCTTCCTCAGGGTGGGGGGTTGTGTGGGTGACACGGCCTCTCCCAGACCTGCCTTCAGCATCTCATCTTGTCTTATCGCCAAACTTTCTGGTTGCACAAGGTATTGAATGTGTAACAAAAAATCCTGCTTAAAGAATAAAATCACAGAATCACAGAATCACAGAATTGTGGTGGTTGGAAGGGACCTCAGAGAT
>JAOXJM010000005.1:32027683-32046142 GCA_026413425.1 Tringa solitaria
TATAAATATATGTATCTTTATATATATATATATATATTATATATTATATATATTATATATTATATATATTGTGAAATAGGAAAATGCTCTTTCTTCCCAGATTATGTGATATAAAAAGGTTAAATGTCCCACAGCCATACATGAAGGCTGTAGTGGCTGTGGGGCTTGCCCAGGGTGTCCCAGTTCAAGACAAACGCCTTGGGTGCTTGTCTTCTTGGCTCTCAATCAACTTTAAAAAAAAAAAAAAAAAGCAGGTGGAAAAGGAGGAAGAAAAAATCAAGCAAAGTATTTTTTCAGTAAGTTTTTTTTCGGCTCCAGGTGACACTAAACATAAATCATGAATTATTTCTGGCTTAAAAATTGAGAATATTTTAATAAAATTAGCCTACTTAGAGGAGGTACTCATTTTCTTGTTATGAGAGAAAAGCTAAAAGAAATTAGGCTTCAAAGAAACCCTCATCTTCCATCAGAGATGTATAATTTGGGTTTAGCACCTGTGTGCTTGCAGGGAGTGTGAAGGGTTGAGGTGTTTTTGCTCAGTGAGCGCTGGGTTGGTTTGGCCTCACCGTACCGTGTCGCAGACTGTCCATGGAAGGGTGGTGGCACCTCTGGTGTATGGGGCAAGTCCAGCCTGAGTGGAACACATCTGCAGGAATCACCCACTCAAAACTCTCTTGGCCTCAGAAAGAGAGGAGGAGGCTGGGAATGCGAGACAGGGGATGTTTGTTATCTGTATGAGAAATTTCTAGGGTAAAAAATGCTGTAATGGGAACAGTACCTGAAGCTCAAACAGAAAATGCGATGTTGCAAACTGTTGAGTTGGGTCTTGTGAGTTCCGAAGGGGAATGTCCTCCCGCCCGAATTTCTCTGATTTCCTGCTGCTGGAAGAAGAAAGGTCAGAGGGGCTGAGGTGTATTTCTGTAGCCACAGCTGACATTTTTAGAGTCACCGGATGGTATTTAGACCTGGGTGACAGAAAATGCTGTGGTGTGGGCTTTCGAAGGAAACAGTTTTGGCTTTTAAATCTATGAATCAATGGGGAATTAAATATAAATATAGGATTAAATTCTAAGTTTGGAAGTGTTTGCTCTGTGCAGAGATGGGTGGCACTGGGACAGAAATCAAGAGGACGGGAAGAGCTGGTTACCCAAACGAGCTCCTCCTACGGACTTGACTTTCCGTGCTCCAGTTCTGTGGGATTTTCTTGGGGTTTCAGGTGATGGGGCAACAGATGTTGGATGTAACACTTTTTTGCAGACCAGTGTGACTCAAGAAGGGAAGGGGAGCTAAGGGGAGGTACAACTAATAGATTCCCACTGTATTATATAAATGCTATCAATTATTTAAAAATAATCCCCTCTTCCTACTTCCCCTGGATGGAATAAAAATGTCTTTTTTGTTTTCTTTTCTTTGTTTCTCTGACAGAGTTACCATCAAACCAAGGGAGAATTTCGATCTTCAAGCCACTCCAAGAAAGGGACACTATAAAAGGTACCGTGTTTCTGCAGCTCCTCACCAAGGCTCTTGAGTATTTTGCTGCTTTGTCGTTGTGTATGTTCTTAAATCATTGTCCTTTTATTCTTTTAAATTATCTTTACATCTCTCAGATGTTCCATGCTATTGAAGGCCTACTGAAATTTGTTTTAAAATCGTGGTAGGATGGTTGAAGGGCAGAAGGAAGGAAATATCCGTGATAAATCCTAAACCTGTGAAAGTAGGACAGGAATCTCTGAAATTCTGTGCTGTGCTGAGAGCTGGGGCAGTGGCGAGGACCAGTCTCGAGGCTTAGCTGAAGAAAACAGGGATGACTTGTTTTCTTTCTTGTGATTGACACCATCTCGGATCCACGTCTCCCTTCTTCTACCGTGGAAACCCTCGTTGAGTTTCCTTCTACCCCTGCCAGCGCAGGGAATGGCCCTCCCTGGGGCCACAGTCACAGCGGGTGGACTCGAAGCTTCCCTTCCTTAGCCCAGGCTCTCCTGAGGTTGTTGTAGATCAAAGGCTGTGGTCATGTCCCACATCCCACCTCTCTGCGGTGATCTGAATTTCACTGAATTTCATAGAATTTTTAGAGTTGGAAGGGACCATAGAGATCATCTAGTCCAACTCCCCTGCTGAAGCAGGATTGCCCAGAGCACGTTAGAGCATGTTACTCTACTCTGGTACTCTATCTCTCATACTCTGGAGATGAGTCTTCCTCTCTCCGTTCCCTCCCTCCCTCTCAGCCTCTCTTGAGAAGAGCAGCCCACTCCTCTGCTGGCTTCCAGGGGGACCACGAGCATTTTCAGCTGCTGTGAACTCCCTTCGGCACTTTGCGGTGCCTGTGTTAAATCTGGGGGCTTGGTGGTGACTAACGGCATCAAATATTGAAGTGTTCTGTTGTTTGTTTTCCTGAAATATTACTCCCTTCTGTGTACTGCTTTGTTTTTCTCAGTGTAGGTGGATTATAATTTTAGCCAAGCATTCTTCAAAAAATAATCCTCTGAATACCAAGTATCGTGTTACTGATTTTTATAAAGTTTTTTCCATTTTCATTTGGTTATTTTTAAACATTGTCCCTTATATATGTCACATATACACTGAAAGTGTATATATCCCCTTTCAAGTTTCAAAGCTGTTTGTTGGAAGGATTCTCAACAGAACTTACATTGTATTTACTGTCTGAATTGTTTGCTCCTTACCTCTGCTACTCATAGGGCCTTAATGAAATGAGTTAGAAGTGTTTATTTTAGCTGGAATACATTCCTGTTTATACAGCACAGGATTTGCATTTTGATATAATAAAGGGAATTTGTTTTAAACATTTGAATTGGTTAGACAGTTAAAGCAAAATTATTATTTTTCCCACTCAATGCAGCAGAACGGTCATTAAAAGGGGATGTTTGAATGGAAAGTAGGTTCTTGGAGCAGATCTTCAGTGATCTGGAAGAAGTATTTCTGCTTTCAAATAACTGTAATTAGGCACTAGTGATAAGTGCATTCCTGGAAAGAAGAAATATTATTGATGGGCGATACAAGCTACAAAAAGCATTAAGATTTAGTTAAAGACATAACAGCAGGCAGCCTCAGGAGGGATGAGCTCAGTGTCTGACCATAGCTACCTGGAGGAAAATGACCTGTCCAGAAGACAATTGATGGTGGCCCTGCGAATCCGATACTTTCCCCGATTTCGACTGATTTTCACGTCTGAGCCAAGCTCTGCACAGAAGAAGGAGTCTACCCGTGGTGGTTTGTCCAGCTGAACTGGAGGCTCATGCCGAGGTGAAATTCAGAGCAGGTTTTATGGGCAGGAGAGAGGGACAGGGACCAGGGCAGCCCTGGAGGCTCGGCCTCTGGAGCTGAACCTCTAGTTTCAGGCTCTGCTTTTCTAGCTGAAGTTTTCCTGAAAGAGTTGTTCAGCCTGAAGGAAGATCTACCTGGGAAAACTGTGCCCCAAATCTTTAAATTTTGATGGAGCTACAAGCCAATGAAAAAAAAGCTCTTACAATAAAGATGTGAATCTTAGTTTTGAAAATTGCTACCTGCAGTGATGTAATAAATACAATTCTTGATAAACGTATGAGTGTGACATTTCACAGACGAAGCGTAACGCTGCCTTTCTGCTTCACGCGAGTGGAGATGGAAACGAGTAAGGAACGCTCGAGTCTGGGCTAATCAGTGGGGTTACGACAGCATCTTGATTTGCCCAGTGACAGGAGCGAGACGGGTCCTGGCCGTGGTTCTCTGCAGGCTCTTTTGGCTGCTGGTGTAACCCAAGGGAAGCCAATACCCTTGGCTGATGGAGCAGAAGGTGCTTCTGGGTGACAACGATTTCTGCTGTGAGGACCGAGCGGGGTCTCCCCCGGAGAAGAGACACGGTTCCTGCCCCGCAAACAGCAGCCACGCTCCGGAGCAGGAGGTCTCCACGATGCCACAGACTGTCCCCTTGGCAGTGTCAGAGGGACAGCACGTGCCCAAATCCATCCCAGGGAATGATGAGTCCCTCTGAGACTGTCATTAAAACGGATCTGGATTTCCTGCCTTTCTATGTTTATGCATGAACCAGGTGATTATTCAAGACATCAGATGAGCTAAATGCTATTCTTTTGCTCACATATTTATTAGTTCTGAAATGCATGTTTGCCTTGTAATGCTAAAAGGCTGTGGCATTAATCAGCACAAACTTGGATCTCATCCTGAACTTCCAAGGGTGAAATGAACTTGGATTGCGTTTGGAATTTGCGGACGCTGAACAGCAAAGGGGCTGTCGCTGCCCCCTTTGAACCTGCAGAAAGCAGATCTCTAGCCTGGTCTGATGGAGTAGGTTTACTTTAGTGCCTTGGCTTCCAAATTTAGCGTGGTGGAAAAAATTCCTTGATTTAGAATGAGACAGATGTTACCAGAGAGAATTAGAGCTCGTGGGGCTCATTCTGGTTCTTCCCTCCTTTTGTGTTGCTTTAATCTCCTCTTCATTGATGCAGTCCCTGGTTTAAAGCAACATGAGGTCGAGATCTGGTTGTTTTTAATGAGAGCAGTTGAAATGTGGGAGAGTGGTGTGGTAGGGGTGGTTGGTAAGCAGCTAATAAAATTCATTTGATTTAGTAGCTTCAAGAATTAAACATGAATATTGACATTCTTTTCTTTCCTGTTTGCACTGATGTTTTCAGCTCCTGGTGGAGCAATAGAGCAGCCACACAATCCACGCGGTCTGACCAGGAGAGCTGAATAAGACACACATTTAGGAAAGCAGACAAGGGGGGTTGTTTGCTTTTTTTTTCTTCTGAAAGGAGTAGGAAAACCATAGGGAAGGTGCTTGCTCTAAACACTTCAGAGCTGTGAGGGTTTTTCCCTAGCAATGCCGGTTTATTTATTGGCATGTAAAATGCTATGGGAGATATTAAGTATTTGATTCAAATGGGCTAAAAGATCTATTTCCTTTTGACGCATTTATTCGAATTAATCTTAGAAGTAGTAATTGGAAATGCCCTCATAAACCCTGAGATTGGAGCCCTAGAATTAAAAACCATTCGTTATTACCCAGGAATGTAGCGATGCGGTTTTATTGGCCTTTCTTCTGCTGTAATCTACGGATCTCATTTAGCTGCACAGAGCCCTGTTCTGCTGAAACATAAAAGGAAGGAAATCTCTCAATAGCCTGAAATCAAATTATCTCTCTGTGTTAATCTACATGTAAAACACCCGAGCCCACTTCTTTAAAGGAAAATAGTTTGACTGATAAGCAAGCCTAGACTCTGTGCTGTGGATACAAGAATTAAGTGGATTTTTTTTTTTTTTTTGTCTGCAGAGTACTATTTATAGCATCAATTAACTCCTCGTGGTCGGGATAAGTCATTTGACACATCTGTTGCTGAGCTTAAACACTCGCTGTTCGGTGGGGTCACGCTTGGATTATTTCCCTCTCCTCTCAAACCGTGCAGTGAAATGCTGGTTTCCCAACTCCTGGCCGTTAGTTTCGATGCCCCCCTGGGGTGTTCAGCTGGCACCTTCGGAGGAGCCGGAGCGGGCGCTTGGGCTCCTCCGCATCGCTCGCCCGAGCTTCCCTGCTTGCCATTTCCTTACTTATTTTATCTGTTAGAAGATGGCACAGCAGTATCTTTTATGAAAGAATTGTTACGACAACTTGCAGGATTTTCCAGCCTTCGGTTGTTCCATTTTGCCAGTGAGAAGCCGGTCTGGCCACGGAAACTGCGGCTTCCCTACTGACTCCCTGCGTCTTGTGAGCTGGAGCTTTCACGCCTGGAAATACACGGCTGTTCTCAGCTGTAGCCCCCCCCCCAGTTTCAGACTGTGTGATTCTCAGTAGCTTTTCTCTTCAAATGGAAGCTCTTTTACCAACCCCAAAACATCTAGAAGCCAAGAAAAACGAGGATACTTGGATATTGGCAGGGCATTGGAACTAGATGATCTTCTAGGTCCCGTCCAACCCAACCCATTCTATGATACTGTTTAGTGAAATCTTTTAGGTATTCTGTGGAAGTGATTGCATCAGGTTATGAGAGTTTGTTCATGTGATTGGCTTGTTTGTGGCCAAATTGGATTGTGTATTAATGAAGCCAAGCTTTAAAATACTCGGGGAAGAAGTGGGCAGTGTGGTTATGAACTGTACTGCTTCTGATCTTTAGCTTTTTCTCATAGAAATAGCCCTGTTCTAAGAATAGAGGTATTGATTTTTGGTGGCTTTGCATGCAAGGCGGCCTCAGCAGCGAGGGAGGGTTTCTGCTGAAAATGAGATGAGACCCCGTCCAGCCCCACGGCCCCCTGCCTTGGTGGTTAATTTAACACCTGATACCGTCTAGTGTTCACATAAGTGTGTGAGGGTTTTTTTCCTCGCTGCCGGGAAGGCAGTATTCTACTAAAATGGCTATAGTGGAATTTTCTACTTAATGAAAGTTTGCCCAGCTTGTCTGTTTCTGCCCGCAGCGGCCAGAGCGGCTGTTGGTGTCGGGGGGAACCAGACTGGGGTCAGGGGGAGGGGGAAGCCTGGTAGAGAGAGCTCCTGCTGGAAGCAGCTGGGAGAATACTTGGGAACCTGAATATACATGAACCAGAAAGAGCCCACAAAGCACAATCCGTTTTTAAGTAGAACTCCTTATTGATTTAACTGGGGGAGACCTGAGAAAAATCAATGATGTGCAGCAGTTTTAGGATGCAGCACCACGTGTTCTGGGCGTCACAGCCACCGGCCCATGGCTAATCAAGCTGGGAACGAGCAAGTCTGGAACGTTCCGAGGCCAAATAAAAGGTGTCAGAGCTCTGAGAAGCAGCAAATTTACTATTCACATTCCACAAGAGATAGCGAAGTATGACCTTGTTCATTCTAGCTTTAACTTCCAAGTTGCATTTTATCGCTATTGAAAACCAAAAAACTATAAAGGAAAATATAAAGGTTTCTGGGGACGTGTAAACATAGGCCTGTTCATGCAACAGGAGCAAATGGAACTGCTGAAATCATCAAAATAGTCTGAATTATTCTGTGGGATTTGTGCCCATCCTTCAGCTCAGCCGGTTACTCTGGACTCGGCTTCTTCCTATGGGGCGGGAGGGGAGCGCTCCTTCAAACGGTTCAGCATCCTAATACTGTCAGGGCTGGGCCTGGGTTAAGGGATTTAACACTTAGTGAGACAGAACAAAGCCCGGGATTCTGCCAGGTTCCCCCGGAGCAGAGGCCGCCTGAAGCCAGAACTCGGCTGTCTCTGCCCCGCTCCGGCTGGCGACAGTCGCGCCGCCCGCAACAGCCTCTGCCGCCCGGACCCTCGCTGGAAAATACACGGGGAGTGTGTGTTTGCCCAGAGAATTTCCAGCACACGGTGAATTTATAGACTGTCACATACCCCATTAAACCCTAGTGTGGATGCTTAGTGGGTGTGAGGTAACGGGATGCCGCTCCGCTGTGCTGTTCTACGCTTAATTAACACAAAGGCTGATCTTTGAAGGAAGGGGTGTAACGAGGGCTCCGTGAGGAAGAGCTCAGCTCGCCCAGTGCAGACAAGCTCTAGGTCCTGGAGAGCGAGGACCTGCCTCAGAAAGGACCTGCTGTTATGCTCTTCGGCTCTAAAAATGATAAATTTCAAGGAGAAATGGAGATTTTTTACATTGGATAAAAGTAATCATAGGCTAAAACATTTACTTTAAAAATCGCCCTTGTAGAAATATTTCAATTTGAAGTTTAATGCATGACTGAGTAATTCATGCTATTACATGTGTGCAGTTGCTAGGATGGTGTCCTGTATTGCTCTAATTTATTTTCCTTTCCATTTGGGAGTACATTATAGCAATTGAAATGTATCTTATTAGGGAAATAGAGCTTCAGTATAATTAAAGCTACGTAGGCACACGGTGTCACCCAGCCCTGACAACGCGGCATGAAATTTTGGAAGGAAAACCTGAGGAATTCCTCAGAAGAGGGATCCTTCTGGAAGGGAAGCCGTGGGAAGGGAACTGGTGTCACTTGAACAGGCACCAATTAATCCACGGGAGGGATCGTATGAGAGATAAGAAAGTTCTGTATCCTTTGTTGCTGAGAACCGTATCTTTTGTAAGTTAATACAAACTGATTTCAGTGCTTTTCAGTAAGAGGTTAATGAAAGTGTAGTTTGTAGGGGGACCGGGAGCTGTGCTGGTGCGATGGGAGATGCTGCGGTGCCGGTGCTGCAGGGAGCCGTGTGGCACCTTCAGAGATGTGTGTGTCTGTTCTTCTGCTGGTGATGGCAACCCAGCTCGTAGGGTTGATAATCTGCAAATTTATCTGCAGAATTTATTTATTTCTACGAAACGATTCCTGCTGGATGGTTGGGTGAAATTTCCTACTGATGTCAAACCTCAGCTATTGCTCCCTGGCACTTTCCCTGCAGCGACGGAGCTGCTGGGCTGCAGGATCCAGAGTTCCTCCTCAAGTTTTCCTGTTGGTGTTTCCTCTGCCCTTGTTCCTTCCCTCCTTACAGCCTTGTTTCACTGCTTCTGTCCAAAGGAACAAAAAAACCCCAGCCAGCCTTTTTATTTGTTTCTTTTGACACCAGCACAGTACGGCTGTCCCTGCCTACCAGAGAGCTATATTGAAATGGCTTTCCTTGTGAATTCCTCATTGCTATTCATTGCTGGGGATTGGCACGTAAGGGTCAAATTAGAACTCAGTCAACCAGAGCGGCAGCGCAAGGAGCCAGGCTCGAGATAGATTTCACCCTAAGGGCTGAGAAGCAGTTTATTTGGAATTTGTAATGTGTAATGTATATATTTATTTTATTTTATTTTTCAAAGTGTTGCTCTTTTGTCTGAATTACGCTTTATTTATTCTCTCTGGTCATTTACTTGAGAATTAGTCTTTCTCTCGCGCTCGCTGCCTCCTGACTTCCATCTCTGGGCATATCTTTGTGTGGTTTTGTTATATCTAGTAAGTTTTCAGCATAGAATTTACTTCTGTTAGTTTAAGAAAAACGAGTCTTCTGGCTGACGGTTCCATGCCCTTTGAGATTGCATCTATGGAAAGAAAGGATTGTGTTTCTGGTGATTTGGCTGAAGTGCAAGTAATTGCGTTTATGCTGGCTTCAGGAAGGCAGGCGGTACCTGGTCAGGCACGAAACCTGCTGGGGCAGAATGACTCTCTGAAAATGTCCTAAACCATTTGTACCGGGAAAGCGAGTTTGTCCGGGCTCTGGGCTTCCTGCCGGCTGGTTGCAGCGTTTCTGATGTGGCAGTGCTTTCCAACGGGACACGCTGCTTCACAGAACCGTGCCTCTGCCAAAGGGACACTGGCCCGTCCCGTCTCCAGCAAAAGCAGGTACTAAATTCGCCGTTGCTGACCCAGGGAAGTTTCGGCGCTAAATGTTTGGAGGCAAAACAGATCAGAGATTTACAGAGCTGCGCAGAGGACCTAAGATATCCCCAAACCTACTTTCACTTGGGTTTCGTGGAGGATTAGATTACAGACAGGTAGGACAGAGAAAGCGGCCGTGAGCTGCCGTGTCTGTGGGCAATGAGCGTGCCCCCTCAGATGGAATGATCTGGAGCTGTTTGGCGGCTCCAGATCCATCAAAAACGGGGCCTCAAGTTGCATGCCTAAAGAATTATTCTCATTCCTGAGAGTGTCATGTGTTATGTTTCTGTGTTTTAAAATGTTTGGCTACAATATCCACTTTCGTAGCATTCAAAATCCTCGTTCCAGTCCAGAGTTTCCCCTGATTGAGGACATTTACAGAAGTCTCACAGGAACGTGCAAGTGTTGATCACTGGTAACAAATCAGATCAACCACTTTGGGGTTTTTTCCTTAAGGATTGGCTTTCTCAGGATTGGCTTCTCTGAATATTGTTTCTTCTTCCTCCAAGTTAGGAGGAAGACAGTGTAATAAGTAATTTATTGGACATAGTCAGGAGAACCTAGAAGATGACTGTACAAAGGGGCTTATTAACTAACTGTCTTCTCTTTCCTCTCTCTCGTAGCTGGTTCTGCTCCGGGCTGCTCTCCTGCTTTGTCTGTACTTTTCTAGTCTTAGTGGGTGATGTCCCAGCAGCTCTAACGTTCGACCCCAGTAACCCACTAGGTGTGTATGGCTTGGTTTCTCTGCATGCTTTCCCACCTTGCATGGGGGATAACGCTCATTTTATGCTACTCATCCCTTGTGGCACTTCAGGGCGGAAACATAATTAGCATGCGTTCTGCTTCAGTTCCATAGATTATTTAAGCCCCATTTTTGCTTTTATTCTGGTGGTTTTCTTCCCTGTAGAAGCATATAGCCCCTGTTGCCATGCATGCTCTTCGTGTTTGCTCCTGCAGCGGCTGGTTTGCTGGACACACCAGCCTCTTGCTGCTCATCATAGCACCACGGCTTGTCGGCAAGACCAGGGGGGACTGGGCTGGGAGGGAGCACTGGTGGGACAGCTTTGCTCAGTTCTCAGACTGTTGGACCCCCAAAATCTCCCGTGTGCCCCGAGAGCCACTTCCCCTCTGGCTGGGAGAGGGCTCTGGGGTGTCCTGTGGCCGGGGGGTGGACACCGCTCTCCAGGGGCAGCTCATCACGTCCCCCACGGCCTCGGGCAGGGAGAAGGTGGCAAGAAGGGCAGGGGGTGCCAGGTTCCCCAGGACTGGTAGGATTTAGGTGCCCAACTCTCACAGAACTTGACCCCCCTTAATCTCAAGGTCTCTTTGAAGACTCTTGACTGCCAGCTACGTCCTGTATCAGCAAAATCAGCGGCAGAGATAACTCAGTTTTTCTGCAGAGAACCAAGTGCCCGAAGGCACATCCGTGTTCCCAAGAGCCTTCCAGCTTGGGCATGAGGGGGGGTAATGGTGCGTAGGACCCCCTTTTGGGCTCACTGCACCGGGGGGATTCTCCTCATCCCTGTGGAGCACTTCAGCTGGATTGACTTGCAGGAGGCCCTTTGATGTGTTAGTTCTTCATATGAACAGTCAGAGAAACCAGATCCTCTTACTTTGCTCCATCTCCAGTGCAACACCAATGTATTTGGAGTCACGTAGGCAGGAAGGATTTGCTGCTGTCAGCGCAGCCTTTGACACTCTGTAGGCAAGTGTTTAGAAGTGCAGCCTAAGGAATAATCTTTACCTGGCTGCTATTGGCCTCATATTTTCATTTATTTACACCCTTTTCGATGCACTTTAATTTACTTACAAATGGTAGCAAATTGCAAGTGGCAGCCTGAGTAACTAACTCATGAGTCAGTACTTTTATTTTTCTCCTCTAGTCTAGACTGCTGATAATGTAAATTGTTGAAACCCTGGGTAAATAATTGGGAGTGCAATCAACAGCAAGCGAGTATTTATCTGCTAATAAAACATTTGAAATGCAGAAGTCTGTCTTTGTCCAACAGTTCTTAAAAGGCAGTTATCGGCCCTGCTGCTGTTCCTGCATAGCAATTAGGATTTTTATGGTCACTAATTCTACATCTGAAAATTTATACAGTTTATTTTCTGCCTGTGTTTTTCTTTGCACAGAGAAAAGAAGCACAATATTTATGGTTGTAAGGAGGTTAACGTTATATTTTCTGCATGGAGATCTCTGTGGCTCCCTAGAGATTTGTACCATTTATAGAACCCAAATTTTCTAGGTTCCCTCATGTGTGGCATCAAGGGCTTATAGCTCATTAAGGATTTTCTGAATGGGATCTTTGTCATATTCTCAGAATGTGACTTGAAAGTTATATACCAGCTCAGTCATCAACTGTGAGTTTTATTATTAAAGCTGTTACTGCTTCAGAATCGGCGTTAGAGGAGGCGCTTCTCAATTTTTCATGCTGCTGTTGGTAGGGCTTTTCCTTTGGACAGAAACTTGCATTGCGTATTCTAAAGAGAACTTGGGGTTTTAACATTTAGTCGTCTTTTTCCTACATCCCTACTTGATTCACCTTCTGAGCTCAGTCCGTACACGTCTCCAGCCCCTCGGGCCCCTGGAGATCCCAGCTGGTGCCATCACACCCGGCGGCTGCAGGGGGGTCCCGCAGTGCCCCCCGCACCGCGCAGCCTCCTCACGAGCCACACCACGGCGGGGATCCTCCTCTGCAGAGACCCTGTGCTCTCTGAAGGCTTCATGGGCTTCTAATGATCTCACAAAACAAGGTCGGGAGCGGAACATCTCGAGTTGGCAGCTTGGTCTGTATTTGACTAGTTTGCGACATCGGGAAAACCCTGTGGTGGTTTTCGGTTTTCTTTCAGAATCCCAGTAGAGGTGAAATCAATGCAGAAGTGAGAAAAGTCTCTTCTGCTGAGTCTGAAAACCTGAAGGGCTCAAATCACGGTCATGTGTAAAATTCTGAGATTAACATGATTTCGTATCACCCTGGTTCCTTTCACCAGCAGCTCCCTCGGAGCTAGCAATGACCCACAGAGCTGCTGCAGGTCATTTCCCATGAAATCAAGGTGTGTGTCCTGGGCTTTGGGGCTGCTGCTTCTGCCCCACCGTCTTCTGGGCCTGTTGGATGATTTTAGCCACGTATGACAAAAGAAGGGAGCCCTCAGGACTACTTAGGAGTTTCCAACAAACTGTGTGAAAAATGCATCTTAATATCTATTAATATCCCTCTTTGGGGAATGTAAGAGTATGTGAGTACCCCGTATGTGACCCCATTGTCATTAGCTACCAACGCATCGGCACGGGAGAGGTGGGAAATGGCAGAATCCTGGAGAACGCCTCAGGCGAGAGCATGGGTCGAGGAGGACCCCAGGGTTTGGCTCTGCCAGGTTTGGCTCATGGAAACCATGTTGGTAGATGGAAAACAAAGAATCTCTGGCAGCAGGAAGCATCGCTGCCGATTTGCACATCAAGGGACAATTCCTGGGGACGTAGCACAGGATCTGAACTGGTCTTGAGTTACAGGAGCTGGAGAAGATCCTGCCCCTGTTCATCTCGGAGGAGATCCAGGGAGTTCCGTAGTGAGCGGTAGTGACCAGAGACTTGTGTCACTTAGTGAAGGGGTTCTGCTGAAGCCAACGTTTGCATTTATGTTACACTGCTGATTTTATACTCTTCTGAAAACATTTTAACTGCTGTAGATCTGTGGGAGGAGCGGGGAGTCTCGCTGCAGGCACCACGCAGGTGGAGGTAGGGTTTTAAACGGCACCACATAACCCTGCTAGAGAGGACCTAAGGCAGAAGATACATCCCATCTAGCTGGTTTCTGGGTTCTTCTTTTCCCTGTGTTGAGAGACAAGCGGTTTTTTGTGTGTTTTCCATGGACGATGTTTGATTTGGGCTTTTTCATTTGCATTATTGGCGACCGGCTGCATGAGGGGCTGCTGCATTGGCTGCCACGCTGAAACCATCGGGCGCGTTTCAACTGCGATTGCACTGTCTGCATCTGAAAATATTTTCCATATTACAGTGTACTCCTGTAATTTAAAAATGAAATTGATTTTCAGCTACTGTCTGCTCCATTTTGGGGGGGAGAGGTGTCCGTTCACTTGGGAAAAAAATGGACACAACTGTTTTATTGTGCCGTGAAGTTTCTGTCTTTAAAAATGTTACACTTCTCACTCCTGCTGTTAAAGACAAAAATTCCAGGTGTCTGTAATGAGAAAGACTGTGTTCCTCATTCCCTCCAAAGCTGTATTTTTAAATATATTTATTTTGAGCCCATTATTATTTGCACAGTGAAATTAGCTTTGCAAGAGGGATGAAAACCCTTGTCAGAGCCATTCTAGCAAAAAGATCAAAGGAATTAAATATAAATTCTCTCCAAGGTGATCCTGTGGGTTTTTTCTTTTTTGAACAGGGAAGCCTTGGCTTAATTACTTTTAATTTAAAAGCAAATCAGTGGATGGAGAGGAATTCTTGTCAGAGAGCGCTGCAGTTTGCTTCTTAGAGCGAGCAGTACTTTAGCAGGGTGACTAACAATGTGCATTTTTATTTTTAACCCGTGCCCTCCCCACCCCTCCACCTAACCCTTTCCATTTGCCCCGGAGCATTTGCAGACAGTCATGGATGACTATGATATCAGGTCCGCCGCCAGCATTTTAGCCTCCGTTAAGGAGCAGGAGGCCCGTTTCGAGCGGCTCACCCGGGCGCTGGAGGAAGAGCGGCGCAATGTCTCCCTGCAGCTGGAGCGTGCCAACCCGCCCGCCGACCGCCTCAGCATCTGCAACATTGGCAACGGGCAACCACTGGCCACCGCCTGGCAGCAGCTGGTCCTGCAGGTAACGGCCTGCCCCTTCTACCTCTCCCTAGAGCCCACCCGCACCAGGATTTCCCATCCCAGAGTCCGGTGCATCGCGTTTGCCGTCAGCGTTGCCTTCTGGTACCCCAGAGCTCTGCGCTTCAGCGATTCCTTTCCCGGCTCAGAGCAGAGCCTTCGCTTAGAAGTTGCTTTTACTTCCCCTGAGCTCGTGGGGGGAGGCTTTTAAACATCTGTGGGATGCTGTTAAACATCTATGCATCCTTGAGCATTAAACCCCAAAGAGAGACCTTCACACCCTCCTCTAGCTCCGGGCGTTTGCTGTGAGTGTGGGGATGTGCTGGGGATGCAAAAAGAAGGCTGAATCATAATCTCCATAGCAAGCAGAATTTCCATTAGAAATAGTTGGACTTTGAATAGAGGGAACAGCATGAAAAGCAGGGAGTTCCCTCCTCCAAAGCCTTATTGTTCGGGGAGGGAGGATTGCATATTTGTTTCTCATGTGTATTGACTTGATAGACTTTATTCTAATGATGCAGACCGGCTTGGTGGGAGCCGTAGATTTCCAAATATTGGTTTGCTTGATATGTGGTTTTTAACTGTTTAAATGTTCAATGATAAACTACTTACATGGCCAAGTTACGTCAGCCCTCGTATCCCCCCGACATGCAAGGTAAGTCATGCAGAAGCAATGGGGCCGTTTGTGAAGCTCTGCTTCCTGAGAAAACATTGTTCAGTTCAGAAACTCCAGGCTACGGGGACTCTAAAAGTTGTTTCCCAATTATACCAGCCTGGTTTACAATTATCCTTGCATTGAGCTGTGTTCAGGCAGATTTTACATTTCATTAGCGCAGCTTTTGCGTGAGCGGTGCCGGGTTCCTCTACGTGTTCGTGCCTGACCTCGGGACGGGACGCGCGAGGAGCAGCCCTGGGCTGAGAGCTGGGGGGGCTGAGGGGAGATGTGCTCACATAGTACTTTTTATATAGAAAAAGGACAAGTTCACCTTCACTTTTTCTGAATGACTTTGTGCAAAGTGCCTGATTAATAGCTGCAGAATGAAATTCCTTACCCACAAAACTGATGAAGCATGAGTTTTCTGCAGCGTTATGGCTTAAGGTCTGACCACTTCCAAGAAAACTTAATAATAAGAGCTGAAGTTAGTGGTGTCTACGTGACTCTTACGGAGAACCAGCCCCTGTAAGTGACCCCGGAGTGAATCTGTGCACGCTCAGCTTATGGCCACTGCGCGGCGGGGGGAGCTTTTGTCCGTAATTAGTGTTGAGGGTTTTAGAGTAACTTGTATATGAAATAAAACGGTTGATCAACTAAATATGCACAGTTAAGAATTAATGCAAGGTTATTTGTGTGAATTTTCATTAAATGTACTGAGGGCCAAGTTCCTCCCTGACTTACTAGAATGCGTTAAATAGTGTATAAATGAAGGTTAAAACCTGTACATTCAGTCTGACGCAGAATATATAACGATGTCATCTTTACTGGTACACACTGCATTTTGTTGTGAGGAGTACACCCAGCAAAAGGCAGTCTCTAAGGATTGCTCACGCGCTGCTGGGAAGTGCAACTGTCTCTGAAGCTGGGTTTGGTGAGGACTGACCCGTTTCTGCCTGTCACCCCCCCAGCCGCCTGATCTCAGTGATGGGACAAAATAACTCCGGTAGTAGCTTTTCCATTTGGAAGTTGCACAGGTGACTGTACATAATCTAATTATTCTGAGCAGAATTTGGGCAAAACCTGAGGTTTACTTCCATTTTATGAGAATGCCAAATGGTATTTAATGATCTCCACTGCCAGGCGTTGGTTTCCCGTGTTGTTTGATGGCGAGAGTGGAATCCGTGGGAGGGATTTGTCAGGGAAGGCTGCTCCGGCTTCGAGGGCTGGGAGCCACGTGGCTTCTCTCTGAAAGGGAAAATCTGGTTGTACTAAAAAGAGCAGAGCTGTCTGTTAATTGGTATTTGTGTTTGCTTCTCTAATTTTGCAGTAAAAAATGGTTTTTTGGGTGTTAGAGTGCCCCAGGCTGTGGGGGTCTGGGCAGCCTTTGCCCCTTACCAGTTTACCAATGCAGGCGTAATCCAGTAAGCTGCTCTCTCACTGGTGAGCAGCCCCTCTCGAGTCTTCTACATGTTGAAGCATCTGGTTGATAATGTTTTTTACAAGCTTGATGAATCTTAATACTCTTCACGTGTGAGGTATTTGGTTTAATCCACCTGGTTCTATTTCACTTCTTTTCCAATCAGCCTTTTGCTGCTCTTCCCAGCGGGAGCCGAGGCTGGGCAGGGAGATGGGATGCAGAGTGTGCGGAGCTGCTGGTGCCACTGGAGCCAGCCCCGCACAGCACGGCTTTCTGATAATAAAGAATATTCTCTCTCTTTTTTTTTTTTTTTTTAAACTTATATTAAGATAAGGATTAGCTCAAATTGCTTTTTAAAGAAAATACCATCAAATTAACCTTCCTGAGGTGTGGTTTGAGCAACAGTAACCCTTCTGTCCCTATTTCATTACTTTGATTTAGGATTCTCTGCTCCGCACTGACACGGTGCAGGCTGTTAGAACATACAGACCGTTTCCAGCGCTTGGATAGAACGTGGGTGCATTGATACTGTCTAGATGTTTGCCCGTATGCAGAGAAGAGCAGAAATGGGGCCTGAGCTGCACCGAGTCACTGGATCACCACCTTCTCCTCTCCATCTCATCCCGAATACAGTTCCGTCTTTGCATTTGATGTAATTAGTTGTAGTCTGCAGTGCCTCGTGGCTTCCTTTGCTGTATCACGTGTTTGTGCTCATGTTAAGGGACTGATAGTGTGGAAAATGACATTATTTTTCTTGCCTTACAGGTAAGGTCAGGTACAGACAACAGCGCTGTCGGTTCATGGCAGCTCCCGGTGTGACAGTGCTATCTCCTGTTACGATGCCAGATACCCAGGAAAAACCTCCCCCGTAGTTAACCCGTGCGTGTGCTGCTTCTGCTGGTACTGAGCAGATTGCAAAATGTTGCAGGACTTTGTGGGGATCGTCCCAATTCCCGTGTAAAACCAGTTGAATCCGTAGAAATGCAAGTTGGGGTTCGGTGTGGGTGACCGGTGTTCGGTTCGGCTCTGCCCTTCTCCTGCCCGGCAGCCACCCGCCGTGCCACGGCCATGGCCAGCAGACTCGGTGCCTGCGAGTCCTCTCCCTGCATTTCTAGGAATGGCCCGGGTCAGGTTTCGGCTGCTGCGTGTGAGCAGCTCCGCAAAGGTGCCGGGGGGATGGAAGGGGGGGATTTGGGAATATGATTCCCATGGGAGAATGAGTTCTTGGCTCCGAGTTCGGCGTGAGCTGAGAGGTGCCTGCAGCACCTACAAACCCCAGCGCCGTCAGGGACTGGACCAGAAGCCGTTATTCAGCTGCTTTTCAAGGAGACGTGTCCCCATGCGTGTCCCTTCCCTGGCTTCTGCTGGGCTGGAGAGGATCACAGTCGGGTTTAGCTCAGAGGCTGGAGCTTCTGCCGCCTTTTTTTATGGATGTTGTCCCATCTCCATGAAAGCACCAACTCCTGGTTTATGGTGAGAGTCAGGATCTTCTGCTGGTGCCTCTGCAGATGCTCAAGCAGCCGGCACCTTACCTTTAGCAGCTCTGCTGGAATTACTGCAGGTGTTTCAAACCCAGACTTCCCAAGGTGACAGCACAGCGTGTTGCACCACTGTGAGCTCGAGGAGCTCCTGCTGTTTGCCTTTCTGCCGGGATTACCCAAATCCCGAAAGAAATCCTGCTTCCTGCATTGCAGCAGGAACGTGAAAGACCAGGCTGATGAGAACAGTCTGTGGCACAGGCGTCACGGGCTGTACCGTAGGAGATATTCCTGCGAGAGCTTACATGTCCTGCTGCTTCTATTTCTTGTTAGAGCTTCTCCCCTGTGATCGTTCTTCAGGCTTCATTTAAGGCCTTAGATGGTAAAAACATGGATACCAAAGTGAATGGGAATAATATCAATTTCAGCAACAATGGAGAAGATTTGACCCCCTGCATCAGAAGTTGTGAAGTGCTTTCCAGAAGGGATTTATTTGATAAGCAAACCACCTAAACCTCGCTGATTAGAGTTATCTGGGGCTCAGATCTGCTGGCAGGCAGCACAATCCACTCCAGATCTGATGCGCTGGATACCTGAGAAGTGTTTACAGAATCACAGAATGCTATGGGCTTGGAAGGGACCTCTGGAGACCATCCAGTCCAGGCCCCTGCCAGAGCAGGTCCCACAGGAACGTGTCCAGGCGGGTTTGGAATGTCTCCAGAGGAGACCCCACCACCTCCCTGGGCAGCCTCTGCCAGGGCTCTGCCACCCTCAAA
>JAOXJM010000005.1:32053625-32077166 GCA_026413425.1 Tringa solitaria
CACCTTCCTCACCTTCCTCACCTTCCTCACCTTCCTCACCTTCCTCACCTTCCTCACCTTCCTCGGGAAGCCCTCTCGGGTCGGGGGTGGCAGGTGGAGCTGCTCCTCGGACTAAGGGCAGGTGGCGTTTTCAACCCTCCTCTTCCTTCTCTGTCCGTTTAGTTCAAAACGGAGCATTTTAGGGTAAGAAAATGCAACAATAACCCATCCCTGATAATACATCTGTGACTTGTGTAGGTCCAGCGCCCTGCAGTTGTTCCAGCTGCTTCCCGGGGGTTTAACTGCACCGTGTTCGGCTGGTCCCTCGGGAACAGGGGCCTGAAGGATTTCTGGATGCAAATGGGATGGGGGCTCCAGAGGGGACCGTGTCCCTTTCAGCTGGGCCTGCACAGACTATTCCTTGTCTGTGGGCAGTCCCTGCTGGGGGGACCCGACCCTGCTCTGGTTTTGGGGAGG
Organism: Tringa solitaria; assembly: GCA_026413425.1. Classification (NCBI taxonomy): domain Eukaryota; kingdom Metazoa; phylum Chordata; class Aves; order Charadriiformes; family Scolopacidae; genus Tringa; species Tringa solitaria. The sequence continues at coordinate 32,054,082 of JAOXJM010000005.1, forward strand.
GGGGGCACACAGGACCCGACCCTGCTCTGGTTTGGGGGGGACACCCCAAACCCCACTGTGGTTTGGGTGCTGGTTCCCGTCTCGTGGGCTGTGTGCTCCCTGGGGAGGGAGGGATGTTACTGGGGTCCTCTGCCCGACCCCGAGTTACTGCTCCTGTCATTCCAGGCCATGGGTTGTTGACTTTCGGGTAGATAATACCATTAGCAGTATTTTGGGACTTTGTTTTGGGGCTCTTTCAATAGTGAGTAAAAAAAACCCCGGAGGTAAGGGGCAGAACACTAACTGTAAAAAAAGGTGCATTTAATGTCTCTTGGCCTGTGCAGCAAAGCTGTGTTCTCTTCTTCTGGGTTTTCTCTCCTGATGGGAAGAAGAGCTCGAGTGAGAGTGGAAGATTATAGTTAATCACGTCAGCTCATGCGTTTCAGTTAACTTATACATTCTTCTTCCATATCAAAAAAAGAAATCTCATGGTTTTAATTTCCATGCTGCCTGTCATAGCTGAGGATCAGGCAGAGCTGTGTTATTTCATCTCCTCTGGTGGAGGAGGGGTTCTTGATTGATTCTGAGGTCTCTTTGCAGTGTAACTGATCAGGCTGATACCACAACAGCGTGTTAGAGGATGCTGTACTTAGTGAAAGGTGGTAGTTTTAAACCGTGAGTTGTCAGAGAAACTTATTGTGCAGTTACAGGGGCTTTAGTAAGTAATCTTTTAGCTTTAATGATCGCAATTAAGTAAAACTAAGCCAAATGGATAAACAACTTGGAGGTGAATGGTCTACACAGTCCATACGGACGAAATGGGGAGGGGGAGTAGAAGGGACAAATGCTGAGACCTGTTCTTGTGGCCAGGAGCCATAGGGCAGGTGGCACCTTCTCAATGTTCCCCCCCGGCCCTTTCCCTTCCACCCAGAGGGATGGAGCTGCGGGGTCTGTGGCCAGACCTGCTGCAAGGGTAGGGTTTGTGAAATTCAGAAGGATCTTGAAGTCTGGAACTGTTAATACGTGCAGTCACTGTGTGACGTAGAGCTTTGATCTGAAACCCAAAGTGCTGCCTTGCCTGAGGGCCGTGAAGTTGTGAAGGGGAAAGGAGTCATTTAAAGTAACTTTTGCCAAAAGCTCTTCAGTTCTGTGTTATTCCTGCTTCAGAAAATGCTCTCCTGACGTCCCTAATCCCGGCTCCCAGCTCAGTAGAGCTTTGTCCCTGCAGCGTTTCACTGGAGGGCTCTGATGGGGAGGAGTATGAGGTCTCAGACCTGACCACGGGAAGGTGGTCAGTGCATCAGGGAGGTACCCGAGGGCACTCTGTGCCCGTCATGGAAATCTTGTGGAAGAAAAGTTATGGAGATCCAGCAGGCAAAAGCACCATCGTTTTCCAAAGAGCTGGGCGAGCCGTGCTAGAAGGAAACAAGTAAGAAGGGAGCTTAACTTTTAACACGTATCTCCATGTGGATGCACACCTGGATTCTCACCTGCATGGGTCTGGCCCAGCTCTGGGGTGCTCTGCTGCCGTGGGGTGCAGAGGTGCCACAGGCTGCCAGGCTGACCCCCCCTTTGCCAGCGGCTGTGGCCTCGGTAGCCACCGAGCTCCTCTGCCTCCCGTCCCGAAGGAGCTGGGGTCTGGGGAGAGCTCGGGCTGGATGCTTTTTTTTTTTGCTCAAGTTACACTGCACTTACTAAAAATAGAAGCTTGGTTGTGGTTTGGTTTTGGTTTTGTTTTTTTTTTAAATATATGTCTTCATAATGCAGAAAGGTCTTTCATAATGTAGAAATGCTCATTATGGAAGATAAAGAAGCTAAACCAGGGAGGAATAAAGCTGTAAGGTTAGGATAACAGAGGTGATGTTTATGTTCAAAGGTTTTGTTTCTAGTGAGGAATGGAATGTAGGATTTTGTTAGTAGGTTTTCTTGAGGTTTGTTTTTCCTTCTAAGGAAGAGGGGGCCTGGTGATTCCTCCCTGTGTCCCAGCCTTGGAATAAATGGCAAGAGGAGAGGTTTCAGAGCGAATGCAGTCCCTGATCCACTCTCTCTAGTCTCAGGATTTGTATTTCTAGTTCTGGGATAAAAGTAAAACCCAAACTCAGACTTTGATAGTTTTAAATTTCAGTGTCCTTTGTGGCTCGTGGCTCTCCTTAGGCTGCAGCCAGGCTTTGGGCTTTGTCTGTGCCCACGAGCTCCAGGGGCTAAAAATCTCCCTTTTGCTGAGGAATCGTAACCGTTTGTGTCTGCAAATGGGCCGGCGAGGTCTCTTCTGCCGTACTAAGGGGGGGTGATTCCACGGGCTCGGTGCTCCCCGTGTACTGCGGGGATGTGGAAATTCATTACTTTCCCAGGTTTCTCAAGTCAAGCCCCCGCCTGCTCGCAGCAGGAAATTGAAATGCCCGAGTTCTCCCTCGGGCTGAGCCCACACGTCTCCCCTCGGCATCACAGCGCTTCTCTCTGGCATTCAAAAAAATAAAGTGAAAGCTGTTCTGAATAAACCTGGAGAATTTTTGAGCTTGGGAATTTCTGCCTCCGTAAGCTAAATTGCTTGGCACAGCTCTGAACTTTTATTTTTAGTAAAACTTTCACAGCCAGACTATTGTAATGTTCAGAGAAAGAGCTATTCCTAAAAGCCTGAAATGAAACCAGGATGTGAGGGCTTATTTTTATACTGTAGAGAATGTGTTTTCGTGTGTGCGTATAAAAATAGATATATGGAGGAGATGAGAAGGTGGTTTAATTTGAGTAGCATTACTCCGGAGCTGTGAGTAGTGTAACGCTGATCTGAATCATCCAGAAGGTTCAGAAGACTTTTCAACTTACAAACTGGTAATTCGTTAAGGAGCTGATTAAAGATATGCAGATCAATTTGTTGATGGATGGTGGAGCCCTGAGATGCAAATGGTTCCTGTGTGTGATCAGGACTATTCTGCTGTTTGACTTGTAAACTCTTTCAAATTATTTCAGCAAGTTTTGCATGCGAAGCCATTTGCATCCCGCTCTGTTCACGAGATGATTCTCAGGAGAATTCGGTGTGAGGGGAATAAAGGCCCTTTGGCTTCGGGCACGGCAGCGGGAGGGCATCACCGGGGTGGGTCTGAGATCTAACCAAGGCATAATCCAGCAGTTGTGCGGGGATGAGAGCTTTCCAGATCTGCATGAGATGGAGTTTAATACAGGCTATTGAAAGTGTGTTGAATTTGGAGTAGCTGTGGAGAAAGGCTTGATAAGGACAGCAGTCCGTGACTCTTGTACCCGGTACGGTGCTGCCCTGTGGTGATGCAAACCAAGTGACTTGTTTTGAATGGACGAAATGACTTATTTGTAAAACAGATTATGCAGGTGGCTGGATTTCTCTATCCACCTCTTCCTGAATCCTTGTAAATCACTGCTGAACCAGCCCATAATTCTTTTTACCAGAAGCTCTTCTGTGGCACCGCTGTCTCCCTTTGGCATGAACTCTGCAGAGCAAGGGCCCTGGTGCTGCCTCAGCCCACCCTGACCTTCTCCCGGTCGCCTCCCTGACTTCCCTTGGTGCTTTGTCCTTCTTAGACCTTCTTCCTAATGGCACCAGTGGTGACCACAATAATTCTCCTATTGTTCATATACATTAAATTAGGAGGAATGGATTAGCATTTAAACTTAATCCAGCAGATGCTTTATGTTCCTGCCCTCAATTACATTGGTTATCGGCTCCTCTGCAAAACCAGTAATGTGTTTTGGGAGACCAGTGTTTCCCAGCTGGGCTGTCCTGGTGATCCCTCTGCCATTGAAAGTCTCCGATGAATCCCAGACACGGGTTCCACGAGCTTTAGAGTGAGACTCTTTATAGATCATTCTTTATGATGCTCTAATGAGGCAATGGCTATAAATGCTCTTTTCCTGGGCTGTAAAAGATTTTGACTTAAATGCCAGATGCTGTGAAAGTAAAGAATGACTTTGTAGCTTTTATTTATAAAGTACGTGTTGATGTTGCTTATTGTAAAACCCAACTCTTGCCACTTTCACAGCCTCTGGCAGTGAGATGGCCCCTCTGGCTGCTGGGTTGCTGACACTCTCCAGCTATTTGTTTGGTTTGGGTTTTTTTTAAGTGTATGTAATGATAAAGAGTTGCCTTTATTGGAAAGGGAATGGTTATTTCTGTGCTGGTAATTTCAAAAGCTCTATGTTTTCATTGCTTCCCCCAAATTCTGCTTGGCTCGTGTGTTACCATGCCTTGGTTGTTTGGGTTGAGTTGGTAATATTTGGAAATTAGCTGCTGTGCTGCAAATGAAATTCTTTACCGTCTGGCTACTTTCCCTTTTTTGGCTACTAGACCTTCTAAGTACAGTCATATCTCTGTATTTGAGAAGTGGTCTTCATATCACGTGAGAGTGGTGTGACTCTTGAGTGCTCATGGAAGTGGTGTTTGGACTTTGCTGAGATGGTTCCCTCTGGGTGTTTTCATGTGTTGCTCGTTTGGGTAAGGATGGGGCAGGTGAAAGCCCTTCCTAAAGCAACACTTGACGACCCTGTTCCTGATTAGCCTGAGATTCTGGTGCCCCAGCAAGTTGAGAAGGTCACAATGGAAATATTGAAACATGCCCCAAACTGAAGGATTCAAGGCACCGTAACGCCCTGGTTCACACATGCTTTGGAACCTTCAAAAGCACTTTGTGTAGTCTCGGTGCTGTTGGAGATGAACCCTGTGCCTGGTTCGCAAGGAGGGGGAAAATTTCAGTGAATCAGTTCTGTGGAAAGCCTGGCCTTCCCTTCTAGTGCTGGCAGGCAAGTTAATAGATATTTAATGAAATGTATGGAAGCTTTCTTGTCTGCTGCTTCTGGCATCCGTTCACCTCTGCAGGACGGTCGTGTCCCAGCAGTGCGAGACTCAGAACCTGATGCCCCAGCTCCTGTCTCCTCCCCCACACCCACTGCTTTTTAGTAGCCTTATTGTACTTTGTGGTTCTTCATTCTTTTTGCCCAACAGGAATGGACTCTGGTATGTTTACAAGTGTTTTTAAAAATGGTATTTCTCACATTAGCATATGTAACTGTGAGTAAATGTATGTAAATGTATGCTAGACGAGGAACATTTCACATTTGTCCTTAGCAATTTCATCTCATCTGGGGCGTTCTTTCTCTTTATACCATGACATGTTGTTTTATTACCTGAGGTTAGAATGCATCTTGGTCACGGCGACACATTTATCTTGTGTTTTATGATGTGATCTTATCACATCCCATTCCATCTCTCTTTCCTGTTCAGCTTTTCATCTGGCAGTGACAGCCGTGACACCAGCTCGTGGCACAGTCCTACCAGGGCTATGCCTTAGTGCTCACCCCTGGCAACTGCTGAGGGTAATACTTTGCTTCTAAGGTACAATATTCTTTTTAGCAGGTTATTTCTGGAGGGAAGAGCCATTTGTAATTACATCAAAACCAGCAGCCATCAATCATTTTGGATGTAGGAGATAGCAAAAAAAAAAAAAAAAAAAAAAAAAAAAAAGCTTCCTCGGGTAGCGTTCAGTAAATATGAAGCAAACAGAAGGTGACACTACACCCCGCTCTCCGCCGGCAGCAGCACGAGGAGGTGCAAAGAAGTGCCAATTCCTTGTTTGTGTGATCGTGACAGACAGACCTCTGTAATTGCAGCTTCTGTATTTCAACATACAAAAATAGGTATTTTCCTTCAATTCTACGAGACTGTGAAGCGGGAGTGAGGCTGTTGTTCGGTTCCATTGTTGAAAATGTTCTCGCCATTTTTAATACGTTGGGTTTAGAAATGTCTCCTTTCCCACCGTTTCCTCAAGGGCCAAATCTTCAAAGAGAAGACTGCTGCTAAATGGGCAACCAGAATGAGGGACTGGCTTTCTGGTACACACCAACTCCCAGTACGATTAGGGATCGATTGGAGTGCTGTGGCAGTCCGCTGAACGCTTCTGAAATCTGGCAGCTGGTTTTGGTGCGTCGATAGGAGCCCAACCACTGGCCTGCACGTTGCTGCAAATGTAGTGTGGCACGCTCTTAATCCAGGAACTTCTGCTCCTTGCTTTTTGAGACTCCAGTCAAAATCATCCTCATGTTTCAGTTACATGGGATCAATTTCTTTTTCTTGCTCTTTCTTCCACAAAGCTGGTATTTTAAAATCTTAACTTAGCAGGGCCAGTGCAAACTTCTCAATACTCGAATAAAATGTAATTTTCTTCCTTTCCCGCATGTGGGAAGAGGCGTAGTGAATCTTGTGTGACACCCGGCCCGTGCTCAGCTGGATTCTGGAGACTTCCCAGAAAAAGAGTGGGGGGTAACATCCCCCTCTGCCACGTGCGTTGGGATGGGGAGGACCAGCCGCCGTGCTGGGTCCGCCTGTATAAATACACTGCCACGGGCCGGGTGTTCCGGGCGTTGTTGCTCTTTCAGTTTTCTTGTGTTCAAAGAAACTTGGCCAGAGGTACCCGAAGTGGATACTGTTTTGGCAACTGGAGTCGCAGAAATATTTACGAAGGCTGTTGGGTTCTTATCCCTCCTTCCTGTATTTAAAATTCCCTTAAGTGTTTTGTTTTATTCTCCTAAAAATATCCACAGCTTTCTTCTAAAGGGACAGGCAGAATTAGCTTTCTGCTGGGTGTGAATTATGGATAAATGCTTTTTAAAGATGGGTGAGGTGAGGGAGGGTGACTTCTGCCTGGGGCACAACAAACTAGATATTGGCCCTGGCGACTGTGGAGGACAAACATCTCAGAAGTTGTTGCAGAGTTTGAGTAGTTGTTCCAACAGACTGAAGAGCATTGTTCGATGCACTTCTCAGTGTGTTACTGGTCTCGGAAATTCCAGACTCAGTCCTGGTAGCGCTTGTGGGAATTTAGAGCTGGTCTTCTCTCTGCCATCTCGCTAATTGTGGTGGTGGTTGTTCTGTCACCCTCCGGGCTCGGGCTGCGGGTGGGCACAGGGCTCCAAAACCTCTTGGGTTTAGTGGGGGGTTGGAAGGGGAAGGGACGGCTCTGGGGAGCCCATCAACTCAACTGCACGGAAACGAAAGAGTTAAGAATGGGACTCTGATTGCACAGCTGAAATCTCAGTTTGAACTTGTGGTCTCTCCAGAGAAAATGCCATTCAGCACCGTTGCACAGAGTTATTTCATTCTTAATTTTAATTGACACGTCCCAGAATGCAGCCTTCTCCTGCGGCTCCTCCCCGCGCAGGGATGTCTGCGAGTCGCTCTCTGCGGGCGGCTTCTGGGTTTGAAATTCAGGTCATCAGTAATTCCCCTTCTGATACCCGCATCCTTTCTGCCTACCTTAATAGCTTTATGAAATTTGAATGAATCTTTCCCTAAGTAAGGTGTTGGTCACCTCCTGGGATTTCAGCTTAATGACGTGACCCAGCTCCTTTTTCCCCCTCCCTGCCCGCCCCGCGGGTGCCTGTTGAGCAGGTAGAAGGATGCTGTCCTGGGAGCAATAGCCCCTCCCGGGTGCCCTCGCTAACAGAAAAGTCATTCTTTTATTCGTGGCTGTAAAAATAACATTAATGTTTCAAATTTATGGGGGGGAGAGAGGAGGAGAAAAACCTGAAGACCTCAAGATTGTAGTGTAACACCAGTTTTTCATTCTTTTTCTGGGTTTAATTCAAATGCAGTTATTTATAAACCCTCCAACGCGGGGTAGGGCTGTGAGATGCCTGTCCCTTCCCTGACGTTAGTTTCACAAGCTTGTAGCTGGAGCCTATAGTCTCCATCACACCTTTCCATGGATGTTGGTCTGTCACATGGAAAAAAAAAACCATAAAAATACTGTAATTTAGTGTGTTTATGCTCTGGTACAGCTGCCTGCCTGCCTTGGCTGGGGTGGGGGCTTCATCAGCCCCTAAAGCAGGGATGTGCTGGTTTCTCCGGCTGACCCCGTGGGTGCCACAGCTTCGCTCTCGGCAGGATCATTCCTCTCGTGTATGTTTCCTCAAAAACTTAGTTTCAGAATCTGAGTGTGTACCTGTGGCTGTTTGTAAACACAGTATTACAAATACACTTTATAGGGGCTGCACCATGAAAATCTGGAACGTGTCCCTGGGTGTTTGTTGTTCATTAAATTAACTTTCTGTCTCTCCCCCCTCCCCCACCGATACCCATTCGCTAAAGGTCTGGGAAAAAAGCGTTGTTTATACGCAGCCTGTTGTTCAGTCCAAGCGCGTGTTAGCAGTGGTCAGGAGCTTTGCTTAAATATTTGATAAGCTGAGTGCAGGGAGCACTACCCTGCAGTAACCTGCCTTCTCTCTGTTGTCCGCTTGTGCGTTCCCACTTACACCTCGTTACTAACCCAGACAGGCTCCAAACGTGTAAGCTTTTAGCAGATATTTGATTTCAGGCACGCTTTGTTCTTGGAGTTCCCTTTTGTTGTGCTCAAATGACAGAACTTTGAGTAGTAAGAAACTTTTATTTATTTTTCCCCACTCGTGTTTAGCTCTGTGCAGGGATGGAGAGGCGGCTCTGGGACTCGCCTCCCAGTGACTGTGACGGTTTCTATTCCAGTAAGGATTTTAACACAACTGCTGTTGTTGGCAAAGGGCATTTGGCAGGTAGAGTTTGAAAGGGCTTTCCTGCTTTGTTCCGGGGAGTTCAGAGCACTGCCCCTTCCAGGATCAGGCTGCAGAGTAGGAGAATAAAGAAATGCCAAGGGAAAATAAGGGGCTGTTGGAATGAGTCTTCTCCTGGCTCTGGGTGGAGAAAGGTCTATGTGCTTTCTTCTTCCTGCCCCCAGGGCACCAGCGTGGAGCTGCGACTGCTCTCCAGTACTTCTGATCCAAGGGAGAGGGAAGTTCTTCATCTCTCTGCAGAGAAAAGCAGCTTCTGGTTCAGGTTTGAGCTCCGGAGTTTCATTGTCCGGGGACGTTGGTCTTGTACCCCTCCTGGCAGGTTGAGTGTGGTGGGGTTTTGATTTTTGCTTAGTCAAAGTCCTCTTAGGAGCATCATTATCTCTGAAGGCAATTTAAGTTACAGGAAATGCATTCAGCTTCTTGCAGCGTGTGCATCGAGAAAATTTGAGTAGGTAATTAATCTGAGGAACTGGAAATTAATTGGGAGGGAAATTGTTGCTTTAAAGATGTGCTAAATAATCACCATTTTACTATATTTAGCCATCTATTGAAGTACTATAAGATGTAGAGGAGCTAGACGTCTGTAGCCTGGTACTCCTTATTTTGGAGGGACAAGGCAATACAACACAAACAGCCAAATATTTCTTCCTTTAACTCACTGGCCTTGTGTAAGAGCAGAAGGCTCGCTGGCCGGAGAGTTTGGGAGCTCCTGGCTGCCTGGGGTGTTGTAATGTGCCTTTGAAAAATTCAGCTTGCTTTATAGTTTTCCAGAACTGGAAGTCATCCACATGGGTACGTAGGGACTCCATCGCACCGGGCTGGAGGCTCAGACTGGATCTGGGCTCTCTGGTGTCTTGGGCGTTTTTCCCTTTGGTGGCCAGTGAGTTGCCACCGAGATGAGAGCAGGGTCGGTGAAGAGGAGGGTGCTGATACTGGAGCGAGCTGGTTTTGCTGGTGCCGAGTCGAATTTTCAGCCGTCTGGTGGTAACGGTGTCACTCTTGGATTCAGTCTTCCCTCGTGAGAGGGGTTTAATTGCGATGTGACAGCGGAGATGGGGCGGTGTATCAGAGACGGCAGCGGGGATCAATACGGTGAGCAGTAGAACGTCAGTCCTGGGGCTGCCGATTGGAATCTGATCCGGGACCTGTTTTCCCGGGCAGCGGCTGGGAACGTCAACACAGAATAACGTGGGGCGGTGTGTCAATACCGTGGGGACAGCCTGTTAGAAATTATGTGGGATTAATTCTAGAAAACGGTGATGTAAAGGTTAAACAAGCACAGAAGTGTGACAGAGAGCGGGTATTTGTTACAGTATTAAGAATATATTGCAGATACAAAGAACATACATGAGAAGGTGCCTCTTAACCCACAGCTGGGACCGGGGGATTAAAGGTGCCTGATGAAGGGGGTTGGTTTGCAGGATGGGAACCTCCGAAAGCTGCTCCCCAAATAAGTCAGGTCACACAGGCAGAGAGTGCAGAGGGTTTATAATGATGATTGATGAAGAGCTGGATTTTAAAGAGCTTTTTTTAAAAGAGATTGTGGAGTGTGTGTTTGCACACTTGGGCTTAAAGCAATCCCGTTGGGGATGCCAGGAGTGGAGGAGTGCAGGGACGGCCCTGCCAGCCCGGGAGAGCGGGGAGGAGAGAGGACGGGCAGGTTTTAGGGACGTTGTCACTTTTCTGGTCAAGGCTAGAGATACTGTTAAAAGGTCCTTTTGTTGTTCCACCCCAGGAGTGAATTCTGGGGGGATTGTCAACACTTTGCTACTGAGCTAAAGGCAAGCACCTTCCAGCGCCCGGGCACTGTGCTCTGCAGGGAGGAAATAAGGGAATGTAACTTTGGGGTTATTCCGGGAAAAAACCTCAGTGCTTCTGGTGCTGGAGAAATCTAACTTTCAGACCATACCTGAATGTTTATAGAAAGAGTAGGAGGGAGATGCTTCAAGCGGTGTGGAAGAGGCGTTCAAGTGGATTTCAGTGTTTTGGTTCAGAAAGTGATGGGTTTAGGTACAACTGCCAACTCCCGGAGCCGAGTGCTGCCGCGGGAGAAGGCAGGGCTGGGGGTGTTTCTGCGGAGGGGGATGTTGTGCAGGAGTTGGAGAACAAACCTGTGGTAGTTCAGCGGTGGGGTTGAGCAGCCCCCAGCTTTTAATTGCGGTGTGTGGATCCTCCTGGTGTTCCCAGAGGCGTTTGGAAGGGCAGCAGACTAGTTCACCACGTGTAGGAGGATCATTGCTGGGGAAATGCTCCCTGTGACATTCCCAGACTTTGAGGGAACAGAAACGGGGTTTTTTTGTCTTTCCTGTAAATGGGACAGATGCCGATCAAGCGGAGAAATGTTGAGACTCTTTTTGCTTGTTCCTGGAATTGATGTGAGAGTTCCATTCCAGAGGTTTTGAATAATTCCAGCTCCGTGTTTCCCATCTGCTATGAAGAGGATGCAGCGTGATGTTGATGTAACAGTGAGGTACCTTATCTCCACCCTGGCTTTTGGAGTATGGTCACTGGCATCATTACCGCCTGGGTCCGTGTCTCTATTTTTCTTTCTTGCGCTTGGAAGGTCTACAAAGAACATATAGAACCTCCTGTGCCATAAGGCTCTCTGGTTTTATTTATTTTTCTTGAGAAAGCATCTGAAAAAAGACTCCTTGGGCTGTCCGATTGGTTCTCCCACTCTTCACCTTTCATGTCGCATGGCTTGTTTTTATTAGATTGAAAAAAACGGTGAAAAAGTTCATCCATACTTAAGGGGATAGAGCTCCTCTTGCTGCCGAGAGTCGATATGAGCTGTGGGAGCCCATCACCAGGCTGAAAAAGGGGTTGGTGCTGGCTCTGGTCTTGGGGAGCCCTGCTCTGGTGTGTTACTTCCAGCAAAGTGTGTTGGCGGAGCCGTGGGAGTTAATCTGGCATCCTCTGTGTGTGTGCACTGCCTCTATGAGGAGAGAACATCAGGAAAAAGTTACTTTGGAGTTTGGGGCAAATTAACCAAAAATTGCTCTCTCTTTCCCAATGAGTGACGTGATTTTTAAGACTTCTGTGTGCAAAACCTGAGATGATACAAGCGCTAAGTCTGCTGATTTGAATCCTGTAACGTTCTGTAATTCTCAGATAACACACGGTAGCAGTACAAAGCACAAAGGCACATTTGGACACCCTGTAACATCGTGCTCCGTTCAGGGACCTAGACCAGGAGACGTGTGTCTCTCCGAGAGCTCAGGGTATTTGCTTCTGCTGGAATCTCTTCAGCTGAGCCGAGGGCAGAAGGAGCTATAGGAGTTTCTTGTTCTTTCTTTATAATGATTAATGTCCATCCCCTCCCCTCTAGGGAGGCAAGTGGATGGTCCTCGGGCAGGTTAAATGTCTCTGAACGTTTTGGCGAGATAAAGAACTCCTGCCCTGTGTGGCAGGCGAGGTGCCAGGAGGGGTGCGGGGCTGGAGAGGGGACCTGCAGCAGCCCTGCCAGCAGCCGTGGCGCGTCCAGATGCTCGTCCCTGGGCTGTCAGCGGGTGGCAAGAGCCACGGCAAGTGGAACACGTGTAGTAAACGGCGCCCACGAAGTACAGATGGCAGGAGCTTCTGCGTTTGCACAGGGCGTCTGGTCTGCTTCTGTGGGATAGTAAAAGAAATACATGAGAGAAACTTGTAGATAAATGGGTGATGCTTTTGTGCAACTTGAAGAGATTGTTGGCCCTACGCTCTTCGTCACTAAAAGCCGTTAGCAGCCCCGTAGGGAGGAGGGGGATCGGCTGGTGCTGCTTAGTTGGATCAACGGAAGGTCTTTGGGGCTGTCTCGGGGCCGTGTGATGGAGTGTGAGGTTTTGGGAAGTCTGAGAGAGTTGTTGGAACAGAAACCCTATAAATCTTTCAAAGTTGGGTTAAACTTAGTGATTGGCACATCTCAAGCTTGCATTGCTCTTCTCTGTGTACCAAAAAGGGGAGATTAAATAAACATGTGCAAGTTTAGGGGGTGTTGGGTGTCTGAACTGCCCACTGTCGCATCTGCTCCACGTCCTATTGATTTTCCTGCTCAGGGGTGCCTCAGAGGCTGCACCAAGAAGGGAGTCCTTGCTCACCCACAAATATCTTCTAAAAGTTGATTTGTTACTGGAAGGGTCTTCCCTAAAAACAGAGGAGGGGTAGAAATGCTTACTGAATGCTCTCAGCCTGTTGCAAACAGAAGGCATTATGTACTTTATACAAGCCTTTTTTTCCTGTCTATTGCATGTTTCTCTCATAATTTTTGTTTGCTTAATTAAAAAAAAAAGGCAAAAATAACTACAGTGGAAGAGAAGGTGGCTTTAGTGAATAACTTTCTCCCGGTGACAGTATTCTAGATTACTGCAAAGATGTGTCCTCAGTGTTGAGTTTTGGGTCTGCATAATAAACCTCATTGATTGTTGGAAATGGATTGGTTCGGGCGCTGTGCTCTGGGTAATGGCACGTCGGCTTAATACGTATCCTAATGCTCTTGGCTGGCACTGAATGGAAGTTACTGGAGTGAGAATTTCCCAATGACACTGGAGCCTGAAAACTGGCATTGTGCAACATGCCTGGTTACAATGAGGCAGCTTTACTGGAATACAACAAAAAGACTGTGTTATTAGTTTAAAAAAGAATTAAAAAAAGGCAGATTTGATTGTTTTACATAGGTGATTCAGAAACTTGGACTTTTTTTACATAAAGGCTATTAAAGTATCCTTTTGAAATCGTTGTAGTGAGTAGTTCTTGCACTGCATTAATAGTTATCCCAATGAGCACGCACAAACTAAACCCACATTTTTAAAATTCCTGCATCAACGTTATTTCTGCAGTAATGAGAAAGCCGGGATTTGCTGGAATGGACAGACGTCATCTGTACAAAAGATAAATGGCTACCAAAGAAAGAGCTAGGAAGGACCTTTAATAAGATCAAAACACCGGAAGAAATAATGAAAAGATTTCTGGAAAAGGAACTTGCCTGTTTTGTTATTAAAAGCATGTAAGATGTAGCAGGAACAAGCAAATTGGGTTCCCAAAACAATGCAATGGTTAGGACAGAGGGTTTTGGTTCAAGACAAAAATGGAAAGAAATGAGAATTCTTCATGGGAGATAAATCCAGTGAGTATTAACTATTACTTCCCACCTAACCTGAGGGAACCACAGCCAGTCGCTGGCACTTGGTAGGGCTGGCAGGTTATGGGGTCCAAGCCTGGGCCCCTGTTAATTGTCTCTGACTCCTAGTTTTGCTGGTTTTTATAATTTCTATGTGTTCTTGAGACATGCTTACTTCTTTCATTGACTTTTAGATACCTTTCCCTCAGATATTTACCTTAAGACTAAAGATATAAAGTCATGATTCCCAGAAAGACTGAATGACTTTAAAAGGAAACAGGGAAGCTTTCTAGTTCATCAAGATTACCAGCTATTTAGAAAACTCACCGTTCTTTTGTCCCATCGTTTCCATAAGCCCATGGTTTCTATAGGGAAACAACAAAAAAAAAAAACCCCAACCAAGCCCTGGCTTGTAGTTGGGAGGTAGCCTTTAGTAGTGGAAACTTAAAGAAATACTTACTCTCTGATTCTGAGACTTCTCATAAATGGATAGGACCCATTTCTGTTAAATTCTTTAACTTTTAAACAGGTTTTTATTCCTTCTCGCCTTCTCTCTTCCTCCCCCGGAGGTGGCCCGAGTGTTTTAGAAACAACATAGTCAACTGGAGCTCGTTGAATAATTCAACTGTTGCCTGAAGTGATAGTAAAAAGAGGACGACCCATTTAATAAATCAACCAGAGCTAAAAGCTCTGTGGTTTGTATAAATGTTCATCTGCCCTCCCTTTGAACTACCCAAATTTCTCTTCTGAAACACATTTTTTCCCCTCCCAGCTGGGTTTCCCAGCTCTGGAAGGGGGCCTGAGCCACCTGTGGGTTATTCTGGCAAGCTGGTTCTGTTAAGCAGATCTCTTCCAGAGGATCCTGGGGCTGTTGCTTCAGCAGCGCGGGATGTGGTGGACTTTCTCTCCATCCATGGGGCATTCCTAGCTCCTTGTCCTCTCTTGTGGTTGCTCCCTAGGACTCACTGCTTCGGGCTTCCCAGATACTCTGCCAGAGCCACTTCCCAAGAACTCCCAGTGTCCCCCCCCCCCGAGGTTTCTCAACCATTTTTAACCCAAGAAATAAAGATCCTTTGGGGGCTGCTGCAGCCTGCCTGCTGAAGCAATGAAAAGTGACCTATCCTTTTCATGTATGCTTTTGCTTTTCTTTAAATAAATAGGAATTCTCCAAGTGTTCTTTCTTTCTTGTTTGTGCCTTGTGCCTCCGTTATCTAAAACGGATGTAACTGCAAAACACTGTCTTTAGGGGACGTTGCACAGAAGTAGGACTGTCTAGGGAAGTTCATAAACCTTTTGCTAAAGACGTTCTTCTGTCTATAGTCTGTGTCAGACTTTTATTTAATCCCTTTGGACAGGCACTTGCCAGTACATCAGTGTGTTACTGTATAAATTGCTTTTTCATTGTTGGTGTAATTGTAAAATAATCCCTCTATTATACCCACCCCCCGATCAGGGCATTATCTTTCTGCTGAGCTCCAACATTTCTTGGTGCCTGGTGCTGTCCTGCCTGTCCAAATGAGAGGTATTTATTAAATTGGCTTTTCAGTTGTGGCTCAATTGAAAAACTGGCATAGTGAGCAGTAGGAGAGACGTGTTCCACGCCTGCCTCGAAACATCATCATCTCCCTTGTAGTTTATTGCCTTTTTTCTTTCTTCTTCTTTCTTTTTCTTTTTTTCAAATGGGCCCTACTTCAGCCCCTGTCTGTAGGCTCAGGCTGGCCGTGCGGGGTCACTGAGCCTGGTGTTTTGGAGGCTGCTGTGTGTAAAAAAAAAAAAAAAAAACACGATTGTAGGGTTCAAATCAAGGTCTGGGGAGAAGTGACCCGTTTGCTTCTCTTGCCTGTTTTGGCTGGAGAGTTGAATTAGCAGCTGAAACCTGTGCTGTGGGGTGTTAAACAGCGCTGAATAGGAGCCTACAAAGATAGTCCTGTGGGACCGGGCACTGGGGCTGCTGCCCTTCGGCACGGAACCCAGAGGTAGTGGCCTTCTCCATAAAGCCTTGTGCCCTTTGAAGCATCCCAAACCTCTTCCTTAATCAAGAGGTGGAGTGCGAGGTAACGCTCTGCTTGAGCATTTTCAAGAGCCTCTGGCTGTTCTTCTTTTCTGCTGTTGTTTATTGTTCTGTAAATGGTCCAGGTGCTTTCTCTCCGGCTGCAAGGCAAAAGCCTTCCCAGTGCAGCAGGAGGCTCCTTCCCCAGCCCCTTCTTGCCAGTGTCTTCAAAACTAAATGGGAGGTGGTGGGGGGGAGGAAGCCACTGGGTGTTCTAATTTGTTTCTCCTGAAACACAATCAAACTCAGGTGACTTACTCCAGACACAAGCTGGAGAGGCTGAGCAGTGTGTCTGGATCTCCTGGTACCCTCCCCTCCTCTCCAGGCTGGGATCTGCCCATGGGCTCTGGTTGATGTGTTGGCAGTCCAGGCTTTGGGAGTCACCTGGTCCAGAAGAGAAGTTGACCTAAGTTCAAAGAGTTAAAAAAGCACAAAGAAAATGAAGCATCTCGTGTCTCTTCATCTACTTCCTGCGCTTGAGCCTGGGGACAACTTAAGGTTTGGTTTTTGAAGCTCTTCCATAGAACCACCAGAGTTAGGAGTATTTCAGTAATAAATAAGGCAGAGCCAAACTGACGTAGGAAGGATGTGAAATGGGAGGCTGCTCTCAGTTAGTGGTTCCCAGTGCTTCTCCCGTCCGTGCAGCTCCCACTGGCCATGTTTGGCTGGAGGAGGAAAGGGTGAATGACTTGCCTTGAACTGCTCTATCTCACATCTGCCATCAGGAGTGCTTTGGAGCCCATTTTTGGTTTGAGAAACTACTTTAGAGGAAATATGGCTAATTTGGAGGTGGTTAAGAGTGTCTTTTCCAAAGAGAGGTCAGGGACTTCTTGTTTTGGTTTGGTTTGAAGCTCCGTTTAAGAGCAAGCCTGCCAGTTTCCACAGTTCAGCTTTAATTTTATTTTCCCCGCTTGCCACACCAACAGCAATATGTGTTATCAAATGTATGACCAGGCCAAGTCAATAAATTCTAAATGCATCCTAAATTACTTTCTCTCTGCCTTGCACATTTTTATGAGGTTATCGAAAGGCTCACTTGATGCGTGTTCAGATGAACAAGGGAAATGAAACTGGTTTCCCCTTTCCCTCCTCTTCCCTCCCCCTGACAGACCAATATGCTTTGCCTTGAAATGGTAAAATGTCCTTTAAAGGTCTCTGAAGCACACAGCAGAATTGGTCTCAACTGTCCTTTTGAAAAAACTATCTATATGTGCTTTTTTTTTTCCTTATTCGGAAACAGGGAAAACAATCCCCCCCCCAAATGCTACTCTTGTGCTGGGAAGCATTTGCTTACGCTGGTGGGAGGAATACCGGGTGTCAGCAGAACTCGGGTGGTTTTGAAGGTGTTGCCCGATAAACTAGAATGAAACATTTTAAGCTTGAAAAAATCAAGCCT
Source organism: Tringa solitaria (assembly GCA_026413425.1). Lineage (NCBI taxonomy): Eukaryota > Metazoa > Chordata > Aves > Charadriiformes > Scolopacidae > Tringa > Tringa solitaria. Next base: position 32,071,167 of record JAOXJM010000005.1, read on the forward strand.
GTAAAACTAGGGCTGTCTCATGAGTTACTTAATCTGCATCAGCTCAGAGAAGTTTTATGGGTATCATTCAACCGCTACATAAATAAGTTATTTGTATAAGCCACCCCTTTTGACCAAGAAAAGGGCTCTTTGCTGCAGTTGGCTGGGTCAGGGCTGTCAGTCTGTCAGTCCGGCTGCTCCGGGCTTGGCTTTCCCACAGCACGGGGAGATGCTCGGGCAGGTTTCTCTGTGCAGCCCCGACCTCCTTCAGATGCAAAACCCTTTTCTTTCGATGCCTGGGATGTGTCTCCACGCCGAGGCAGTGGTGTGGATGGTCAGGGGGAGAAGGGTTGCTCTGGTTTTACTGGAGAAAGCTGAGGGTGTCTCAGAGCCAGCCCCAGTGCAGCAGATGGCCAGACCAGCGCCGTGTCCTAACAAGGAATGATTGCTTGTAGGGAACCACATCTATTGATTAATTACCACAGAGATCAGCAGCAAGGATTCAAAGGACAAAAAAAAAAAGTCGTTTTGCCCAGAAGAATCACTATAAAGTGAAGGCAGGAGAGAGCTGGTGAGCTACAAAAAGAAGTACTAAAAGAAGTGTGTGTGTGTGTACAACAGACAGGCAGAATCGGCTGGAAGACCAGAAAATCTCCAGTGGTGCTGTGCTTTCCAGCTGTTTGTCCAAGCAGGATTCACGTTCACGTGGCTGGGAGAATTCTTTAGGCTTTGTGCTGGTGAGGACAGCTGGGCTTCTCCTGTGTCACTGTAAAGAAACAGGGTTTGGGATCCGGCCTCTGGAGGTAGAGCTGCCTTCAGTGGGGAGACTAGAGGAGAAATTTTTTATTTTTCTGAGGAAAGAGGTTTTTAAAAATGACAGGGATGATCTGGGAGAGGAAAAAATACTTGAAAAGTTCCTACTAGTGTTGAGATTGAACTGCAGGACTTCAATCCAGTGGATTTCAGTATGTAGGAATATGAAAGGTGGGACAGGGAGTGTTTCTGAGACGCTCAATCTACATTTGTAGATACAGGGTTCTCACTTGCCAGCTAAAAGGCAGGACCTTCCCTAAGCTGGATTGTTGTCTCTGTTGTTGTTTGCTTTTTACCTTACTTTGTTGTTAGCCCATATTAAAGAATCTGGGAGATGGTTGTGTTGATTCTTCCCGGGGGAAAGAAGCTGCTATTAATAGAGCAACTTCTGGCAAAAAAAATTGAGGTTAGACTTTGTGGAATTGGAACTGAGACCCTACAAATAACCTGGAATTGAACACTTACAGGTCATAAATCTTGTGAAGAAGATAAATGTGTCTATTTGCCCCTACAGGTGGATGCCATTGGGTTAGTTGCTCTACGTCCCTGTTCCCCAGGCTCCCCTTTATGCCTCTGCTGGAGTCCCGTGTCCCACCGCTGCGTCCTCTTCCCTGCCCCGCTCCGAAAGCGAGTGGTCCCTGGAACTCGGTGCAGAGAAGACCCCGGAATGCTAAGAATGGCTGTGGTGAACAGTAGGTTGTAGGACTAATAAATGAGATGGTTTATTTTGGCCCGGTGCCTTGGATTGAACGGGGCTGGCAATAAAACCTCTGAGGCAGAGCTCCTGCCAGTCCTACTCGATGGTTGTAAAGGGTTGTTGTGGAAGGGGGGGGGGGAATGGCTCGGGCTGATGCCTCGGTCACGGCGTGGGAGGGTGAGTACTTTGGGCACACACCAGAGGAGAGGGACGTTGGCTCAGGTGCTAAGGTAGGACGGGCAGTAACGAAGCAGACGAGAAGTCTGCTTGGAAATATCGAAGGAGATTAGCGCCGCTGTGGTCTGTGTGTGTACAGAAAGGGTGGCTGATGCTGGGAATTTAGGGGAATTGACTAGATGCTGAGGACAGCAAGTGCTTTTGGCATGGGGAAAGCTTAGGAAAAGTTTAGCAAAACCATCTGAGTTGGAGCTAAATGGAAGGAAAAAAGTATGAGGGAAAGAGGATGAGATGGGGAAAGGCTTGGTGGCCCTAGCCTGTGCCAGCCAGCTCAGAGGGCTGCAGGGCTTTCTGCTTTGGTCCTTTCACTCTGTGATGCTGGTGTGCTCTCATTGCCACGAGAAATCCTTCATATTGGAGTCCAACAACATTTAGCATTTTAGCAGGAGCCTGCAGTGATAGGCAACATCTGTGTGCAGCATTGCTGAAATTCCTGATAAATGAGTTCCAGAGGCACCCTTCCATTTGTGGGACGTTTCGCAAATTCTGCCGCACAAAAAGAACAAAGTTTATCGGCCCAACTCTTTGGTGGCCTGAAAAGTTAGAGAACTGGAGTCTGCTCTTTGGATGATGGGAGAGACAGGAGTCTGTCGGACGCTGGTGCACTTTGAGATGAGTCCTTCCTTGCTGTTGCTGGCAACCAACATGTCCCGTAAGCTCCAGGGGGATGAACTGGGGGACATGGGGGTGGGTGACCTGTTGCTAATCTGTGCCTTGATTTCCTCTTCTGTGAAATCAGCAGCCTTTAAAATGAGTGCTGGTTCTGAACTTCTCAGGATGTAGAGAAGGTGGTGATTGTGAACTGTGAAATGTTATTGGAAGGTGGTTGAATTATTACAATACGAGTGAAAGCAGGGTCTTTCTTTGGGACATCTCCTGCGGTAGTGGAGAGCTGGTGCTGTCCCTGCTTTGTAGAAGGTCACTCCTGTCAATCCCATCCAGATGTTTGTCCTCAGGGTTTGTCTAAGCAGGTTTTCACTGCGTGGTGTTAATAGCTCTTACGCTGGCTCCCAGCGGGGTCCCACCCTTGTGCTTTCACCTCCCTGTTTATCCACTTTTGCTCCCCTCCCACTGATTTCTATTTTTTTCTCTATTCAGCTGTCTTGATTCAACAGTTTTGGAGGAATAAATCTATCTTTCTTTCCTCGTATGGGAGAGAAAAATAAAAAACAAAATATGAGGGAGTAGAAAGCCCGTTACAGATAAACAAGGGATAGGAACAGACCTGGAAATGTCTACCCCTGGGACTCCTTCCAGCAGCAGAGGAGCTGTGTGAATTTTGCAATGGGGAAGACAGCGCGGGGTTAACCGCACTGGGAAGTCTTCTGTGGTGAGATGCTGGTGTTACTCAAACTGGTTTGATATAAAGGTTGAGAAGAGAGAGGCTGGGGGCTCCATTCATCCCCACGGCACGGTGTCACCCGCGTGGCAACAGCGGCACAGGCGAACTCGGGTGTTGTGGGAGAGGGGAGTCGAGAGCCCGCTCTGGGGTGGCCTTTGTCTGCTCCGCCTGAGCCCCTGCCGGCCGGTGCCCGGAGACCTTTAGCTACGCTCAGGAGAAGGTGATGGAAGGGTTTTTCCTTTTTGCTGGTGGTGAAGCGGGAATGGCGCTGTGTGTGTGCGGACGTGAGGGGCTGAAACCAAGAGCATCCTCTTCGGAACATGGAAGGTGACAGCGTGGTCCCTGGCGGCGGCTGGTGCTGTCGGGGCAGGAGGAAATGGCTGGAGACAGCGTGGCCCAAATCCAATCACAACTTCATCTTTCGCCTGATTGTGGTGGCCTGAGCAAGTCAAATGTTACCCAATTTTCTGACCCAGTTCTGTTTTGTGCCTCCAGGGCAAACTCTGCTATATGCTTCTGTCTTCTCAAATGTGTGTTTCGAGTGTGTTTGTGTGAGTTCCCAAACCATTCCATTCGTGGGGGAGGGCAGGATAACGCTCAGGAAAAAATTACAACAGCTTCCACTTGTTTGGTTATTTTTTCCTCTGACTTTTGTTTCCTTCTGCTGGCTCTATCCTGGCCAAAGCAGCATGTTCCTTTGTCTGCCCTGTAGTGATGACAGGGGTGTTGGGGAGCTGTGCCTGAGCCGGGGCGCTTGGGTGACGGTGAAGGAGGGTTCCTGCTGAAAGGTGTCCTGCATCACGGAGTGCATCACTGAGCATCTGCCCAGCTGGGGCCTTCCCTTTGGGGGGAGCTGCTGCGGTGTTGGGCTGTTGGGGGTTGCTCAAAGATCCTCTAAATGAGGTGTTAAGAAATAGACTGAAAGTAAATCCCATGAGTTGTTGAAAAATCAGTTTTTTGGAGCGGGTGAGGAGGGAAGAGCTGGGCGTGCGGCCGCCCATCTGCGGACGGGAAGGGGTGGCGTTTGGTCTCGGTTTTGTGGAGTGGCCGAGACTCCATGGCTTAACCGTGGTGGAGCTGTAATGCAAAGATGCCGTTTGTCACTGTGGTTTGTTTATCCCAGTTTATAACATTCAAATGAGAAATTCCTCTTCCTTCCAACGTTTTGCTCGCCTGATGTTTAATTGTGCATTGGCTGCGCGAGCCAGACTGGGCTCCTGAGCTCACTGCAGCCCTCTTCACCTAATGGTTGGGCTGTGGCTGGATTTCCCTCTCCCTGCTGAATCTGCGGCACTGGACAAGTAGGTTTTCTTGGCCTAAACATACACAGAGCCCTTTGCTGCGGGGTCAGGGGTCTGCACAGAATCGTGTGTGTGCAGGAGAGAGATTTTATTTTTTTTAATAGCACAGCTGCTCTAAATAATGTGCCAACACCGCAATCGGGAAGCAGAAATTTTACAGACTGAGATGATTGGCTTTTGTTTAATATTTTGAATTGGCATTTGGTGTGCAGTGTAAATCTGCCCTGGCTGTCCTAAGGATATTTGGCCAGATTTAAGTTTTTTTTTCTCTCTCTCACGCCCAAATTACTGTAATTTCTTGGAAGGGTGTATTGTTTTGTATAAAGCTTGCATGCGTTGTACGGTAGCATTTGTGTTGCTACACTGGGGTTGGGGTTTGCCTCCTGTGTGACTCTTCGGTTCAGGATCCCTGGTGCCTGCTGGAATGATCCGCAGCATTTCAGGTAACCAGCCGAGAGTGAACTGTTTGGCAGTTCCTCTACGATTGCTAAATGGAAAATCAGTTTCACCGCTTTTTAATGCTTTAATTTATTATTAGCTTAAGAAGCTTTTGTCTCAGAAATGGAGAGATTGGTGTCAGTAGCTGCGCTGTAATTGCAGTCGCAATGGTACATGCCCCGTCTCAGAGCATGAGCGATTCCGTGGCTGAAATCTGCGAAGGGAGGAAGGACAATTGAAAGGAGTTATTTGAATAAACAGTTTGTACTGGAGGCTTTGACCCCCCACACCCACCCACCCACCCTCCCCGCTGTTTGGAAACACTTGAGGAGAGCACCACTCCCTCGGTAGGAACTCAAGCGTGGCTGGGCTTTGTCCTGATGTCTTCCAGTTGCGTTTGGCCACTTAGAATCATGGAATCTTGCGGTGGAGTTGCTGTGGGCTTGTCCACCCAGGAAAGGGCTCCCAGTCTTTTCTCACCCAGGAACAGGCTCCAGCCGTTGTGCTCTACCTGAAGACTGGATCGCTCCTCGGGAGCTCCTCATCCAGGCTCTCCGGCACTGCCTGTGCCAGCTGCAGCTGGCAGTGCCCAGAGGGGTGAAAGCACCTCCCCGCGAGGTGCTGCGCTTCATCACGGGTTAAAATGGCCAGAAAAGGTGTAGTTATCTTCTGAGCTTTATAAATGCTGAACTGAAATGAAGCATTGAAAGGAGAAATGCACTTTGTCCGAAGGAAATAAGAAGTGCAGTGCCCTTTGGAAGCGGGGGTGGATGGAGGGTACGGCGCGGGAGATGGGGCTGCGGTTCCTCCTGCCCTCTCAAAGGTGTGTTGCACTTGTTTCCCAAGCGAGCACTGCTGTGTATTTATAGAAATCCTGATTTTCACAGGAACAGTTGTTGTTGCAGCTGTATGCAAAATAATGAATTGGAAGGCAGCAGGTGAGGAAAGGGAAAGTGGATTAATAACGCAGCAGTTCCCATGTTCCCTCCCTTGGGAAGTGTTGTCCTTGTCCGTGCTGGAGGGTGACCTTTTGTTTTCTGAAATAAAATTGGAAAGTCGGAGGTGAGCATCCCAAAGGTCCTCACAAAGGCTCTAGAGGACCCGATGTCGGAAGAGAGAGGGGAAGCTTTCCCGGCGCTGTATTGAGCTGTGAATGATGGAGCAGCCTCGGGGGGTCACAAACCCGATAACGC
>JAOXJM010000005.1:32077176-32116538 GCA_026413425.1 Tringa solitaria
CACAATGAGCAGGAGGTGTCTTCAGTGCCTCTGATCTCGGCTTACGCACAATGAGCTTATTATTTAGATGCTCATAATGAATTAGATAAACAGTGAAATAATTAACAAAGTAGGCAATTAAATGGTTATTGCAGGTTTTAGAGCTGACTTTATTTAGATGAATGAGGTAGTTCATTCTGCCATTAGTTGCGCCCCAGCAAAAAGGATTTTTTTTCCCCTCTTCTTTTTAATGAATAAACACCACAAAGAGAAAATGTAGCGTGGCTTTCGCTGGAGAGATGGCACCATCGTCTGCTTCCTTCAGAGGGGGAGCATCAGAGACTCTGACTCACGTGCAATTTCTGAAAATACTTTCTTGGTTTTCTTAAATATCAAAAAATTCTCAGGCTCTTTGATAGAGTAGCAGAGATCATCAGTTCATCCAATGTTGGTCTCTGACTTACTGTCTAACTAGAGTGTGTCTCTAACACAGCTTTCCAGGTGCTGCTGGAGGAGCTGGGCTGTGTTGTTGCCGCTCTCTGAGCTGCTGTTTCTTTTCCCTGAGCCATCAGCCAGCAGGGCTGCTCTCACCAGTGCACTGTGCTTTCACGAGGCTGCTCGCGGATTCTTTCCGGTACCCTCTGGTCAGCTGTAGGACTCCAGATGCTTCCCACCCGGTGACTGGATCCTAAACTGGGAATCTTTCATGCTGTACTTCTGGCAGTGTTCCCACGTCCTTTCCCGAGCGGTGTATGTCGGCTTTACCCAACCTGGTGGTCTCCTCGTACGTCGTGTGGCTTCTGTGATTCTCACTCAGTACAGATAATTTAGCAAGACTCACAAGCTGTTTGCTTTAGCTTTCGTTCTTTTACGCTCCCCGTGTGGAGCCCACTGCCTCTCCCAGTGAAAGGAACAGCAGTTCCCAGTGGAGAAACCCCCCGACCTCCGTTGTGCAGGGTTTTCTCTTCATCTGCTGCGATAGAGCATCCACTCTGCCCAAGAGTCTTGTGTTCTGTGAGGAAACGCAAGGGGTGACTCTGCAAAAGCTGACCGAGTTTCTGATACTCAAAGGTATGTCACAGATGCAATCTTTTTCTTTTTTTTTTAAAGAATAAATTAAAGGAGACTTGAGAAGGTGACTGTCCTGGCATAGACCAGGACTGGGAGTGGACGCTGCTGTCTATACTCTTTGTTTTCTTATTAAAGGTGTTACCTGAGATACAAAATGCAGTTGTTGGGCAAAGCCCGTCTTGGGAGAAGACCATTAGTAAATCCCTAGCTGTGAGGTAGTTTTGCAGCAATGTTCAATCACATGAATCAAGGCAGTTTTATTTCCCTCTCTTTTTGGCTTGCTCTGGGTGTGTGTTCATCGGGCCTTTCCTTATTAAACCAGTCCGGCCGTTTGCTTCTCTGCATTCCCTGCTCATCCAGCTATTTCTGGCTGAGCCTGTCACCTCCCTCTGCTCCCAGAACATCTCGGAGATGCAGAATGGTAACTGCACGGGAAAAACACTTTTGCCATTTGTCATCGTGGGTTGCTCTGTCAGGAGGCAAATTTCAGGCAGGAAACAAAGCACTTAAGCACACTCCAGAAAGTGGCTTCTGGAGTATTTTTTTTTTCTTTGCACTTTGATGTATAGAACACACAAAATAAGACTGTCAAAGATTCTCTACTATGTTCTCATGAATTCCTATTGCAATCCTTCATACTAAGGAAGAAATCGGGTAAATTTGGGCGCAGACAGAGGTGTTAGGATGGCCATGGGTAGCCACGCTGGTCTGTGAGGTCTATTCCGGTGTAAATTTTATACATCACAGATGTCCTTGCATGGATTTTATTATTATTAAAAGTGGCATCACTCCAGGGTAATTGCTCTGCTTTGCCAGTGGTCTAATTTTATTTCAAAAGAACATTGTTTTTTCCTTTGGGACCAGCGTATTTGCATCAGGAGTTTCTCTGAGGAGCTGTAGCTTTCCTGCAGTCAGCCTCCACGTGCTGTGCAGCTACAAAAGACATCAAGAACTCTTCTGACAGCCTGTCTGGGAAAGTGAAAGTTAGAGTCAAACTTCTTTTGAGAGTATTTGGTGTATTTATTTTTTGAAAGAAGTCACCAGAGCTTTTTGTCTGGGGAGACCTTTGCAGGAAGTTCCTTTTAACTCTGTCTTGAAAAACCCGACCAATATTTTCCTTTTTGAGAGCAGAGAGACCGGTGGGTGATGGCTTGGTTCCACCGACTGCGCAAGCCATAGATTTACAGATAAATGAAAATGTAGTGGTGGCTCTTTCCCATTTCCCTAATCCCTAATTGGTCTTTCTCTGCTCCCTTTGTGAGATGCTTTCACGTTCGGGCAGTTGGGAGGCCTTGGCTTCTCCTGGGAGACACCTCTGGAGCAAGAGCCGGCTGTAGTGCCGCGTGTTGCTTCTGCTCCGAGTTGTTTCTGGGCTGTTTCTCCATCCCAGAGCTGCTCCACAGACGTGACAGTGACCGTGGCACCTTCTGAAGGTCTGGCCAGGGAGTTGGTGGGGGGGTGGTCTCTGACCCCCTGCTGCCTTGGCTCTGCTGGCAGGGACTTCTGCCTCTCCTGGGGGTGAACCTGGCCCTACAAATCACACCACCTCACCTAGGCTGGTTTATAGAAAACCCGCTTAAAATAATATTTGCACATTGATCGTGGTATAATGGTTACCTTGTATAACAGCAGACAAGATTTGAGCTGGCGTGCACTCCCTGTACTTGAAATCATTTCTCCTAATCCATGTTTTTTGATTAAAACCTTTGACTCCCCAGCTATTGTGCTGAGGCTTAAAAAGCACTGCAGTTTTTTAATATCTCTAGCTGGATTTTACATTGTTTCTGTTCTTTTTTTTCTGTGAAGAAAGCAATGAAGAAACAGAGGGAAGCCCAAGAGGTGTCTATATTTGATTTACTTGGAAATTAATCATTAATGTCTTCCAGGTGGACAGCAAATGTGTTCTGAAGTCTTCCATATCTGCCTGCAGGGTGGTGAACCAAAACAAAGTGAAGTGTGTGGAAATAGAGCCCTTGAAGCCTGAATCCTTGAAGAGCAAATAGGTGCCTCGAGGAGCAGCTGTACGCCAGGGGTGACTGGGGTTTTATTGACACGATGTTGTGGGTGCTGTGGTTACTGCTCCTTCAGGTCCTCTGTGTAGGGTTGTTCTCTGTCAGAGTGGCTGGAAACCGAGCATTTATTGTTTTGTGGTTGTATGCTTTTTACTAGCATCTGGAAGAGAAATACCTCCCCCTAAATAAAACGTCAAAGGATTTAATCATCAGATGGGGCAGACGCTCTGAATTAAAGAGGAGTGGCTCACAGCTTTGAGAGGTGAAGTGCTGTACCCGGTTCCATGTGGCATCGCAAATCTTCCAGAAACAACTCTCCCAGACCGGTGGAGTCTCCCCACCTTGGTCATTTGCCCCGTTCCAAACCTCTGCGACTGGCGCTTGTGTTTTATACTCACCCAAGTCTGGCTCGTGGCGCACCCCGTACGGACTGAGAAGGTGTTTGCGGTCGGGTGGCATGGGACCTGCTGGCTCTCATCTGCAGGCAGCTTCACAGCAAGCCTTACTCTCTGAAGGGAGCTCTGATTTCTCTTCTGGTTGTTATGTACTTGTAAGGAAACGATTATTAGCAAGGCCTCTGATTTAGGAACGTGATTTTAAGCCTCTCTCCAGCCTCTTCTGTTTCTTACCAGCATGACCTGGTGGCATCTTCCTCTGTAGGAAGCTAGTTTGGAACCCACTGCAATCACAGCTGTGTATAGTGATAAATGGTGCTTTGTGTCGTGCTTTAACCATGTCCTGCTGCAGAATTGTCTTGTTGAGGTTCTACAGCGTGGCTGTTCTCTGCTTCTTTGAGGTCTAAGTATGGTGGTGTGACTGCACCCAAGACCTCCTGATGTTGCAAGAGAAGTTTTTAAATTATTTCTTTATGGTAGCAAAACCTCAGGACGCAATATTTTAATTTAGCTGGGACAGCTTTTTCTACTACAGATGTCAACTTGAGAATATTTCTGAAGGGATCTGGGGCAGCATCACGGGTGCTGCTGCTGCAGCCTGGGTTCACCACTGGGTGTGGTAATTACAGCTGCTGGTGTTCAGGTTTCCGAGTGGGTATTGTGTACGTGAGGGAATGCTGAAATTGGAGCCCTGGACTAAATAAACATCAAAGGCCTTTGAATCTGCTGGAGAGGCTGCCCTAAGGGGTGCTCACCCTCCCTTCAGCTGATGGAGGGCTTTGCTGGCCTCTGCAGGTGCGGCCAGGGGGTCGGGAGAGGTGGTGTCCCAGTGGAGAAGGAAGGTCTTGGTGAGTAATTTGTCCTTTTGGATGAGAAGGCACAACCCCTGCTAGTGTGTGTCGACAAGAGGATGGCTGTAGGACTGCTCCTCCTCCTCTGCTCCCGCAGCCGGGCTGGTGGGGCATGATGGCTCCACCAGGAATGAGCGACCCATGGCCCTGCCAGCTGACACCAGCGTGTGATGAGTAAAGTCTCAATGAGATTGATGACATTGGAAACGTGATGTCACTGCACAGGCTTGTGCCAGGTGTGGTCAGAATCCAGAAATGCCACCCCTGCACTGGTGAAAGGGTAGGGTGGGTGTAAGGATGAGTTTGGTGGCGGTGGCACCAGCTGCGAGGAACAGATGGGTGTAAGGGTGAGCGTGGGAAAGGAGCACCAGGTGATGGGCAGCAGATGAGCTGATGGCTCAGCATCTTCCTTCTGTCTGTCTGCTTTGTGCCACGCTTGTGTCTGAACTAAAGAGCATGTGTTGGCTTTTTTTTTTTAAAGTGATTACGGGTTGGAGATTTTAAATGCATTTTCCATGACTTTTACATAGATGGACACTTTTAGAATTTGGTGAAAAGAAAAACATAAATTAGGTTTTTGATTGACAGAAGCGTCCTGATGAACTTCCTGGGCAGTCACCACACCTGGCACCTTTCAGTAGTATCAGCAGGGCTGCAGTCTTGGAAACGCAGTAGAGCATATGGGGAACCAATTAATTCTATGGATATTAATTAATAAACGCTTTTCCTCCGGGGAGAGCCTTTTTAGCACATCTGCAGTTTGGCCCGAGCTCTGCACGCATGAACGGATAGCCAGCGTCTCTCCCGAATTGTCACTTGTTATTCCCCTTGATGGGCTGGGGGCTGCCTCCTCGCGCTGCTGCCAGGCTGTGAGAGGGACAGACTGTGGCTGATGCTTGAGCTGTCCCACGGCCACCAGCCTTCTCACGTACAACCCATGTCAACACGTGCTGGGTTTCCCCGTTGCCCTGTGGCCAGCTCGGCTCGGCTCAGCCTGGCCGGTCTCTTTGTTTGGAGAAGCGCGCTTCATCAGTGGCGTGAGGAACGATGGGCTCCCAGTGTAGCCAGTTTGGTGTATGGGAGCATTTATACCCCTGGGGAAAAACTGCTGTGACACGAATGGGTAGTGTGTTGTCAGCCCCTTCCTCTGAATGTCACAGAGGTGTGTTTGTGGCCCCCTGTGGTACTGGACAGCAGTTAATAGGCACTGCAGGGCAATCCAGCGGAATTACAAGCCTCCCTTCAATTTATCTGCCTTTGGAAAAAAAGTCCATTGGTCTGTCAGCAAGATCATACAGCTCCAGGAGAGACCCCTAAACTAATGTCTCTGTTGTAAGATGGAGATTGATGGTGGGGATCTGAAGATCTCTCCACCTGGTCCTGGTGATGAGTTAGTTCTCTTGTGAATCTTTTTTAGTAGTAACAAGGTAGAAATGGTTTGCAAAAGCTATTTACTGCTGACCATTTGAACTTGCTTGGCTGCTGAATCTGCAGAATGCTGCTTAATGCTGTAAGCAATGGGCTTCACTGGTGATTTCTCCTGCTCTGGAGCTACGCTGCGGGTGTGAAGTTAATGTTCTTGAAGCAATTCGCTCAGTGGTTTGTTCTGAAGTTTGGGGTTTTTTTACCTGTGTAAAATTCCATTGAACTAATTATGTGAATTTGTATTGATATTTGCTTTCTTCCTGCTGTACAAAGATACAGAATGCAAGTACCCTGTGACGGTCTCACCTTCACTGCAGAACACAGCAGTGCCTCAGAAGGGGCTGAGATGTGACCTTACTGGAGAGGATTGAGCCAGAAATGCTTGACCTTGTCTCTCTTCATGGTTTCTTGGGTTCTTCTCATTACATGAAATACTCCCATTAAAAAAAATGGTCTAATTTCTTGTGGTATGTGTGCAACTATTGTGAAAAAGAGGAGAAACTTCTTCATTCAAGTCTGCAAAGAATGCAGCGGTTTGTCTGCTGATCTTGCTTTCTCCTGGGGAAGTTCTGGGTGTAAAACACGTTTATGATGACAAAGCAATTTTATCATGTCTCCTAAAAAGCAGTAAGATTTCCAAAAGATTCCAAATTTAAATATCCTATTTGAACTTCACAAAGGAAATAGTGAAGTGCCTCTCAGACTCGTGCGCTGCATGCATTTATGGCTTCTGCTGTCGGCTTTTCTTTGGGGACTTTCAAAGCGTCATGAGGATGGGACAACTTAACCTTCTCTTGCAGATAAAATTAATTGTGGATGTGACTGTTTTCCTGTGCTGTAAGTGGCTGGCAGAATGCACGGAGGTGGTTGGGCTGGGCACACGCAGGGAATGAAGAGGTCTGTTCCCAGCAGGGACCTCGTGCCGTGTCCCCCCCAGCGACCCCCGGGAGCTTTGCCCCTTCGGTACCCTCCCGGCCGCTCACGCTGGGCAGGGGAAATAGACTCTTCTGGTTTGAATGTCTCATCCTCTGAGGAGCAGCAGGTTAGAGAAGGACTTACCTCAGCATCTTGTCAAAACGCTTGAGATTTTTGAAATTAATTAGTTAAGAATGAAGCATCTTTTATTAATGTTTGAATACCTGTGGTCACGCATAAATCAGTGTGATAGAGCAGCTGCCGCACGCCCCGTTTCCCTTCCTCAAGGAAAATCTCTCTGAATACACCTATAAATAGTGAATAGTAAATAAATAAGAAATAATTTGGCTATTTCAGAACATGATTCAATGTTCTAAGCAGTGCTGTGCAGTGTTCAGTCACTGCTGGCTTGTTTATGTGCTTTTCACTTTTTAATGAAGGACCCTGTTTTTCATTAGTACAATTTATATTTAATGTCTTTATGAGGGTAGTTAAATATCACCTATCAAAATGTCACCAGTGCTTTTCAGACACATGTATAAACCTTTTCTACTTAGTACTCGCAGCCTATATCTTCAGCAGGGAAAATTATTAATCCCTGATGAGTGCAATGAAATGATACATGAAGTCAGCAGGAATCTTTCCACCCCGGGAGCTGGCGGGGCCCGTTTTTAAGCCACCAAACTGCAGCGCTTTGCAAAATATTATGGATCCAAAAGCACAGTGAATTATGTCTACAAGGTTTACAAAGCCAGGATTAAGAATAGCTGTAACGGCTACTGCTGAGGGTATTCAGAGCACGTTTTCCACTGTATTTTCTGGGTTTCCAAACACGTTTTAGATGCAGACTAAGAGACGGTTATAATATGTTGGGTGACTTTTGTTAAGTGAATGTTTTGGTTATCCTTAGGTTTCCTTTAATTTTCTAAATGGAGCAGGACTTGGTTTAAACTTTATGGCAAAAATACTTTTCTGGGTTCTTTCCCTGTGATCATAGTTGTTGATGATTCCTTCTTCAGAAGTTGATTTAATTTCTGCGTGTGTGAAGTGATAACTGGTGGGAAGCTGTAAATACTGATGTGTTTGGTCACTGTTCACTCGGATAATTGAATTAAGTGCAGAATCAGGCTGGTTTCGCCTGTGGTGTGTGAAGTGTTCGTTGGTGTTTGACAGACTTTGCCGCCGAGGATGGGCATCTTTGTTTTCACCCAAAGAGCGAGATGGTTACGTTGGCTCTTCATGACTTGCTGTCAGCCCTTGTAAGCCAGGTTTATTAATTTGGCTCCCTCTTTGTGCTGTCTTGTTCTCGCGCTCCCCCCGGTGTCTGTAGCTCGGGGCTGTGCTCCTGCCCCATCCCGAGCTCCTGTGGGGGATGTCGGGGGCTGGACGTTTGCTGTGGGAGGTGGGTCGGGGCACGTCTGGTCTCAGGAAGACCCCTCCTGCCCTTTTCCCATATGAATCGCTCCGAGGGCGGGATGGAGCAGCTCAGGAGCAATCAGTTCATCCTGATGGTCTATGGAAGGATCAGTGAGGCCCAAGCAAGCTGTTGGACTGTTGCTTGTGAGCATTCACGGGTGTGAAATCGAATGCTGGGCTGGTGTTCAGGTTTCTTGTATTTTATCATCTCTTCCCTGTCAGTAAGTACCAGTAGATCCGTGTCTAAGGAGAGCTTAGCAGCAGAGCCATAGTCGAGGCAAACCGCGTAAGGAGCCAAAGAATGACATTGCCTTGTCTGGAAAGCCTTAAAAAAGCATCTTAATATACTGCTGTGTGTGGAGAGAGCTGCTGTTCATCAAAAGATTTATACAGTGAGCCAAAGCGGTGTTAACGTGATGAAATTAAAGACTGGGATATTTCTCTCGTACTTCCACACACCCTCCCCATGCTTTTCCTACCACTTTTTGTGTGTGTGTGTGTGTGAAAGCCACTGGCTTGGCTTCACATGACACTTACTCTTCCCGTTTATAAATTCTGTCTCTTTCTCATTTTTTCCTGTTCTTCCCCAGCCTTTTCCCTGCCATTCTTACTGCTTTGGTTTTCCCCTCCCTGGTGCGTTCTGTAATGCCTTTCTCCTCTGCCCGTCTCTTCCTGGTGGGCTTCTGGCTCCCAGCGTTGCTCTCGCATCTCCTTTCTGCCTGACTTGCTCCCTTCCTCGTTAATGTTTTATCTGGTGATAGCTGTTGTGCTCCCGGTTTAACAAGTCAAGCTGTGGAGCATCATGGATTTCTGTCAGACTCTTGAGGATGTCTTCATTTGTAAAGAATATAGTTACGGGTGGTGGATTAGTCCAGGTCAGCAAACCTGACTCGTGGGTTCAGCAGCACCTTTTTGGAGGTACTTTTGGGCTGCTGGGGACTCTGGGGAAGAACTAAAAGGCACCGCTCTCTTCTTAGAAACAGGGTAAACCCAAAAGCTGAAAGCCAAAGGAGAATGAATGCTCCAGTGAATTTCTGCAGGTGTTAATCACTGGTGGGGATTCGCTGCTGCTAAATTTGTACTGAGTGAGTCTGTCCGGCTGCTCAAGACGAGGTGGGTGGGATGACTGGCTGCTTACCCTTTGGCTGTTTGCGAGGAGTTGGAAGAAAAATCAAACATCTTCATTTGAACCCTGAGAAGGACAGCTGTGTGTACGGATGATACAAGGGCTGCCAATGCTTCACAGAGAAACTTGTTCCTCTAATGCACTTACAGGAGTTTCACTGTAAGAACCACTTTATTTCTGCAAAAATTGTAGTGGGGGTGGGTCTTATGGAAACAGTTCCTTTTATATAAAGGAGAGAAGACGAGGCCGGGTACCTGCGTGCCTCGTATTCTGCCAGGACAGAGGAGAATGCTGTTGTTGTGAGGGCAGTAGAGGATGTGCCAAAGGGAGGCGAGCAAAGGTCCCGTGAGGGCAGGGTGGTCCCTGGGCCTGCCCGGACGCAGGGAATAAGGCGCTTTGGAGAGTTCTGGCCGGGGTGCGAGCAGGCTGGCTGGAAGTTTACTAACACGCCATAGCCTGTTTGCAGCCTCAGCTTGGCAGGGCTCCTCTGGAGAAAATTGAAGACTCCCTTTCCTGGCATAAAGCAACAGCGAGGAGTGGGAGCTGAAACACAGCTGTCCTGTCCCCGGCTTGGAACAGCGATCTCACAGCTTGTCTGCCAGCTGTGGGGAAGTACAGCTTTCGGAGCGTGAATCTGGTTTTCAGACTGATGCTTGTTAATAGCAAGTCCTTCATTTCATCCTGTGTGATCTCTTGTTGTTATCTGTGTGTGTTTCATTGAGAAATTGCTCTCCGAGAACCTGTTTGAAAGTGACTGAGATTGCTGGCTCCAGGGCTGCGTCTTGTCTTAATCTTTATCGTATTGGAATTCCATTGTGAAGTACCAAACAAACACATCAGAAATAATAATGTAAAAAGATACTATGTAAATAATTGGGTGATTGGCAAGTGTGATAGGACTTTGCAATTCAAATGTTTTAATGCAGGAGTGCTGACTGCACACGCAGTGCGATGGACAGGGCTCACGGGGAGGTGCATGTTTCCAGATTTAGCCACAGCTGCTGTAAAATGGAGGGGAAAAGAAGCCAAATACAATTAAGTAAGAAATGGGGAGCTATTTTACTTTACTAGTGAAGATATTTACCTCTGGGCAAGTGACTCCCACCTTTGGTTAAATGACTTCTCCTGTCTGAGATTCATGCTCATCATGCAGGAATAGCTGTCCGTGCTAAATGGCCTGACTGTCGATATTTAACATTCTTATTGTACACTGAATGGACTCGGTGGTTTCCCATCAATTTTCTAGGTGACAGTAGGTGACAGGGCCTGGATAAATGGTCCTCATCTCTTTTTTTTTTTTTCCCTTCAGTCATTGAACGTGAGCCCGTCTATAATCAGGTTTCTGATTAAATAGGAACATGATGCTTAAAAATAATTAGGCCCAACCTGCTAAGTGGTTAGCAGAATTCTAGCATGTAGGTTTTTCTTACTTGCACCACTCACACTTGCTGTCTGAAAATTAAAGCAAAACGTTTGTGTCTTGTCAGCCCCCAGCTTCCTGGCACTGGGACTAGTTAAACCCTGTACCTGTGAGGCTGAAGGGTTTCCGTCAGCTTTCCCTTACACCTTTTGGCACTTTACCCGTAATCAGATTGTCCCTTTGCCTTGTCTTTGAGGTGAAGAGCTTGGACCTCAGGGCTGGACGAGGGACCTTCTCTCTGGCCGGTCTGTTCGGGGTGCTCTGAGCCCTCTGCAGCGTCGCATCCCTCTGGCTGCGGGCAGGGGGGCAGAGCAGCTTCTCCTGGTACTGACCGTGCGGGTGCCAAATAGAGATGATAAATGTTCTTACTCAGCATTTCCCTAATGTCTAACTGCTCTCTTTCTTTTTTCCTTTTTTCTTTCTTTTTTTTCCCCCCCTTAATTCTTCTCTTTCTGCTGTTTATCGCTAGTTTAACGCTGGCTTAGCAAGTCTGGCTGCTGTCTCCCCAGTCTGGGTGAGGACTGTCCGCGCACAAGTCAGGGTTGAACGCTCAGTCTTACGAGAGAAACTGAGAATGTGTGAAGTAAAGGGACTACTGGGGGGGGAAGCCATCGGTGAGCTCTCTCGGGTAGTTAAAATAGCACAGTAACTGCATCGCACTTGGGAAAATTGTCTTTCTGCTGGGATCTCTTCCATTTGGAAGATTTACAGCAGATGGAGCGGCCTCTGGCTTTGTTGGCTTGTTTGTGTCTTTTGGTGTTCAGATGGAGCTGCGCTCATCCAGAGACCTCCCGCGCAGCTTCGTTCCTGCCATCACATTTTTGCTCCCTGGAGTTAATATTGTTGAGAGCGGGGCCTCTGTTAGAGGCTGTTCACACGTTTCCTGCCATGGTTTATCTGGAGGGTGGCTTTTGGTGTGGGGCTGGGAGGGAAGGGGGTGAGATGCGGAGGGAAGAAGCAGAATGTGATTTAAGGTGGGTAATCTCTTGGGGAGCCATTTGGACTGAAGCCATCCCGCTGTCCTGGTGCCAAGCAAACCTGCTTTGGTGCTTCCTAGTGGGAGACATTGGCAAGCCCATTCCTTATGAGACGGGTGCTTAGATTTATTGTCAATCACTTTGTATTCCCTAGAATGAGAAATAATTTATTTAAGAAATGGCTTTCTTGGAATGCGGGCTTAAAAATTCATCAGTGATCCATTTGTTCTGCCTCCCTCAAGATTATAAAAGCTTTTTTTTTTGCTTTTTGTGCTGTGGCAGAGTCTTTTGCCACAAAAAGCATTTTTGTTCCGTAGTTCAAATCTACGGAACAAGATTGTGGGTGGATGAGGGGATTAGTTAAATTTAAGGTGATGTGATATGGCTGCTAGGACACCCAAATAATCTTCCAGTCTTGGTCATGATTCAAAGGATGCAGAGATGGCTTGTGTCTGCCTTGAAGTTAAAAAAGCAGTTCTCTAAGGTAGTTCCCTAGCAGTAGGAGTAGGGGTGTGTGTGTGTGTTAGCCTGGAACTGCCAGGCGGAGTCTAACGCAGGAGTGATGTGTTGGAGAGGCTGGGGTAGAGCCGGGGACACACGGGCTGCGTGAGGGGACTTGCTGCTGCGCCCTGCCAAACTGACCCTTCTTTCTTTTGTTTTAGATGAAGGACGTAGCTTGTACTTCTGACTCCTATGTGCATGTAAGTGTCTGGAATCGATACCTAGTAATACATGCATCAGTTTAATTTATGACCCAAACTCTGTGGGGCTAAGAAGAAATGAAAGCTGGATGCCTGTCTCGCAGAAAGGAACATAGGAATGAGTCATCCCCCACCACCCTTAGTGCCAGCATCGGAGAGGCAGCAGGTGGAGATGAAGGAAGAAGCTTGCTGGAAAAATTTAATCCATGATGTAACCCCATCCCACTGAAAATCTCCCTAATTTAGCCTTGGTTAGTTCATCCGAAAGACTCCAGAGAGGAAGCAAGTCGGATCTGTTGTGGGTTTGGTCACAGATTAGGCATGCGGATTTGCATTGTGTTTGCCTTTGGGAGGCAGCTTGGCAAATCACTGAACTCTCTGTACAAATCTTGGTGAGAAACAGTCATTTCCTGCTCATTTAGTATGGTTTCCTAGTGGGCAACCGTTCCAGATAAACACTAGCCATGCTGTTGACAGCTAAGAGAAATAGTGCTAGCCTTAACACTGTGTGTGCCAGGTGTTCACATTATTTTTTTTTTGCCTTTATCATTTTCATGTTAAGAATAACAGCTTATGCTTCTGTTCTACTATTTCATTTGCTGAACCACTGGGGGAGAAACAGGGCCCGTGGCTAATGGTCTGAATGATGAATTGTGACACCCTCATCCAGTTCTGGGTTCTACCACAGACTTCTTCCATTAGGCTCTGAGTCCCGGGTTCA
The DNA here is from genome assembly GCA_026413425.1 of Tringa solitaria. Classification (NCBI taxonomy): domain Eukaryota; kingdom Metazoa; phylum Chordata; class Aves; order Charadriiformes; family Scolopacidae; genus Tringa; species Tringa solitaria. The sequence continues at coordinate 32,090,186 of JAOXJM010000005.1, forward strand.
TCCCCCAGCTTTAATGCTTCCTTGAATTGCTTGGTGCCATTGCCCTGCAGAATCCATGGCAAGAACTGGATGTGTCCAAGGAGGTGATTTTTATCTGGGAAGATCTGAACTGTTTTCTGAAGCTCCTATTCTTTTTGACTAAAGAGGAGGAATTAAGTTATTGTGTGTCTGGATGTCTCTGTACGCTGCCTGAAGATAGGTGCTGTGGATTTGAACCTGTTATGCCTCCCTTTCCCTACCTGGAAGATGTGTGTCCTCATCCTTCTCTCCTAGGAGCTGTTTAGCTCTGTCTCATCGCAGCGATGCCCTTCTGCAGTACAAAAGCTGCTAGTGATAGTTTTGTTCTGAGAATCAGTGGGCACACGTGGTTTGCTGAGCGCTCCCTTTAGTGTAGTGGGACTGATTAACACCTAAGTTTTAAGTATATATTGTCACATCCTTTGAAGTTGACAGAGATGTAATGTCTTGACATCTCTGGTTAACACCCAGTCAATCTGAAAAGCAGGGCAAGGCAATACAGAGCCCTAAGAGACGTCTTGCTTGTCAAAGTGACAAATTGCCCTTTCTGATTCAAAGGACCAGCTTGCGTGGCAGAGCTAAGTAGCTCCTGGGGAAAGGGGAGGAGAGCATGGGAAAATACCCTATTTGTTTAGGCCTTCCCCATATATTTTTTTGTTGTTTGTTGCTCTGAGTTGAAGCTCTTTGTTTTCCTTCGTCTGAAACAACTTACCAGCAGGTTGAGAGGAGCAAAGCCTCTGGGATTCTGCCTCTCCCACTTCTCGTTCTTATAAACTGTTTACAATCTCCTTCAGTTTTCTAGCTTTGTATGGAAAAGTTCAGTGGGTCAGCTTTCCCTTTAGCTTCATCCATCATTCCAGTCAATTAGAAATAGTCGAGGGCCAATTGCCCGGTCTTCCATTAACTGAGACACTTCAGATTGTTTAAAATAGCATAAAAGCCCTCTTTGTTGACCGTTGGGCGAGCACTGTAGGTTTCCCTGTTGATGGGCAGTTACCGCGTGGCTGAACAGAACCCCAGTGTGTCCCGCAGCGCTTGAGGGGTGAATATTGCTGCTGGGGGCCTTGTCTGGGTTTTGATTCCTTCTCCTTCACCTCCGCCTCTTGCTTTCCCTGAAAGGTGTGATGCCTTCAGATGGTGAATTACCATGCCCGCTTGCAAAAAAAGCTGCTCTTTGTGGCTTTTCAAAACTTTGGTAGTTGTGGGTTGGTTTTTTTTTTTTTCAGTTGCTGAAATGTTCCTTTTTAACCTTGGTGCTTTAAAAACTCTTGGCATTTTTTGTTAGTTGCTTGTCGTGTGTGTTTCTAAAGGACAAAGGAAGCGTGTAAGTGTTCGGGAAACAGTTAGTGCATTGTGGTGTGTGGCTGAGTTCATTCTGGTGCCCCATGCCAGCCAGCTTCCACCCGGGGCTGAGGCTTTGCCTCTGCTCTCAACTGACCAGCCTCAGGGCAGAGCTTGTGCCAGGGCTCTCACAGAGCCCGGAACTTGTCGTGGGTTAATGTGTTTGGGTTCGCATTGAGTGAGCTGAATCCATTGTATATATACATAGATATATACATTTATATATATAAAAAGCACGTTTTGTTTCACATGACATTTAACCGGAGAAATGGAGATCGGTTTATATACAGCAAACTAGATATTTATATATTCCCATCTTCAAATCACTGTCTGTCTTGCAAGCTCTCTCTCATTGTTAGCCGCTGCCTGGGTTTTGGGACGGGCTACTCGGTGTGCTTTTCGGTGTTCCAGTGCCATTGTGCCTGAGCAACGTGTCGTCACCGCAGAGCGTGTCCCCTGATGGTGAGGAGTTTGGGGAGGTGGCACCGAGCACCTGGGCTGGCGCTGCAGACGTGGACCTCGCTGCCCTTTCTGACCTGAAGGAGTGCAGCGTGTGTCAGTCCTTGTCTTCCAGAATGTTCCCTGCCTGTATGCGAGACTTTATCTTTCTCTGTTCCTGACACACGAGCTGAAAAGAGCGAGGCAGTCTCCTCTACAGCTGCCCCTCAGATGATGCACTCTTTGTGATGTGCGTGTGCAGGTCAGATTGGATCCCAGCTGATGCACAAAAAGCTCTCAGGACACATCCCCAGGGTGGTGATCTTCAGGTGGGGGTGAAAGAAAGACAGGTCTGACAAGGCAGGAGAACAGGATAGTGGTTGGATTTGAGAGTCTTCAGCGGCTGGGGAGCTGGATCTGTTACTGGAGAAAGGTCTGCTACAAACACATAGAGTCCAACGAACTCCACCAGTGACTTTCTTCCTCTTTGATGTCCATGGGGATACCAATGTGATGCAGATCTTGAGATAGCCTTGTTGGGTTGATGTGTTCCTACAGACTTGCCTCCTTTGCCTTCCTCTCTCCTCCACCCGCCTTCAGCAAACAGCGAGCGTGAGGGAGCCGGACGCGCAGACCGAAGGTGGAAGGAGAGCGGGGGGGCAGGAGGTCGGCATGAGGCTTGACTGTGACAAAGCTGATGTTTGCCTGCTTTGAACTTATAAATAATGTCATGTTTTGCAGAGATTGCAGCTTTAATAAGTAATTTAAACAAAGAGTATTAGGAGGAGAGCAAATCCACATTTAATTCAATTAGCATTGTTGTCCAGTGCCATTAATTATGCCCAGGCTTGTGATGTGTTTCACAGGAGTTGATACACTTGAGCTTTGTCTGTGCTGGGGTCGAGTGAGGACAAGCATGTCCACTGCTGGAGAATCCAGCCTTTGTGCTTCGCAGAAACCTTCAAATTTGGTATCTGACAGTAGCCTGGAGAGAGCCGTAGCCTGAATAGCCTGAATTGCAATCTGCTGAACAAAGGGTATCTCTGGGAGAATGAGGATTCGATGTGCATGTTTTCAGTGGTTTTGAAGACGGACTGTTTCAGTGGAAGTAATCATCTCCTGCAATTTTGTATTATTTCCAGGCTGTTTTAAATTGTTTTAGAGGCAGAGAATAAAGAACTTTGTTTACTGCTTTAAAGTAGGATGTCTGATTCTCCTGGGGGAGGTTATTCTTTTATTAAAAAAGATATAAAGTAGCTGCTTTGATGGAAATATAACTCTAGGAATTGAAATTGTGATGATTATAGAAGCTGTAGTATTCTAATGCAAAATAAGCCCTAGGAGATATGTGCCCTAAATGGTAAATCATTCTGTTTTTTAACAAAACAAAAATTACTGTTATTTTATGATTCTTATTTTACAAGGTCTTTAGCTGTTTCATCTGCACTTAACTTTTACAGGCTGGGGATAAATTGATTGTTGTTTTGCTTTTTAAATAGCTTGTCTTTTTAAACCATGGTGGAGATGCAAGCACAGATCAACAGGATGGGATTCATTTTGTACTAAAAAAAGCAGGGAGAAAAGCCATAATTCCCGACACAGCATGCATTAACAGGCTTGGAATCTGTTCTCGTAATTTGGTGGTGTTTTGTAATCTTCTTGGAAGGAGCCAAGGGTTATTAGATTGTTATTTGAAAGGGATCTCATGGATAACGCTTGGCAATTTGGGGGGATATATCACAGAACGGTTGGGGTTGGAAGGGACTTCTGGAGATCATCCAGTCCGACCCCTGCCAGAGCAGGGTCACCCAGAGCAAGTTGGACATGATCGTGTCCAGGCAGGGTTTGAATGTCTCCAGAGAAGGAGACTCCACACCCTCTCTGGGCAGCTTCTTCCAGGGTTCTGCCACCCTCAAAGAAGTTTTTCCTCATGTGGAGTTGGAATTTCCTGTGTTCCAGTTTGTGCCTGTTGCCCCTTGTCCTGTCACTGGGCACCACTGGGAAGAGTTTGGCCCCATCCTCTTGCCACCTGCCCTTTAGATACTGGTAAACATTGATGAGATCCTCTCTCAGTCTGCTCTTCTCCAGTTGAACAGCCCCAGGTCTCAGACTTTCCTCGTCAGAGAGCTGCTCCAGTCCCTTGAAATCACCTTGAAATGTGTGTTTATTGCAGGAGCGCTCCTGCTGCCATTTTAGAGGGGCTGTGGGGATCCCCCAGTGGCCCTGACCAGCTTCATGTGGGGCTTCCATCTACAGACCTGGGAGCTCTATTTAGGCTCAGCCCATGCATGAGCCATGTTGGAGGAGTGCGTGGTCTCCAGCTGGGCCACAGCCGTGCCCGGCCCTGGACCCTGCTGATCCAAACCTGGCCTTGTCACTGTGGGCTGCCTGGCTGTCACCGGGCCCCATCCTAACCTGCCTCCCTTGTCACCCTGCTACTGCCTCTCGGTTGGGCCTGGCTGCCATCTCGGGTCTGTCCTGCTTGTGGTGCTGTGGGAGTGGGCCCCATCCCAGCCATCTCCTCAGCGCCATGGCCCTCAGGGAGCTAATGGCCCCTGGTGCTCCCTGGCACCATTCCTCTCCTTCGGCCGGTGGTGCCTGGAGTGTTTCATCGAGAGGAGGGAGACAACCTGCAGGAGCTGTCAAGGATCCCAGTGGCTGCCTGTTGAAGAGGACTGGAATGAAGCTCCCTTTAGGTTTGATCTCCCCAGTACGTGGCTGATGGCAGTGACTGCTGCGGCATGGCGGATCCCTCCTGTGCTGGGGAATATCCTCTGGCTTGACAGTACGGGAAGGACCACGGGGCCTTCACCACTGTGGTAGGAAAAGAGGAACTGTCTGCTTGCTCTTGCTTTGAAAGCCCTCAGTAAAGTAAACGAAGGGGTGTGTGTTGTTCTAAACTTGCCTGCCTCTAGCAGGCAGGGAACTCCTGGTAGGGCTGTTCATTCGGCGTGTCTGTTCCAGCTCTGGCAACTCGTGTTTCCCGTTGAACAATTAGGCTCACCTGCCAGTGTTTGGAATCTGAGATGCTGAAATGTATTTAGCAAAAGAGTGTTTTAAAAAAATGGCTTAGAAGCTGAGCACAGAGGAAGGTGGTTGAAAGAGCTAATGTGTCCCAGTTTCTGCAATTTGTGATGACCTAAAATCCTTAATGATGGAAACTAAAAATGGATAACAAAACCTTTGCATCTTTTCTACATGAATGTTAGCTCGTGACAACTCCAAGTTAGCAATGTGGAGAAAGTGCTGGTTTTGGAGATCAAAGAACTACCTCCTTAAACTAATTCAGGGAAGAGCAAACCAGATGACGTGCTGTCCTCTCTGTTCCCATGCTCTCCTCAGCAGCTCCCACGATACAAAGGGAGACACAAGAAGATGCCGTCTGGTTACTTGTCTGTGTTAGGTTATCTGCCTTGAACTTTGCAAGCTTTTATTCTTTCTGATGTTGAAGACAGTCTCTTGCTAACAATAGTTTTCTCTTGCAGGAATGCAGATCTGTGCTATATCTCCCTAAATCTCCATTTTAGAAGCAGTCAGAGGATAAAAACTAGCGTAGTGCTCATTTAAAATCAATATGCTCTAGTTTGCAATTTGCTCATATTTAAGCGCCCAGCTTTAAAGGTTTCCTTTGCCCACGGGCAGCCTGAATACAAAGGGAGACTTGATTTTTTTCATAAAGAAAAAGTAAGTTTTGCAAAAGCTCAAAAAGCAAAATATTTCTTTCTACCTTCCATCTCCTCAGAATTATTATCATGAAGCAGAATTTGCCTCTGAAGAATCTGCAGGGGAGCAGAAAGATGTGAATTCGTGCAGTCATCTCAAGATGCAGCTGGAAAGGAGGGTGATGGATGAGATGTATGTATGTGTGTGTGTGAGAGGAGTGAGAAGGTCCCACCTTGAAGCAGTTTTGGCATTCACTGTTTCGGAGATGATGAGGAGGTTTACAGGGACAAGATGTAATGGAAAAAATCTCTCCATGTAGCTAGTTTCTTTGCTGTTGGCAAGGCTGGGGTTGCACAAAGATGAATAGAAGTTCTGAGTCTTTACTGTAGTGCAGTGTGGTGTAAACTCCTCTGTTTAGAGGGAAGCTTTACTGCGGGGTGGGGAAAAGGGAGTTGCAAGTAGAATGTGGTATCTTCAAGAAAAATGTGAAGGGATTAATGTATTTGTGCCAGGAGCTAGTTTTCCTTCTGAAGCTGTGGGCGGAAGACCCAATCTGACACCTGAACTATAAAGGATGCAGTGTGTATCCTAAGTTATTGGCCATAATGATTAAGTACTGCAGAGTGGAAGGAGGGATCTTCTGTAGGATTTGAGAAGCCTTATTCTCATTGATTGATTCTGCAGCCTGAGTTGTTCTGTGGTTTCAATAGAAATGGGAGTAGTGCCTGCTTATATCACCTCTGGTGGTCAGCATGCGTTATCTTTGAAGGCTGTCCGTGTTGCATTTTGACCGAGATGATTGCCTGAGGCTTATTGTCACGGTCTGGGTTAATGCTGGCGCTTACCTGAAAGTGAAAGCGGCTTCCTTACTGAAGTTCCGGAACGCCACAATACAGTTGTAAATAAAGGAGACTGAGCAGGGGCATTTCACCTCATTTTGAAGGAAATTACAGATCATGTGAGGACTAAATGACACTTTTCCCTGTGGAGCTTAATGAGACCCGAGTACCCTGCTCTGGCTCAGCAGCATAAGGTCGGTTGGAAGGATACTGTCCTGCAGCACTTGCATCAAATGTGGCACAGCAAAGGGGGCAATCCAGAGTTCATCCTTGGGATGAAATGCAACTTTTCTTAACAAAATGTTACAAAATAAAATGTTGTAGTTCCCTGGTGATGAAGCTACTCACAGGTAGAAAATGTTTAAACCTTGAAGTAATTAGATTCAACACCCGCATGGCAACCGTTTCATCCCAGTCATTTTGTTTTCCTGGGATGAGAAAAGGTGCACTGAATTTTCCCATGGTGTTTTCTTTAGGGAAAGTGTGATCACTTACAGTTTAGCGCCTTGTGTCATTCCTTATCTTTTTTTTTTTTTTTTGTAATGGCGGGGGGGGGAAGTGTGTGTAGATATTTTTGTGTGTGTGTGTGTATTCCTTACTAAAGGATGTCCTTTACGTGCCTGTTTGACGAGATGTGCAAATAGAAGCCCTGCTTTGGCTTTGAGGCCTGTGTAGCCCATACCTTCAGGGTATATAATGAAATGAAAGTCTGTCATTTCATTTTACATAGTTGAGGATTCATAATGCTGGGGAAAAGTCTTATTTCTCAGTACGTAAGCCAGTTCTTTATTGGCCACTTGCTGTGAAACTTCTGAAATACATTCATCTGCCAAAGGGGAGTGTCTGTGATTTCTGTGCTGAGACACCATTGTGAAAGAAAAAGGACGGTTCAGGTGCTGGTGCTGGCAAGAGGCAGAAGCATTCTCTCTCTCTGTGAACTATCCCTGCAAGAACCTGCCTTTGATCTACTTTCTTTCTGTTTAGTGTTTCTCTGTGTTGTCTAACTGTTATACATTTTAAATAAGCTTATAGTCAGTTACATCTTATGGACATAGTGAAGGGAAGATGTCCGAAGGCGTAGCATTTCATATAATTCAGGTATTAATTTCTAGCTATCTGCTCTTTTAAATTATCGTTGTTTTGGATAGTTTGAGAAAGGTGTCAGTTTAACAGTAGGTCTTGATGTTTTATAACCTTCTGTAGTCTGCAGCTGAGTGTATTTTATCCAATGGAAATAATCTTTTAATAGTGTGTAAGATCAACAGCTCTGAAAGCCAATGGTCCTGTTCAGTGCAGAACAGAATGAATGTCTTTACAGACAGAAATTCCACTCCTACACTGGGCTTTGGAGAGAAAGCTTAAAGCAGGTTTAAATATAAGGTAGTAGGCTGCCTATAAATATGAAGTGCTTGATATATGCTTCACATGATTTCCATTTACTGAGCTGAGCTCAGCCATACCAGCGTGGCTGCAGAATGCTTTTTCAAGACAGTAAGTACTTCTTTCTCTGAATCTTAACTGGCAAGTTGTTGGGTAAAATGTGTTTTTTCAGTCGAGAAAGCTGAAATCAATAGAATAGTTCTACCATGGTGGTAGCAGTGAAAACTTAATTTATTTTTTTTCACCTGCTTCTTTAGGAACAAAGCCCCAGTAACCAGACATCAATAGCAATGATGCAAGAGCCTCAAGAAATGGTGGAAGAGACAGTTACTGTGGAGGAAGACCCAGGCACTCCCACTTCCCATGTCTCTATTGTCACTTCTGAAGATGGAACCACCAGGAGAACTGAAACCAAGGTGAGAGGTTAATAAGGAAAATTATGAGGAAAATGGCAAAATACCACCTAATCACAAAACAAAAATGGCAGGGAGTAGTGCAAGTGATGACAATGATGCTGTTGTGATCCACAGTGATCTGGAATGTTCTGTTTGCCAGCAGAGCTGAGTTTGGGGCTTTTCCAGTTTCGCCTCTATGTCCAGTTTGCTCTCTATCAGTTGTGCTGATACAGCTCTTCATGGAGCTGTGAACCAAACAGGAGAAATTATTCAGGTTAACTAAACAAAAACACTGGAATCCCTTCCCATACTGTTTATTCTTCTAAGATTCACTTCATTTTACTCAAACAGTTCACAGTGTTGCCCTGCAAACACATACGGTGGTAGGAGAATTAGATGGGTTGGTAGGGCTTGGAGTAAATGACTTTCGCAGCTGAGGAAACCGGGCTTGGAAATATGTCTTCAGATTAGTTACGGTCTATAATAGCAATATGCAATTATGCATTTGTCCTTTAGAACAAGAAACGTACTATTTAAATAACACCACAGCATTTAAATTTTTCAACAATCTCATGAATGGAATTTTACTCCTCATGGATGGGGAAAGCTGGGTGTGTTCTCAAGTGACCTGTACCTCAGGTTGGGCTCGATCACAGGTGTTGCACATGTTCTGATTCTCCTGATGTCTTCTTGTTCCCTTGTGTGAGATAATTTTCTAGTCTCTGAGCAGGTGCTGTATGTTCCTGGCTGCCTTGCATGCTTTCGGGTACCACTGGAACATTAATATGCCTTGTTATTTGGGTCTTGGAAATTGAGCTGAAATCTTCATTTGGTTTTGGTTATGTGAAAAATTAAGGGTGATTCCCTTTTTTTAAAACTTCTAAACGGCATTGATTAAAAAAACCAAAACAGACGTCCAACTGCTTTCTGTGTTGAAAGGACTTGAGCAGAGGTGACTCTATAAATCAGTGTTTGTTTTTACTGGGGTTCCAGAACGGCAGCCCTCAGAGGTCTGTTCAGGACATCAGATGCTCAGGTTGGAGTAAATGAGTGTTGATTTCCTGAGGTCAGTGGGACTGCACGCATTGAGATAGACTGAGTATTTGGTTTAATATTTGTTGCACTTAAAAGATAAATATAACTGACCTATTTTCTAGTTGTTGGAAGGAGGTGAGTGTCTTAAAATAGAGAAACAAAAAACCCCACGTTTTGATTGGCTCTTCGATAATCTAATGTATTTAGTCTGTGACTTAATTGAAAGAAATGCTGTTTTCTTTCTAGTGGCAGCAACAACAACTGTTATTTACAGGAAGGAAGTGATACAATTGCAGTGGTGATGGACACCTTTTTAGATGCACTAATAGTAGTGCATAGTTTTAGGAGACTGTAAGCACAGCTATGTGAGGGAATGCAATGATAACTACAACTGTAAAAATAGGGGGCCCTAGATAACACACGGAGTGAAATAGTTTGTCTGAAATAGTTGTGCACTGATAAAGCTGCGTGTTTGCCATAGCGTAGAAGGTGTGATTCCCTCCTCTGTGTGGTGTACCTGCTATTCTTCCCTCCTCCCACAGAAAAGGATGGTGGCAGCTCCAAAACAGGCATTGTATCTGTGTATAGAAAGAGAAGATTGGAGGACCAGGAACCCCAGAGCTACTGTTCCCAAGTTCATTCCGGGCACTGAAGTGTGTCCGGAATGGGGGGAGACTGTCTGGCTCTCTCGGACTGCATTTATGTTGTTTCAAATGATGCTGCTGACTTCAGCTTGCACGCTATCAGGAAGTGTTTCCTGGTACTTCATTGCTAAAAAGACAAACTCTTAAAATAAAAAAAATAAAATAAAAAAAAAGCAGTTGTTGAGGAAAAGCGATTCTGAGATGTCACAACGCAGATGGGGTCAGCTCAGCCCTGACTGTGGGAAGAGGTGCTATGGCTTTGTGGAGGTGCTGGTTGTCTCTGAAATGGTTTTGTTTTGACTTTTCCTTGCTGTGATAATATGGAATAGATTTAGCAGCTCTTGGACATGAATCTGAGGTCAAGTTTTATTTTTTTATTAATCACATTGGTCTTCAACTTGCTTTTTGTTTTGGTAGGGAATGTGGAAATGAAAATGGTTGTCACTGGGGTTTAGTAGCATCAGTTAAGTCTCCTGGAGTTAATTGGCATTGACTTACTATCACTTCTAATAGGTATCAACATAGTGATTTTATAGGTCATACTATTATATGCAAGAGCCTTGCAGAGAAAATTAAGTTTCCTGGTATCTGTGCAGTGGCAAAATTCTGACCTTGCTGCACAGCTGAGGACAATGAAGGAAAGCATTTCCTTGGGATGAGAGATGCAAACATACGCCTGCTGGGCATGCAGCGTGCAGCAGGAGGATCTTTGAGCCTAGAAACTGCTGCTCTGTGTCTGTGCTGGTTCCTTCACAGATTTAATTAAAAAAAAAAAAATCCCCAACCCCAAAAAAGCAAACCTCCCCAAACCCACAGACCTGGCCTGGTTTTAGTGTGTGTGTACTTACCCTTGTACAGGAGCAACACTTCTTGTGGTGGGAATCCTCACGTCTGTTTTCATTATTACCTAATCTGTAAATTAATAAAGATAATGCTTAAAATTGAGGCGGTTACGCTGTTCATTAAACATTAGGGGGGGGTAGGTTTGTGCTCAGCTTCTTTTTTTTTTTTTTTTTTTTTACTTTGAGCGATCAGTTAGGGCAGCACAATGTACAATAAGGTTTTTATGCTCTACATCATTGTGCTCTGGCCTTCTTCAAGGAGGGGTTAAGAACCTGTTTTTTTTACCTATGTAAGTAGAAGGCTCTACTGGACAGTGCCAGGCACAAGCTCCAGCGTATTTGTCTTACAAAGAACGTGGCAGCACAAGATGCTTCCTCTGACAGGTCAGAACACAGGTCATGGGGTTTTTCTTAAGAGCCAAAGAGACCACAGATGTTTTCCAAATGTATGCTTGCTTTGCTGTATAGCTTATATGGGGATTAGTCAACCTAATGCCACTAAGTATGCATTTTTGGATTCTTCAAAAGAAAATTGTCATTTATTTTTGCTAAATTATATGACTCTTTAGCTTGCAGCAGAGTGATGCCTCTGAATTTCCTCCTCTTGAACTGAAGCATAGCAAAAGCTGTACAAGCAAATGCTCCTGCATGCTGCTGTTCCTTTATTTCTCCTTTTGTTTCAAAACCGTAATTTATAGAGGTTATTCTCTTCCGTAATGTATTAAGTAAACAACCTTAATACAGAAGCATTGACAGATTTTTGCTGTGCTGTTCCCCACATCTTTGAAGATGCCTGTAACAGGGAAGCAGAAAGAAGGCATAATAGAATTTAATATTTGTCAAATTTTAAATAGAGAACATCTGCCTTCTCAAAATGAGATATTTCTGAGTAATTTTCCCCAAACTCTTACTCTCTTAGTGCTGTGCTAAGTCCCTACATAACGTTCAGTGCACAGAAGATGTAGCAGATAATACTTCATTTCAACTTTATAATCTCTCTCGAAGCCAAATACCTATCACGCCGGAACGGTGAAAGTCACCTTGGGGATGGGCTGTCCCCTGCCTGCCGGCTGGCACGCTGCCGCTCTGCACCGGAGCCCGCTCCCCAGGGGCTCAGGAGAACCCCGAAAGGCAAATGAGATGTGTGTGAGCTTGTGCTAATGTTTGCTTTTTCCTTTCTTCAGGCACCTTTTATCTTTGAAATGCTAAAAGATTGGAGAGATTTAGGTCACTTTCATTCATTGAAAGTGACGGTTTATGGTAACAAACCCCGAAACCAGCCTGTGTACAAAGTTGTTCCACTTCAGCCCATCCCTTTGCCTTGTGCTTTCTAATCCTCAGTGAGGCCAGCCCGTTGGCCAGCCCGTTGGCCAGCCCGTTGGCCAGCCCGTTGGCCAGCCCGTTGGCCCTTTCCCGACAGGGATGAGCTGCTGCTCCGCCGGCCGTGGGTAAGTGCTTGGGGCTGGGACTCCTCGGTTGGGGCGGTGCCAGGTACCCCCAGATGCAGTCCCTCAAAACTTTGCCGAAAACTGAAGGGAGTTAGGTAATGCAGCAGGAATGGCTTTCAGCCAAAGTCCAAGGCCCTTTAGAAAACGTGAAACATTAAGGTTAAAATTGAAGGGGAGAAATTTGAGCTGTTGTTTTGAAAACCTACGGGGCGAGTTCTTACACAGCGTTTAATAGAGAGGTAATAGCTTCAGCCTGTTTGGGCTGATTAATTTTTACAGTCTGTAGTTCAAAAGTAGGCTCTCAGAAATGTCAGAATGCTTTTATCCTCGTGTATTTCTTCTCATCTGTTTTGTGGTTTATGACATAGGGCTAAAATTTTTTTTGAAGCTAACAGCTTTTATAATGTACTTAAGTTATTAAAAAAAAAAAAAGGCAAACCAAACCCAACCTCAGTAACAAAATGGAAGGCAAAATTATAGGTACTGCCTTTGACCATGATGAACTGAAATCTCAGGACTGTCTGTCCCCTTCTCAGTCGTGTGCACTTCAGGGGATCTGCCTGTACCATCTGCATGTGCCTCCAGTACGTCCAGTCGTTGGATATTGTCACATTCGTTCTCCCATCCTTCAGGGCAAATAGAAGGAGGGACAGAAAAATACAGAAGCTGCTTCAAATGTGGGAATATTTCCTTTGCGTTCTGTTCACAAATGTATTTCCAGGAACAGAGCTAGTGAAAACATTATAGTGAGGCATGTAGGGGAATTATTTAACAAAATTATTGCTATCTGGGGGGGAGAACAGTGGTAAGGTCAGTAAAACTGAAATCTAGTTGGGAGGAACAGCAATGAAAGCACCAACTTGCAATCTCATGGGGTTTTGGTTGCAGAGGGCCTGAAAAAGTTGGTAAACTGAAACTTTTTCTTCTGTGGTTGAAACCTTAATATAGTTTAAAGGGAATAAAGAATTGCAAGTATATTTTAAGCATACTTGGATAACCTCTTCATAGGGAAGTAGTCTGAAGCTTTCATCTGGTACTCTGAGACTGTAGCATTGAAACAACTGAACACCTTTGATTTGTAATCAGGCTAAAAAACCTCTTCACACAAGTTTTTCTTTAGAGATGGAAAGCAAACAAGAAGTCAGATTACACTTTCTCAAAGTAACTTCTATCTCTACCTTTTTCATTAGAGCGTATCCTGTAGTGAGGGGTTGATGCTAAGAAATCCATCTCGAGATTGGGTGCATCTGGAGGATCAGGTGGCTCAGATAAGAGTCTGCTGGGACTCCTGCTTGGAATAGCTTCCTTCTCCCAGGCTAATGCATCAGTATTAAGGAAACCACAAAAATGTTGGGGGAGAAGATTACTGTGCTGTCAGCTGCTCAAGGCTGCCCGTGTTCTTTTAAGGAATATAAATGAAACATTCCCTTGAGCTGGATTTCCTGAAGTAAAGGTTGTTTGGTTTGTTGGGTTGGGTTTTTTTGCTTGGAAACCTAATAAATAGACCTTCCTCTGTTGCTGGCTAATTGCTTCCAAAAAGCTTCCCTTTATTGTCCTGTAGGCAACAAAGTCTGTTTATCACATGATAAATCTTCTCTCCCATGCCTGCCCCTGACAAATGAGGCATGAGTGCAAATACTCCCTCTCTCAAAATGAAAAAAAGGCTGGGTTTGATTCCCTCACCATAACACCTTTCGCATTACTGAATACTTTTATGCTGTGAGAAAGGTGTACTTTAATGCTTGGGTGAAATGTTCCTTTTTATGTGTCTGACAAGGGGGTTTTGATTGTCCTGATTCTTTCCACTCATGAATGGGGCCAGCGTTTGGAAAATGATAGAGGTGAAGCTGTGCTGACACTGGAAACTTGCTGTTACGTGTGCTGGCTGACGCTCAGGATGTCTCTCTCGCTAGCCACAGCCTTTGATAACTTGCCTGTGCTAGTCTCGAAGACAGAAAATAAGGCAAATTGGGAAGAAATTGCAAATTAATCTCCTGCATTCTCTGTTGGTCATATTAAAAAAAAATTTAAAAAATCTCTGTAGAGTACCAGAGCACAGTGGAAATCTCATTAATGTAACTGGTAAGTCACAAGTTATCTAAGAATTGATTTTTTGGAAGGGTTCTAAAATGCTGCTTTGTCTCTTCTGTGTGAGTATTGTACACATCTGTCCTTGCCATAACACTTGTGTGTTGTGTTCCACCCTCCTGTTTGACAGTAACAGTGATTCTCCAAAAACCTGTAAAGCCTCAGAAATGAGGAAGAGCCCTGAGGTAGGAATGTGGGAGGACTGGCAGCAGCGGTGCCTCCCGCAAAGCCTTTGTCTGAGGATCCTGCAGGTTAAAGCTTGTTCCTTCTTCCGTGCTGTCCTGCAGCCAGATGTGGTTTATTAGGGATCTAGCGCTCTCTGATCTTGACAACTTTATGAAGAACTGCACATGACAAACTGTGTGCCTGGCAACGTGTGTCTTGAAAAGCAAAGCTCGGAGTCAGATTTAAAATATCTGGCTCCTGGTGAATAGTGCTGCAATAAAGGGCTTTGTGAGGTTATGCGAGTGCTCTTCTTGGCACCCAGAAAGCTGCCTCTTTGTTCCTTCCTGGGCGATAGTATCAATTTCTGATTCATCAAATTGTTGAAACTCCACCTTCCTTCCTGCTGTTCCCAGTACTGGTTCCCACATTCCAGAACCCAGGTGCCCCACACGTTGCAAAACTCACGTTTCAGGCCTGAGAAGTGTTGCTTTTTGTGCTCTTATATGTTCATAAATGATCTTCTGACTTTGAATAAAACTTCTCTTCCAGGCCTCGGCAAGGGAATGCTGGGCTGTGCTGCCTGTGTGTATCCCCCTCTCCAAGAGGTGCTCTCAGCCACAGCCCTCTCCTCGGGACGCTGCCCCGTTCCGTAGCTGCCCTGACTGCAGCCCTGTGGAGAGCTGCCTGGGAAGTACAAGTGCTGTGCTCAGGTCATAGGCAGAAACAGCTGTGGGATTCTATGTCGTGAAATAAATGTTTAGTTTTTAGTTATTAAAATGTATGCCTTTAAAAAAAGAGAGAAAATATTTGGAGGCATGGGAGTGAGCGTCTTTCCCGACATTCACTTGCTAAGGAGGATCCCTTTGGATTGCTGAGGAAAATTTTTAGCTCTGGCCTAAATGAGATACTGAGGTCGTGTTGGTACCTGGCTGTGCTTTATTCAGCAGCATCATCATACTGTTTAATTGCACTGTTGGCGGAGAGCTGTTTGTGCTGCTTTCAGTCTTGCAGGATTTCATTACTTCATTAGGCTGAAGTATCATCTGCTCACAGATGTCTCTAGGAAAAGATATGCTGTTTGGGTGAATTTTTTTTTCTATTTGGGGTTTCTGTGTGAAAACATCTGCCTAGAGGACATGTCTGGAGCCACTTCAAGAGATGTACTCTAATTATTTTGTTTTAGCAGCAGCTTGGCTAATCTAGTGCAAATCTAAATGTTTAAATCAGACACAATAGGTCAACATATCCATTTGGACTCTAGAGCCACTGAACAACCCAGAAATACATGCTATAGTTACTGTTTCTCTTGATGTACGTTTCGTTCTGTGGCTTATGTGAAAAGTGTCATTTACTGCTGCTTATTTACCTCTGTAATACTTCAGAAACCCAAAAGTTCTGATGATTTTGTTTGTGTTCCCCCCCTCTGTGTGTAGCGCTCTCTGGGGGGTTGATTCTCCCACTCATCTTTGTGTGTGTCTTGTTTTGTTGTTTGGCTATTTTATTTATTTTAATTTTTTTTTTTACAAAGAGCTAAAAGGCAGCATTTGCTAGGGTTAGGGTAACTTTTGTAGGTTAAGTAGCTTTATAAGGTTTAGGGTAGCCGAGGACAGGTTGGCTTCTGCTGGACTTCATATTCTCCACAAAACAGCTTTTGCTGGTCACTCAGTACAGAAGCTGATGGACACCAGATACCAATGCAAACAGAAGTTCCTTTGCTGGTTTGTAATAGTAGTGGCTTTTGTCCGGCACTGTCTTACACGGATTGCCAGACCTTTCCCATGAAGGCAAAACGTTCTTGGGAACTCTTGAGGAGTCTTTGTTCTTACCCTTTAGCAAGAAACCCTGGACATAAGAGCCTCAGCATTTCCAGTTTTCCATTTTTTTTCAGTTACGTGCAATAGTCTAATTCTATGCATGTCAAAATGAAATGTGATTTATTGGAAGGAAAGATAAAGATGTATTTGTGTGCAGATTTTTCTGTAATGTTTTAAACAAGCTTGCCTCACCCAGTACATTTAGGGTAGTTGTGGTTGCAAGAGCTGTGTGGAGTTATTCTATTCGTTATTGCAAATTTATGAGTCACCAAAATAATGGAATGACACTACCTGTTGGGCTTGTATGGGGACGGTTATAAGCATATCTTAAAAGAGAAAGTGGTTGTGCTGTCTAACAGTTAGAAGCCTGAAACTTTTCTGTTTGAGATCAGGATTTCTTAAATATTACTGCCAAATCTGAGCTCCATCAAGTTACACGGGTACAAACTTGATCCAGATCAGGCAGGAGCATATAACTGTATTTCTGTCGAACTAGAGAATGTGGTGGGGTATTCATCCTAATTCTGTGGGGCCAGACTTTGGCTCCTCAACATTGTAAAGTCTGCTCTAGGAAAGATGCCTCCTGAAAACTTTCTGGGCAAATTTCCACGGGTGTGCTGACTTTGCACTGCTTCCACGAGCTGCCGTAGGGCTGGACTGGTTTTGATTTGGTAGTAAGAGCCCCAGAGTGCGCTTAACTCTGGCTCTGACCTGTCTTTTCAGCTTTCTATAGAAATATTTTGCCATTGTTAAACGCTAAACCTAATGAGCACACCAGTGCTTCCACTCAAAGGCACGTCACTGTAGTATTATGCTTTGTGATGCTCTCTCCCCCGTTGTTGTTCTAGCTCCCTGTACGTCTCGTCACATCGTGCAGCAAGGAGAAAATTAACATATCTATTCACTGTCTTCACAGGTTACCAAAATGGTCAAAACGGTCACCACCAGAACGGTGCGTCAGGTGCCACTGGGGCCCGATGGCCTGCCATCCATGGACGGCTCGTCTCCCATGGGCAGCTACACGGATTCGATAGACAGAAGGTACATGAAGAACGGGGAGCGGTACATCACACCACAGGCATCGTCCACGTTAACCAGATCTTACAACAGCTACAACGACTCGTACCCTGAAAGCCACGAAGGCCAGTATCGCCCTTACGTCGGTCACGATGGTTATGGAGATCTATCTGATAACTACGGCAGCTTGTCTCGGGGCGTCAACTACCGTCCTCGTTATGCCTACGTGCCAGGAAACAGTTACCGGCCGGACGACGGTAGCTTCACCTTGCCCAGCAGAAGGGATAACTACGGACCTGTTGCCCAGCCTCAGGTGCCAGTGGGCAGCAGCGTCGACTTGAACCGCTCCCAGCCGGAACGTTTCCAGCCAGAGCCCTATGGACTGGAGGATGATAACCGCAGCCTTGGAGTAGATGATGAAGGATACGAACTGGATCCTGATTACTCCACTGTGAACCGGAGGACATCTGCAGGTGTGCCAGAGAGAGGAAGACCTCACAAAGGAAGGTAAAACCCATTTGTTCTTTTCTGATGTTACATGTAGCTGTTTTGCTTAGTTGAGCATGTACGTTTGAACTCTTAATAGTCTGGTAAGTTCTGGAATTACTTGACAGAAAAAGAGGTAGAACCCTGAATTTTATTAGGCTATAAATAACTGCAAAACGCACGTGAAGTACAGAAGGGAGTGAGGGTAGTGTCCAAGAACCCTTCGCTGTGTTTCTGGGCTGCTTAGTTTAGGTTGAGTTTAGAAAGAGAGGATCTCGTAGAAGAGGCTTAAGTTACTTATTTTCCTCCTCATAAAGAAGAGTTTTGATGGCATTGTGGTGTGTTGTCCTAGAGCCATCCCATATTAACAAGGTGTAAAAGGGGGTTTGTAATCTGTGTGGCTTCTGTCAGCTCTGGTTGTGTGCATCTGCCCCACACAAACCGTGGCAGAGGGTTGGGGCTGTGAGGAGCTGATGGCAGCTGGGGACAGGCTGCCTTGTCCTGTGGAAGCTCTTTTCTGAGGTGTTTGACAGCCCCGGCTCCTGTGCTGACCACACACCCTCAGCTCTTGAACCCCACTGAAGTGCTTCAACATTTTGTGAGAACAGATCATTATTTTGTCCTGTGCCTGCATAAGGGGGAGATAAGAGCATCTGTATTACACTTAATGTAACTAAAGTGGCCAGTCACAAATTACTTCTGGTTCAGTCCCCTTTCCAAGGGATGTTATGTTTTATGCCGTATTTTCTGATATTAGTCATTTCTGCTGGGCTTGCAGCTATTAGCTCTTGCTTTTGGAGAAAAAAATAAAAAGCTTGGGAAGGGAGTTTTGTTACTCAGCTGACAGTCATCTTCTGAGTAACAACCTGAAAAACCTGGGTACTTTGTATTCCAAGCAGTGTACAAACTTCTGTCTGCATGAAGTCATATCCTCTCAATTCACATCTTGCTAGGGATTTAGTTCTCAGCATTTTCCTTTTAATTTAGAGTAGTTTCCAGAGCTGCAAAGAGTGTGGAGCCCACCTGCCCCTGTGTGTGTAGGTGGTCTTTAGACCGAATGCTTCTGACCAAAGGCTTGGCTCCATCAGCAGTCGCCGTCGGTGGGATCTGGGTAGACCTTTTTGCTCTCCCCCCGTGGAGCGCTCCTACTTGTGTCCCCCAGGGTTTCCTTCATACTTTCACATCTCTGTCCTCCTCTGCATTTCTGGAAGTTTGGTTTAAAGTTAAATGGAATCAAGCACCTGCAAATTGTCATCTATATTTAAAAGAAAAAAAGGTATCAAAACATCTCTTCCCAAGGCCCCTTTATGTCCCTTGTGAAATCTTTGACCTTGCAGGCTCACTGACCAGTGGAACCGCAGCAGTGTTGTACGAGACTAAAGGGAATACCTGCAGGCTGTGGGTGCCAAAACACTGATCAATCTATCAGACCTTGATTGGTGCTCCCCTGCATCCAAGCACGTTTAGAGTTCTTGTTAAGAACAGTCAGGCAGCAGTGCTTTAAAATTTTTATTAATGTTTTTCAAACTGAATGCATGATGAATAATTAAGTGTATTCTTAGAATCTGCCCGTTTGCATTTTTAAAGTTGTTTGGTTTTTTTCTAACATCCCTTTGATTTATTGTTCCTTGGAGTTTGGGTAGGACCAATTCACAAATTTTGTTTTACATTTCTTTTGTTTTGAGTTTTTTCCATGTTTAATATGATCAAGAGGCTTTGACAAGTAATTAGCCTGACTGGCAGCAAACTTTAGCTGGTGAGAACATAAGAAGATTGTATGAGGGCCTCTTCATAAGTAGTTACTTTTTGACATTTCAAAGAAATACTTGAGCAATTCAATAAACCTGCATTTCAGATACACCACCCATTTGCAAGAAACTAAAGACTACAAATAGTGCTTTGTACTAGATGAGGGTAATTACTACTTGATTATTCCTCTTTCCTCTCTAGTTTTTTGGTTTGGTGTTTTTTTTTTTTAATTCAGTTATTCCTTGTGAGAATGATTAAACGACTGTGATAAATGGATGGCACTTTTGATTTCAAAAAGTTTGTATGTGTAGAGTAGGTGTTACAACAACGCTGTTAGAAGCTTTTTTTGTATCGAACCAACTTTCAGCTTGGCCATCTTCATGGTGTGGTGAAGGGGATTCTCCTGCTGGCTAACTCGCTGGGCAACTTCAGTTACACTCTCATTTTCTTCCCAGTAAGTGCTGCCCTCATTTGTTAATAACAAGGATGCTCACTGTCCGTAAGTAGTTTTGATACTGTTCTGTCTGAGAGGTTTCCCATCTGAATCCGTGGTGGAACCTCACCCCTCTGTGATGAGGGGGAACCAGCCGTGTCTGGGGGGGATCCTCGTCACGGGGAGGACAATTACAGATTGTTCTTTCCATCCCCTGCCTGCTCGGTTTGATCACAGAGATAAATACCTGTTGTGCTCTCCTCCTGCCGTCGCCAGCCTCCTTTTAAGCTACTTATATTTCATTTTAAATTGGGGAAAAATGTGCCTCCTCACAAATGTCTACAAATCCAGAGAAGTGCACAAAGGCAAATAATTCCCTCTGGCTCTTCAGTGCTTGTGGCTGCGTTTGGTTTTTGTTTCCTTTTACACTCAGTCTCTGCTGTAAGATATGTTATTTTCTGCAAGCAGAATACCTGGCACTTAGTGTTCTTTTCCTCAGCATGTGCTCTGCTCTGGTGTAAGTCTGATTGCATGATAAATTGGGATGAGAGAAAGGCGTTCAGGGTGTATAATACCAATTTAGTACTACTCAAATTTACTTGTGAAGGTGTTTACACATCTTTGATTGGCTTTATGCTCTTTTTTCCTTCATTTGGTAAGTTGCCTTTATTCAATGAGGTGTCTATAAAAATATATACTCTTATGGTGTTGCTAGGTGTTTTATATACAGTCCTTTCCATAAGAGAAGCAGGAAGTACTAGGTATTTTCATTCATAAAAAAAAAAATCCCCAATATTATTTGATTATTTTTTTAATCATTAAATAGAAGTGAGCAGAAAAAAAGGCAAGTCGTAATTCATCTTAATTTTTAAAATTATTTTCTGTTGAACTTCTGTCTCTCACCTTTGTGGTAGTTTCTCTCCAGAGTGGATCACTACAGTTTGCAGGTGTACTAGCTTCTTTATCCCTAGAAACTCAAGAGCAGCCGTTGCCACTATTCCAGACTAGACAGGACATGAATTTTTAATGTTGACTAAATCAAGCTTTCTGCTGTTAAATTTTCTGTGGCAGAAGCCTGATGTAAGACACTGAGACTCTAGCTGGTGATTGTTTCACGGTCCAAATTATTATTACCAGGAAATGAACCAGATTTTAGATTAAGTATCTGCAACTGGGTCTCTCTTGCTTCTGTTTTCTGTAGTTGGTGCGAGAACGTTGCTATCACATGCAGGTTATTCATGTTCTGCTTCTGGTGTCTTTTTTCAACGTAGAATATAAAGGCTTATATTTGTAGATAACCTTCCACTCAGCGCTCCTGGCCTAACCTCACCCGTTTCAGATGTGAAACATGCGTGGGCTCATCCATTAGCAGCTTTTAGGTGGTTCCCACCCAGGTGGTTTCCATCTTTTAACCATATGGCCCATAACTCAGACTTGTCTCATTCAGTCCAGTTTTGGATCCTCTTGTGTGTTCTGCTGTCAGGGAGCAGGGGCTGGCAAAAGACCTCATTCTGCAGAGTCTTTAGGTTTCTTCTCCACTGTTTGGCACGAAGTTCCCTCCTGAAATCCCAAGCCTTTCTGGTCTTTTTTCCCAAGCAGACGCCAGCTGCAAACTGTGATGAATGTAACGCTTGTATAAACTGTTGAGGATTAAATGTGTAAATCCTTCACCTGTTTATTCAAATGTGCCTGTGCTGAGGCCACAAGGAAGATGATAAATCCACAAGCTCTCTCCCAGTTTTTATCTGTGCTAGAATGTGTTTTGATGAGTTCCCTGAGACAGGTGATCAGTGAGACCCACGGCATCCCGAGCGCTCGGCCGCCTTGCTGCAGACAGATGGGAGACAAGATGCTTGCGGTCGGCGGCTCTGGCACCACCACCAGGTCCCTTCCGTCCCCGGAGTAAGGAGCTCTTGGCCTCCTGAGCACAGACGAATGTATCTGCTGAAGCTCTCATTAGTCCTACTCCCGTGTCCAGGGACCTGCCTTTCCAACGTGCTCTGCTGCTGTGAAAGTGAAACATCACACATTTGGTCCCTGTCAGTCCCTCCCAGAATGAGAATTTCATGTGTGTGTACGTACGTACTTGCTTTTGAGTTCCTCACTGGTTACCTACTCTGCACCTCTCTGGGCCCCAGACCCCTGTTCAAGGAGGGGAGAGAGGGCTTGACCTGGGCAGGGACATCCCCAGGAGGGAGCTCTGGCCACCAGAGGCTTTGGGCTCCTTCTGCATTGTGCACAATCAGTTACTTTGCTCCTTTGCAGATGATTTATTTTGATAAACTGCTTCCCTCCGATGGTGTTAAGCAATGTCAGAGCTGATACTTAGAGTTTCCCTTGTGAAATATTTCAGGACTCTTCTCCTTTAATTACAGCACAGGTTGTTTGGGGGTTTTTTGTTGTGTTTTTTTTTACCTTCTCCAGGTGTGATCCCTGTATTTAGTCATGTGAATCTGAATTGGTGTGACATTTGCCTCTGCTGAGCTCTCTTATATAGCTCTTAAGATCACACCACAATCTCAGAGTTTCCAGATGATTATTCAAGGTCTTGAAGGGTCAGGTGTCCGGGTTTTGTCTTTGCTGGTGGGCCAAGCCACTGGGTTTTGTTTCTGGTGCCTTAGCCAGTGGCTGGCTGCCATTGCCACTGCCTCGTCCTGCAGAGGTAGGTTGGACCTTACCTGTGTGGGCTTATTTCAGCAATAGTGTTTCTGGTGTTCATCCTTTCTCTGTCTTGAGACACCCTGTCATGTTTCAGAGGAGCTCTCTTTGTGTACTAAAGTGCTGTGTGAGATTTGCAATCCTATTTTTTTACCAAGGAGAGGTGGTCCAGCAGAATCGGGTTGAGACTGGCAGGAACACAGAAGTGAACGATTCATGTAAGAGCAGGGCTGTATGAAAAAGCCAACAGTTTACAGTCACTTGTGCTTCAGGGTCTCTTTTCTTGAGGGCGCTTTGCTTCTGCTGCAGGGATGGGGCCAGCAGCATCTCCGGTGGTCACTGCTTCACCACGGAGCAGTAGGTGGCAGGTTCCAAGCCGTGCTGCCCTCCCCACCACCACCCGTGGGATTGATCCTAAACCATCCTCAGCTCTCCCTACCCTCAGCACTGGGGAACACAACCCCTTCCCCGCAGTGTGACACGCTCGGCGACGGCCCATGGCCAGCTCCGGCCCAGCTCCATGTCCGGGGGATGTCACCAGAGAGGGACCAGCAAAGGTGAGGGTCACCAAAGCCTATTGGCAGTCTTTGGTACAGGAGCTTTGACTTGGAACAATGGAAGAAAAAAAAAACCCTTTTTTAAAAAAAAAACTTTGTTAGAATAAGTAGTAAGTTGGGATGTGATAGTGGGGTTTTTTTTAATGACTGATTCTTTACTTCAGGTGTTCATAATTAATAGCTAATGATTGACAATTAAGCAAAAGTTAGTATTGGTGGTACCAGAGTTATGGGATGCTCGCTCTTGTCGTGACAGTGTTGCAATTTAAAGTCCTGGCTCTGAAGTTGTATTCTGGGCAAATGTGCTGAAACCATGGAGCTTCGTGTGGCACGAGGAAGAAGGGCCCTTTCGTGTGGTTCTGCTTGGAAGGCTCTGTGGAAAGAATGCAAACAAGCTGCATCCCAAGACAATAATTATCTTTGTGTATTTGCATGGATGAGGAGGAGAGAGAAACCCAATTGTGCAGGTGTAATTGGGGTGGTGTGTGTTACCTTGTGGGCAGCGCGTGGGACTGGGACGTGCTGGATTGCCAGTTACCAAGTCAGGCAGCAGCTGTGCAGAGGGTGATTATTAAAATCAGTCTTCTGCTACTTTTCTTTCATGCATTCAATAAGAATTTAACATGAGGATGTCTGAGAAATGAGTTTTTGTTGTAGTTTTAACACTGGTTGTCCCAAATTTGCATATGTAAGACCAGAATTTTGTTTGAGGAGTAGTTAAGGAGTTTTGTCATTATTGCTACCCTGTGTATATGCACAAAAGTAAATCTTTTCAATGTTGTTACTTTCTTCTTGGAGTGATGGAAACAGCTTTGTTCTGTAACAGAAAATACAGGGGCTGTCCAGGCATTGTGAATTACTGCGTGGAGCGAGCACTGAATTATACATCCACAAATAACTGCTTCGATAAAAGGGTTTCTTCAGATTCATTCCGAGTTTTGGATCCTGGCCCATTTTTGTCCTTTCATTCAGTTTATGGTTTAGAACAGCAATTAAAGCAACTTAAAGACAGCAGAGGTGCTTTTATCATTAAAAGCATTAATTGTACAAGACTAAGTTCAGTCTCCACCTCCGGTGCTCCTCTCCCCCGAGCCTGGCTTAATTAGCAATCTCCTTAGGGTAACAGCAAGCTCCGTTCTCTTTCTGAGTTCTAATGGTCTTTACTTCCTTCGGCATGACATCAGAAATTGTTCACTAACATCAGTTAGTGCTTGAAATGAAAGTTTTTAAGAATCATTTTGTAGCAATTAAAACTAGTTGCTTGATTGAGACAACGACAGTACTGAGATAGCAGCTGGTTGGAGGCAGTGTTGGTAGGGGGTTCTTTCTGAAGGTTGGAGATCATAATTGCTGCTGTGGCTGTTAAGTATTTTTCAAATACTGATTGTTTTTTAATTTTTAAAGAATATGGGCATTTGTAGTGTGAGAATGTATTGTGTTAGAATATTTTTAGTTGTGTTGATTTTAACTTTGCCCTTTGTGTGAACTAGGCCAGGAACGTCTAAATGTGCGTGTTAGCTGGTTGTCACTGACCTTGCTTCAGTTACACTTGGCGAATTGTGGCACAAGAAGATGGGTTCCATTCATTCCAGTGCTGTAAATGGTCTTAAGAGTGTCTGACATCCAGGTTAGTTGCTGGTGTGGGGAGGAGAGCTCAGAGGACTTGCTTTGGATGTCCAGATTACACTGGTGTTAAAGTTGGACCCAGGTCTCTTGACTGTCAGCCTCGTACCTGTGTTCCGAGTGATCCTGTACAAGGTAGAGTTTTATTAGGTGCTTGGATTCAGGACTTAAATTTTCCTTCACCTTTGACATTGCATATTGGAGAGTTCAGTATATTTGTGTGAGCATCAACGTGGAAACGTAGTGGAACTTCTCACACTTGTTGAAAAACGTCTGTGGTCTCTGCTCAGACCTTGAATGCCTTTAATTAAAGTTCTGGTTTGTCACAGAAATAGCGGCATTAATGAAGCTCAGTGTTTCCTGCTAAATGTAATCCAGCTCTACCGTAATTGTTTTGCCAAGTGACCAAAATGAAAGCAATCTGTTTGATGACTTGCAGTTCGTGTCATCGTTTCATTGCTGGCCAAGCAAATACTGAGCAGTAGTCCCAGTGCTGCTGAGTACTCAACTCACGGTTAATTTTCAAGTTACTACAAATAAATTATTTGAAAGCGTAAATATGCTGTCCCTACTGAAGTTTGTGATATTAAAAGATTTGCTCACATACTGACTCAAGACGTACAGAGTGTTTAAATGTGGTTTTTTGTTTTGTTTTTTCCCTTTCTTGCTCTTGGGACTGTTGCTTCTTACAGGGGCTACGATGACCCCATCGAGACAGAGATGGTTGAAGAGAGGATACCTTACCTTCACAGTGGCTACGCGGCACCGCTGGCCCAGCCGGAGCGAGGAAGCATGGCCAGCATTGACCGGCTGGGCAAGCGCTCCCCCTCCATTGACAGCATCCGCAAAGACCCCAGGTGGAGGGACCCCGACCTCCCTGAAGTCATTGCCATGCTCAGCCACCCCATCGACCCGGTCAAGTCCAACGCCGCAGCCTACCTGCAGCACTTGTGCTACGAGAATGATAAAATCAAAAAGGACGTGAGGCACCTTAAAGGGATACCGATCCTGGTGGGTCTGCTCGATCATCCAAAGCCAGAGGTCCATCGCAAAGCCTGCGGGGCTCTCAGAAACATCTCCTATGGGAAGGATAACGAAAACAAGGTGGCTATAAAGAACTGTGATGGGATTCCAGCGTTGATCAGACTGTTGAGAAAAACAAACGACATGGAAGTCAGAGAGCTAATTACAGGTCAGTGTCTGTAGTTTTTTTGATGACTTATTCTTTAGGAGGAGTCCTTTCAGCTTCAGGAGCAAGAATTTCTGGAGATTTAGATCACTGAAGGAGAGTTACATCGCTGGCTGCAGCTGTTTCTTTAACTGCGCCGTGTTCGTGGTGTGAGAAGGCCTAAGGCAAATGTGCCCGTCAGGAGAAAATTGAGATTGTCTGTCTGTAGCGCACTCGGCTTTCCCTTTCCCTGGCTGCTGAGAGATGGATGATGCTGCTTGGATATCGCGTGCGACTGTGTGTGGTTGAGTTACTGGAGCTTAAATGAGTTATAGCAACTTCATTGACAGGTAATTTGTAGTGTGCTTGCCCTCAGCGTGTTGTTATCATGAGGTAAAATATGCTAATCTAAAATTTTCCTTGTTAATCTCTTACAAAACAATCCTGCTGCCATGTCCTTACTACTTCATATTGATGGAACAGTCAGGCTCCTCAGGAACACCTCCATCCCCTGGTGCTGGGGACTCTGAGGCTGTTCATTAAGTTGCAACA
>JAOXJM010000005.1:32116597-32137992 GCA_026413425.1 Tringa solitaria
ACATGGGCCTGGCTTGTTGCGGTAATCGGAAAAGGGAGGATTACATTTTGAAGTTACTGAGTTCATGCACGCTTTGCAGGGAGTTTTCAATCACTTATAACTCCATTATTCAACCTGGTTTTTATTTGAACTTAGTCTTGGACATCGTCCAAAATGAGTAATAAAGTATATGCCAAGTTTCAAAGTTCAGCCATTAAGTGGAAAAGGGTGGAAAAGTATGTCAGCTCTTAAGCTGAGGAAAAATACATTGTTCTTCAGTCTGCCATAACTCCTGAGGAGTGAAATGGATTTCCCTTTCTCTTCTCAGAAGCGGCGGGAGATGTCTGGATGGAGACCAGGGCAGTTGCAGTGAATTTCGGTGCCAGAACAGAATTTTTCATAAGGTTTTGTGAGTGCAAGAATGGGTGCAGGGCTGAAAGTGTTTGGTTTCCTTATCAGGGTTGGATTCTCCAGGCAGACCCTACTGCAAACATGGATTAAGTTATTAGAAGTAAACATCATAATTTTTTGGAGGCGATTATAGAATTATCGCAGCTCTCCAAGTTTTTACTGGTAATCATAAATCTCTGACATGAGCAGTGGCCTTGGCTGTTCCAACTGTTCTTCCCCGGCCGTTACAGGATATTTAGCGAGCTAGGTCTAAATATCCAGTGTAGAACTAGCAGGGGTGTTTCTCCGGTGAGCTGGGAAAGGAGAGCTGTCTGTTCTGTCGGAGCAGCCCATGTTGGTTTTGCTTTGATTGCTGTCTGGGATTTGTCTCTTAACATGGAAACTGTAGGTAGTGTTTATGTTCCATTTGTTGCGCTCATTTAGTATGATGGCAGACTTAAATTTTTTATTTTTTTAATAAAGACTATCTGTTTATCTGCTGTTCTAGTTTACTCAAACCCCATTTCTGGAGTGCTGAGAAGGAATGAATTTATTTCTTTAGATTCAAGAAAGGATAAGCCAGTCTATAATTTACTCTGAAGGAATATCATTATAATGCTAAGTGGTAATCAGTCACTTTTGAGATGGCAAAAACAAACTGGATGTTTTCCCTTTAAATGGCGATTGCTTTGATTTCCAGTTGATTAATTAGTTTTACAGTTCAAATGCATTTTTATCTGACAGTAGCTCCTTCTAATTAAATACAGTATTTTTATTCCACTTTGGGTTTTGCTATTTAAAGCTCTTTATTTCCCCTTACTGAGAGACACCAGGAATACCAAGGGCATTAACCTAAACAGATGTCCAGCGACAGATGATGTGCATTTAATCTCCACCTAACCAGGAATAATTTCATTCCACTTCTAAAATGATATCCCCAGATCTGGTGTGAGACATTCAAGCATCAATATAGAGGAGAAGAGTATTCCAGCAATGCCTCTGTGCCTGGTGCTGCGGAACTCACAGGCAGCGTTCAAAGCCTCGGCTGATAACGTGGAATTGTCCGTTCCAAACATGAGCTCCGGGAGTCAGCAAAGAGAAACGAGAGCCAAGTTGAAGCTCAGTGGGAGCATTCAGCCAAGGCTGCCCCAAAAGGACTGCGTTTTGCAGCCTCAAAAATTCAGATTGCAATTCTGATGTTCTTGTGGTAGAGATCTTGACTCCCTCTCTGGGAACATCTCCCTAGTGGTGAACCAAAGTCTGCCTTTGCCATGAAAGTTTTTCATTCTGTCTGGAGTGAAATCTCTGGAGGCTTTTGCAGCAATGCGAGCGGGGGTGAAAGATGGGGGGGAGGGGGGAGAGAAAAGCCATTAGCATCCAGGGCTTGCTTGTTTATTTCTTCTAACAGGGTGCGAATTCAAGTTTGCCATGACACATTGGCTTTTCTGTGCTTTCATATTTCTTTAACTCAATACTGGCTGCTTTTCAAAAGCTAAATAGTGATCATCAGCTGGTAATCTAAGATGTGGGACCTTTGTTTTATCAGACGTTCTTGAGATATCTGCAAATGGCACTAAAACATACCACAGATCTCACTTTTCTTTCTTTTTGATGTGTGGAGTTACAAAGTGTCTCCCACCCTACTGCACTGGGAAGAGCTTGATTTAACTGATAGAGTGCCCTTAAGTAAATAATGACTTGTAACGAGAAATATCCCGCAAAATTCTTCCTTGCATCCCTTTCTAGTCTTGGATCTCTACTGCTGAACTTGCAGTAGATCATTTTCTTAAGCAACAGAGAGAAATGAGAATTAAGCTGATAGGGAATTAAATCTGTTCTGTTTGGGAGGACCGTGGAAGTTTTATCTTGAGTGATAAGGGTGGTTTTTTTTTCGCGGAGGAAATGTTCCCATCAGATATGCAAGACCAAAATTCTATTACATTCTTTGAAAAGCAATCAAGTTGGTAGCTCTAATGAATAATTTTGTTCTTCGTGAGAACATTGAAAGTAATTTTGTTGTTTAACGACGTCGCACTGATTTTAAGTGGTGCAGAACATGATTTTCCTGATGCTGGATGTTGTCAAACTGGTTTTAATTGAAAAATGATTGACCTTCAAAATACTTCGCAGAGGAAATATTTTGTTCTAATACCATAGTAGAAACTTGCAGATTGATCGACTTGCTCAGGATTCACACCTTCAGGGCATTTATGGGTGCTGAGATCCTACCAGCTGATCAGACTTGGATTTCAGAAGATAACAGCATGTATGTATTCTGCCACAATTTCATTAGAAATCTTTCCGCAGCTCCAAGGAGACGGAGATATAGGAAATCATGGCTGTGGTCCTAATCACTTTTGATATTACATACATCATATAGCTATGTTTATAGCTTATAGTAATTTTAATATATTTTTTACAATAATCAGTGCTTTTGAAATAAAAACTTGTAGCCGTTGTCCCATCTTTCACCTATATAGTCTTGTTCAAAAGCTAAAAAAAGTAGGTTATGAAAAGCTCATACAGTGTGTTGTCTAGGAATGGCAAGGGAAATAGGCCAAAAAAAGCATTATTTTTGTATGGTTTTAGAAAAAGACTGAAAGAAACATTCTGGTGTTCTTTCTGTTGTCTGCCTCAGAGGTTCTTCATTCATTAATAGGGTCTCCTAAGTCTGAACAGATGTCTGGATTTTGTAAAGATCACTTGGAATAGGAGACACCATCGCGTTTGACTCCCAGGGCTCTGCTAATCATCAGCCTTTGAGCGTATCCTGAAGCGCCGCTCGCCGCTCCCGTCCTCACCCAGTACCTGTCAGGACCCTCTATGGGTAAAGCTCTGCTATTAAAATAGGCCATTTGGCACTGGCAGCAGTGACAGCCGGAGCGTGCAGGAGAGTTCCCAGGCGATGGCTACCGTGGCTCCTGCAATGGTGGCCCCAGGGTCCCAGCACCTTGGGGTGCTGCAGACTCCCTCCCTGCGGCACGTCTTCTGTTCCCACGGACAGCATCCAGCAAGTCCCTGTGGGTGTGACACAAAAGTAACAGATCAAAAATCATTTTTCATCATTTTTAAAGTTTGGAAACTGTGGGTTTTAAAACTCAGAGTGATTGAAAGGGACCGAAACAAAAGGTTGCACCTTGTTCTTCTGCAGTTTTCTTTACATGTGTACACCAAGAGGTGAGTATCTAGTTTCCACTGCAATATTCACAAATCACAGCTATTAGTAACACAGGGGCCTCACGTTTATATTGTATCCACTTAGGACAGATTTCCTGTGCCTTCTGGGGAATCTGGCTTCTCCATTCTGTCTCTGAAATCTTGTGAGTCTTAACACTTTTCCTGGAGATAGAAAGTGTGCATCTGGCTCCCTCCCAGTGTTGTCACTCATAGTTCTTACATGTTACCAGGCTGGGCCTGTGCAGAAACCATCTCTGAAGTGAATGTCCTCTTTTAGTCCTAATTAACCTAATGAGCAGTAACTGTCAGGACACTAACACAGGTCTGCTGGGAACTTGTATCATTTGTCTAAGACTGCGTGTTTTTCCAGTTGTAAGGCTGTTCTGTTGTTTTTTTTTGATGTTTGACTTCTGCCTACTTTGGCTTATAATTGAGGTAAAAAATGGAAAGACTAAGGAGTTTTGCATCTCAGCTTCTTTGAGGATCATATGCTTGTAGCACCAGGTGATCTGAATAAAGATACTGCCTGTGACAGGAAAATGTGAAAGCAAATAATAGAGAGGACTCTTGAATGAAATGCTGTTTGTGCAGAGGATAAGCATAAGATCAATAGTCCTCCATAAATTCATCCCTGTTTTTAAGGCTTGCTCAATATACTTGTCTGCTGCACTGGATGAATTTTTACTTTTTGAGGCATAGCTAGACTTAAAAGTGTGATAAAATTTGTATGTAGCAGAAAAATCCTATTAATCTGCAATAGCACATCACGTTTATGTACTCTGTTGTAGGACTTGATGACTTCAACGATATGCATGTCTTGATAAAAGTGCTTCCGTGCTTTTGGAAATTCTGTTGCGATGCTATGATTTAACCTTCTGATGAGTCTCTGTGAATCTGGTGATTCTGTTTAATCGAGATATTTAAAAATTATTATTCTCTTGTTGTTTAGTAATTCCTGCTTCTCCTGCAGGCACTCTGTGGAACTTGTCCTCCTATGAGCCCCTGAAGATGGTCATCATCAACCACGGTCTGCAGACGCTCACCAACGAGGTGATCATCCCCCATTCAGGCTGGGAGAGTGAGCCCAATGAGGACTCGAAGCCTCGTGATGCTGAGTGGACAACTGTCTTCAAGAACACTTCTGGTTGCTTACGGTAAGGCAGAGCTGTGGAGTACTAATCTGTTCGCCACATCCTGGGTTTAGGATTTTGTTAAAATTATTTTGATTTAAAATAAAGTATCATATATCTTTCATTTTTGTGTAGACTTCCCCATTTCAGTGGCCACAGCAGCAATGTTTGGGGATACCTGCCTGCCACGGACTCTCAGGGCTTGTTAATGCAGCTCTGTAAGGGCCTGTAGGCGACTAGTTAAGGACCTGAACTACCAACCATTTAGGAACCCGTTTCTAATATTCTTTGCAAAGGAGCTTGTTCTGGTTAGAAATTTTATTTGCATTTCTGAGAGCCCCTTGAGAGCAGGGCGTACGTGCTAGCAGCTGGGGACAGGAGGAGTCCTAATGCAGTCTGAAAAACCTAAAGAACCAGTGTTCCCTAAACACAGAGTCTCTCACTTGGCTTTTCTTTGAGATAAAACAGTGGAGATGCCCTGTAAGATTCTTCACCTTTATGATGAAGTCAATTAGTTTGGACAAAACTAATAAAGATTTGGCATTGTACCTTCTGTTGCTCTGAAGTGTACTTCTCTCAGACTTCTACTGATTAATGCATCCTCCGAAGTCAGTTCATTTCTGCTTCTTGGGCTTGTGGTCTCTAAATTGCAACAACTATTCCCCTGAGTAAGTTCACAAATGAAGAAAGTAATGAAAAGTGTTCTGAAAGGGCCCATTACTGAAATTATTTGCAGTTCCACTGGAAACTAAGGTCCTTTAAGTAGGCTCCAGACATCACAGGGTTTTACTTACTAGTGTCTCATTTTCTAATGGTGTTCTGCAAGAGGAAATTAGTCATGGTGGGGGATAAAAGGATTATCTGAATGAATGTGAGATCTTCCAGTAAGTGTAGACAATAAATTGATCATTAGTAGACTAACCTAATCCACATCATAAATTTTTATTAGTGTGTGCAGTGCACTGATGCACTTGAACGTCTGCATTCCAGGAGAGCTTTGGGGTTTCTGTTGTTTGTTTGTTTGGGCTTGGGTGGTTTGGGGTTTTGGGGTTGTTGGGGGTTTTTTATTATTTTAAAGGTACTGGTTTTACAGGACACGCAACAGCTTATGCCACTTTGAACACTGCGTATCCTTAAAGGCGAATGGAGAGGGCAGTGGAGCAGAGGGGTGCTGAGATATGGCAGTTAGAGAATTGGAACTTGGTAATTAAAAGTGTTCTTGATGCACTTCCAACACACCAGGCCAGCAGCCAGGCTGCTTCTGTTGTTGATGGGTGGAAAGGTGTTTCAGCCCTTTCAGCTGCAG
This sequence comes from Tringa solitaria, assembly GCA_026413425.1. Classification (NCBI taxonomy): domain Eukaryota; kingdom Metazoa; phylum Chordata; class Aves; order Charadriiformes; family Scolopacidae; genus Tringa; species Tringa solitaria. The sequence goes on from JAOXJM010000005.1 coordinate 32,122,580, forward strand.
TCTCTGATGTCACAGGCATGTTGTGGAAAATCTGAAGCTTCAGTCGGATGGGGGGGAAGGTGTGATTTCATGCTTGAAATCAGTTCCTTAAGGTAAATAGAGATGTGATGGCAGGTTAGCAGGGAGGGCTAATCTGAAAAAGGTAGTTTGTGTGTTGTGCCCTGGAGAGAACAGCCCCTCGCACAGGGAGGTGCCTTGCTGTCTCCTTACTGCTGGCAGTGAGAGAAAGCGAGTCCAGGACAGGAAAGATGCAGGAGCAGGTGAGGTATGAGCTGTCTCTCAGCTGGTCATAATTCTTGTCACAACGTGGGGGATGTTACATACCTTTTGTAGAGCACTTCCAGATCTAGGGATAAAGTTGGACATATCAAAAGTCATTATCATTACTACTGCTGGAAAGAATTTTGCATTGTTTGTTGAAATCCTCTGCAGCTCATCCTTACAAGCACCAGCCAGATAAGATAGTTAACACCAGCAGAGAATAAATTGTTGCAGCCATCTGTCTGACAGACGTCAGTGCTTAAAGACCCCTTTGCCCGCTCTGCTCTTGTTGACACAGTAGCTGGTTCTAGAAATTCAATTTTCCATGAATGGAGCTTATTGCAGACTACAAACTGCTTGCCAATTTGCTATTTAATTGGGAGATTAGTCCTCTTGATGTTGTGCCAGCCTCGTTTGTCCCCATTGGAAGGGAGCCTCAGGTGTGTGCTGTCTTCCAAAAGGGCTGAGAGAACCTTTGAACTTCTGAGGTTTCAGCTGTCCTTGCATTCAGATGTCCCTGCAGAAGGGAGGCATTACGTGTGCAGGATGGCATTCGTTTCAGTATCATTTTTTCAGTTAATGAAGTTTTTCAACAGATGTGGGCGAGTTTGTTTCAAACCCAGTGATTCACAGCATGAACTGCCGGTTAATTATTTGCATGCTTTTTTTTAACACTGCTTTCTGATCTTTACTTTGTTCTTAATCTAGGTCTCTCTTTTGAAAATGTGGAGCCTTGGAAACACTTATTTCAAAATAATTGGAAACAAGTAATTAAAAAAAAAAAAACAAACAACACTTATTTGCCTTTACCTCTTCTTAACATCCCAGTCCATCCCATTGTCCTTTCCAGTCCTGTCTACAGCACCTTTTTTTTTTTTTTCCCCCTGTGTAATTCCTTGGTCTCTCTCCCTCCTGACTCCGGGAGCTCAGGAGCTGGTGTGTGTCCAGGTGTGAGTAGGGCAGGGGGACTTGTCCTCATCATCAGCTCAGGCGGCTCGTGCCCAGGTGTGGGTGAAGGCCTGGGGTTGGCAGCAGGGACAGTGCGGGGCTGCAGGTACGTGTGGGACAGAAGGATGCTCTAGTGTCTCATCAGACACTTGTACCTGCACCAGAGTTGCAGTTTTCTGTAATCTTTACCAAGAAAGACTGAAGTTTTCTGAAACTAGTGCAGGTGATGATAATTTTGTCTCCGTTCTTGTCCTGAGATCAGGAAAAAGGTGTTTCCTCTCTCATTGCTGCGTTCTGTCTATAGGGGCAGACTCAATATGATGAATGGATCTGCAGTGTCCATAATAATTTTACTACTTAAAATGGTCATGAGCTTTGTGATAGATGCTACCCTGGGTATCATTTTATAAAATGTAGCTATTATATTCTGTGGAACTGGTTGACAGAAATAGGTATGGTGGAAGTCTGGAAAGGAACAGTAGAAAACAAAGCAAAAATGATTCATTGGCATTGAGTGGCTTTTTGGTTACAGCAAAGTTACCTCTCAAGTCCCTCCCGCCAAGGGAGGAAGAAGCAAGGAAGGCATTTGCTGGGAGAATCATTAAATCTGCATAGAAGTTTCTTTATTTCATTTGGAGTACAAGTTTCATGTCTTCATGTTGTAGTTTATTCTTTTAGGTATGTGGACAATGTCTCTCCTAGTTACTGTCTTCTTTTTTTTTTTTTTTTTAAATTTAAACCCCTAAATCCCTACTGGGATTTGCAATCCAGAAGCATTGGGTTTTAAATTGTACTCTCCTCCAGTTTAAATAGTGCAATGATTTGGTGTCTCTTAAGAAGGCCATGTCATGATCCTTCCCCCAACTGTGACCCAGGCGCTGAGGTGCTTTAGAAGGTACCAGCCCCGTGGGGCTGAGGCTGCTCCCCCGTGCCCGGGCAGGGACAGAGACCGAGACCTCCCCGTGTCCCCAGCTCTCCCCCAGGAGCTTCTCTGCTCTGCCGGGGAAAGTGTCGGGTCTGTGGGTCAGTGGGCCCTGCTGCAGTCACATTTCCTTTTTTTGTTTACTGTGCAGATATCCACTAGGATTCCTAGTTCTCTGGAAGCAGCGAGGATTTTAATGGTTTAAAAATGAAATTCATTCTGGGCTTAATTGCTGTTTTCTGCCTAATTACTTTTAATTCTCCCTTGGATTTTTTTTCACTTCTGAGAGGACAGAGTAGAACTTAGTTCCTAAATTGCTAACTTTCTATCCCGATTCCTGTGCTAAACTGACCTGCTGTCAACAAATGTTAAATGAATTAATTTGCATAGCAAACAGATGCAAAGTGCTCCTTTTTCCAGGGTACCATCTGTAGTTGCGGCATTTCTTGTCAATTCTCCAAGTACCCAGGAATTCGCATTCACAAATAGCCTCAGGGTTCAGAGACCTGGCCGTGGGTGTAGGAACACAAACAAACTGGGCCCATTTGATTTCCACTAACACCATACATTCTTCAGCGGGAAACTGCTCAGAACAGCTTGTGCAACATCAGCTCCTGAGAAGAGAAGGGACAACCTGGTGGCTAGAGCTGTAACGAGAGACTTGAGAAGTATGGATTTAATTGCTGTTCTGCTACTGTTCTGCCATAATTACAGGCAAGATTAATGGTACAAACTTTTTTGTGGTCTAATTTTTAATAGCCCGATCTCTTTCTGGTTTTGGTGAGGTTCGGGCTCCTTAGTGCCTGAGTGGCTCTGGACTTCACTCGCTGATTTTTACTTTCATGTCTTTAATGTGGAATTGGCACCTCTGTCCTTGCCTTCCCCTGCTGTTGGTAAATCCCAGTAGTTCAAGGATTTTGAAGTGGTTGGTCCTAGAGACAACTGGGAGTCCTGTAGGTCATAAATTAAGAGTCCAGTCCCATGGAATCAAAACCTAAGAGTTACAGTAGGTGTGAGATAGGGTGTTGGAAGACACCCCACAAGGACTCGGTAGATTCAGAGCCAGAACCACCCAGGATGAGAATGATGTCCAAGTGTCTGCAGGCCCCCGTACAGCAGGGGAGAGAGAACTGCAGGAGCTTGATCGTCAATCATTAATGCTTAGGATGTGCCAAATAGAGTTTTTGTATGAGAATGCTTTCAGCCTTTTTCTGAGGAGGGCAGAGAGCGTTAAGGTACCCGTGTGGACACATTCTGCAGGTGTAGCTTAGAGTGCTTCAGTCGCACACGGTAATGAACTCGTTCCTGGAGTCCCACTGTCTTTATGTCCTGGTGAATGTGATGCAGACACCTACAGCACACGCTGTTTGGGGCAGGAGCGTGTGTGTCTGAGAGGCACGTGGGGGTAAAGATGGTTTGTCAAACAGAGTCTGTGGTCTTGTTTTGGCAGAAGAGTTCTCTCTACACTTGGAAATGAGTGTATGAGTGTCTCAGTGACACTGTGTCCATTTTTTCTTCCCATCTCTGCATGCTGAGTTCACGGAAGGAATGGCTGTCAAAGCCAGGTGCTTACGCCCTCCTTTCTTATTAATGATTAATATATGGCTTTTCTCTGAAGAAAAGTGCATGGGAATTAGAGCTTTCGAAGTGAATTACCTTCAAGCTCTATCCATCTTTAAATCCTGCAGGCATTGATAATAGTGTGTGGTGACAGTCAGAGGATATTTGTCCTGCCTCTGTCTCCAGCTGCTGCAGACAGAAGGTGCTTCAGTGCAGATCTTTGCCCTGGAAGCGCTGTGGGGTGAAGAGCAGGGCACAGGAGGTGAATCTCGGGTGATGCTGCTGCCGAGCTGCCCTGGGTGTCAGGGGAACTTCGCTTACTGGAGCGTGGCAGGCCAGAGGAGATATGTAAATGTGAGTTTTCAGGTGCTGGGTTTTATTTTCTCTTTTTTACCAGCAGCGAGTTAGTAACTGAGCTTCACGAGTCTTGCATTAGCACAGAGCCCTCCTTGTGGCAGCTCCTCTGAAAAGGATTCTGACATAGTCATTTGGTTGACTTTCCTCCTAATTGGTGTGTTCCCCTATCGTAGTTCAAGAAGTCCTTTTGTACACTCTTGCAGGGCAGTTTAACCAAAGATGCCCAGACAGGATGTCTTATGAAGCTTAGCACCTTCTGGTGCCATCCGAAGGAGACAAGGGCAGAAGGTGCCACCTCTGCCCACTCACCCATGGTGCTGGAGGCTGGGACACAGCCTTTGGGGGCTGCTGCTCCAGGAGCTGGAGCTAACGCTACTGTCAGTGCTTTGCTGTGCAACAGGACTTTGGAACAGGACTTCCAGCGAAGGAACAGTTTTGGAAAGAGATAAAAACTGTGGAGAAGTTTGCCTGTGAATCTCCACTTCACAGGCAACAAGCAGCATGGAAAAGGGAGAAGCTTATCTGCCCAACCCAGACTGGAAAAAAACCAACTCAAATTAAAAATCCACACAATAGAGAGGAGTGAGTGAAGGCAGTTTCTTAATTAGCTTACCGATACTGTGCAGGATCACAGCATATGGCTGTCCTGGGGCTTATATGATGAGCAGAGCGTTTAATTCGTGCTAGTAAGGAGCTGTTAGGGTTCCTCCTGACAGTTCCTGATGTTTAGCTTGTAATATAAATAAATTATGCATAGATTTTTAGCAGCAGAGACATAACCTAGTTACATGCAACCTTAATGCTTTACAATCAAATGCGAAGTATAAATTTAAAGTTGTGCACTTGCTTATTGCCTTCTGTCATTACTTAGGAATGAATCTAGGTCCCTTCTCCCTTGGCTGTCAGCGAAGGCCGTCTATGGAAACGTCTGTGGTGGGGTGGGCTGAGGAGCGAGACTGACACAAAGCCCCCGTCGATCGCCGGAATGGATAGAGTTTCTGTGGAAGGTGTGAGCCAGGATCCTCTGTTAGATAAATACCACCTCGTTTCTGTATTTGGGAGATTTTTTTCCCATTGCAGCAAGCATGAGGGATACGGCAAGCAGAGCCCCTTCACCTTTCCTCCAAGCGGAGACGGGAATAATTGAGAAGCGGAGTTGCTGCTGGGCACCATGGAATTCTTGCGTAGTGTGTTCCTGCGTCGCTTTGCCTTACAGGGGAGCAAGCTGAGGCCCTCCAAGTAGGTCACGCGGGAGGTAACCAGTCAGCCTTTTACTGAAAAGGCATTACACGATGTTTTGGATATAGAAGGACAAATAGCAAAGGGCAGACTCGACATCTGTACCTTGTTAAGCTGCTCTGCTTGGTGCAGGGAGCTCTTGCAGACCGCGCTGCCGTGAATACGAGAGACGTGACAGCCTGTGGTAGGTCTCTTGCTCTCTGCCACTGTCGCTGGAGCACAGACTAAGCTGGCAAAGTCTGTCTTCAGGGGTGGCTTTTGGTATGTCCTCTTTTGAGCGTTTGACCAACTAACCAAAACCAATCCCTGAATTCAGATAGCTGGAAGGCGTTTAGGTGCAAGGCAGCCGTGTGCTCCGCTGCTGCTCCCAGCTGCTGAGTGGATGCTGGAGTGGAGCCGAAATCTCCAGTGGGATCTCCTGCCCAGATCCGAAACACCTTTCCCCAGCTGCTCCCTGCCTAACATGGCCATCAGCAGAGCTCCCCTGTCTTTCTCTTAGTTTCATTTGGACTTTGACTTCTTTTCATTTTCTTTACACCATTCTCCGCTTGATTTGCGACTGGGCTGTCTGCTGCCAGACTCCATTGTGTCCTACCGGGCTCTCTGAGCGGCGCAGCCTGCATCAGGCTATCTTTGTGTCACAGGCAGCTTCTTTCTTTTTTCTCTCTTTATTTTCAGAACAATGAACTTAATACCAATTAAACTTTCTGGTATTTCATGTGAACTGAAGTATGGAATTCATTCTATTTCTGCATGAAATGATGGAACGATTGTAAAATACTCTCTATTCCTCCTTTGGGACATTCAGTACCTAGAAATACACTTGGAAATAAAGTACATTTACTGCAACTATTATTTATCAATCTCCTTTGGCTGACATCCAAATAAAAATTTCTTAATAGTGAAGGCAAGAGTGGGTGTGGAAAGGTGGCTTTATAGCAAGGGTTCTGTCAGAGCAGGTGGATAGAACAACTAACGTAATTCAAATTATACTTGCAAGAATCTTGTTTTTTATCAGCTGAGGTGTAGAAAACTGGAGAGGGGAGGCTGGGTGATGGTGCCAGTTGAGGTCTAACGAGGTGCAGGTACGGCCTGGCAGCTCTGCCACAGCTCAGCCCCCTAGGGAACCCCAGCCCTTTGGGTCAGGTGTCCTCATCTTCTTCAACAGTGCCGGGACAGAGTACGTAGGAGCCGGTGGCACTTTCTAGCCTGGCAGCACAGAGGTGGCTGCTAGGAGGTTGTTTGCTGTAATAAAAAGCAGGATTCGTCGGGGCAGCCTGAGCCCCCACAGTGTTGCACCAGGAGGCTGCTGGAAAGGGCTCATCGCACTCTCAGCTCTCATCACGTTTCTGCCAGAGAAGGGTGGAAATGTTACTGGGAGATATCTTAAAAATCTCCAGTGTGGCTTTCTATTTATATAGAAACCAAAGTCCCCAACCTGTTGTCTTCATCCCCAGCTGGGTCTCTAAGCAAAGTGGTTTTTACACCCGCTGAACTGACGCGGGCTGGTAAGTGTTCGGTAATACCCAAACCCTGGCTTTCAGCTTCCTCCGCAGCACTGGGGGGTAACAGCTGATGGCCCTTCCCAGCTGGGTGGCAGACACAGCAATAGTCTTGGAAATACTAGATTTAGTGTTCAGAGAAAAAAAATGTGTCTCTCTGCTTGTATTTTCAAGTTTCTCTTTATCGTTAAAAAAAAAACCCCAACCAAAAGCTCTCCACGTCTCCTCTCTCAGGTTGTTAGGGAGAGCAGAGGGGGAGCATCGCTACATGATTTGCATTGAAATAAATGCCATGCATTTAATTACTTTAAAATCTTTTCTCTTGAGGATAATTTTGGTGTGGCACAGATAGTGGTAACAGCTCACCTATCTTAGCGGTGATGAATACCAACTCTGGTCTGCAGATGCAAACATTACGTTCAGGCTTGCATATCGTTAAGAAGACTATTTGGTGATAATGATAAGGTTATCTAAAACATGAACAGATTTCTCAACGTGTTCCCTGCCATTTTCTGAAGTCTTTAATATCAACAGGCTGGATTCCCACCCTGATGTGTTTCTATGCTGGTAGGTATTTACTTTTATTTAACATTTACTTAGTGCTGCTCTGTTTTGTTTTCCCAGGGAAAGCATATATTTGAACATCCTAACAAACCCTCTCTCGCTAGTCCTGGCTGCAGTCTGGGCTCCAACAATTTGAGGAAGCACCCAGGTCACTTTTTCCAGCTAAGGGCTGGGGATTTAAGATCTCTGGAATGAGATTTGTGCTTTACTGGTTTATGTAGAATCACTCGTACAGTTGGTTTCCTTCCTATGTACGGGATGTAATATGGACAGTAATTCCATGCCTTGCTTTCTATTGCCCTTTGATGTGTGATGGGAGAAAGATACTTTTGTTTTTAAAATACACTATTAATGTAATGGACTCCTGGAAAAGTATTGAAAGGAGGGAAAGTCAGGGAAAGCAGCAGAGGCCTCTGTGGCGTGAAGAGACAAGGCAGGGGAAGCAGAGCACCAGAGACAAGTGGCAGCTGTCATTTGTCACTGTCTCCTGTAACGGTAGCTCAGGTAGTTCCTCCTCCCCGTTCCCACCCATTTGGACAGGAAGTCAGCTTTATTTTAATTTATAACAGGATTTTGCCCATAATCAGCACCTCAAAAGCCCTGCAGAGTTCCTGTCTCAAGTTGTTCAAGCCTTGACTGTCTTTGACTTCATCTGTAGATGTTCTCGATATTACACTGCCCCAGCAAGGGAGTCCCTGAGATAACGTGTTTAATTCTCAAGTCTTCGGGCCGTTGCAGTTGTGTGGCAGCCCAGCTCCTCCGGACCAGAGCAAGGGCTTTGGCTTCCTTTTCTATTCAGTTCCTTGGATCAAACACTCCATCCACTGAAGAAATTTCTTCTGATATAAACCGATGCTTGTCTAACATGTCGAAAAGTTCAGTGAAGAGCAGAGCTCTCTGTTACCCGGGACTGGATGCCGCGTGTTGCCTGTCTGTCTCTGTTCCATGAGTTTCAGGAAGTTTCTGCCCTGGGTGAGGCTTTGCGGTCCTTCTATGGCGTGTCACCCTCTGTAAGACAATGACGAATCCTCTGTTAACGCCTGCTGGAAACTGTCCCCTGTTTATTGAGAGAAGGGTGTTCACAAACTGTGAAAGTTTCCTTTGGAACATGATTCAGTTATGTCTTTCATTCCGTAACGCGTAACAGATCTGTAGGGTGCATCAAGACCAATTCCATTCTTCATTTTCAGCACACTCGCCTTTCTCGGTGCTCCGGGATGTTTGGTGTGCTTGTGCGTGTGTCTGAAATGCAGATATTCCCACGGGAACTGGGAGATCTTCCCCGCTGTTTGCAGCGTTGGAGCAGCAGAATAGCAGGTGCTGGTCTCCTGGGGCTTGGTCTTTCCAAGGTCTGTGTTGCCCAGGCTTCTGGGGAGAAGGATGGGGGCTGAGCTCTCCAGTAGGTCTGGGTTACAGCTACAGACAAGGAAAAGGGGTGGGTTTTTTTGTTCGATAAATCCCATGGGCTGCAGGAATGTCATTGCCCGGGGAGGGAGGACTAGCAGAATCCCAAGGGTGCTGGGGATTTATGGAGCAGATGTTTCTGCATGAGATTCTCATAAGGATACGTTTTTCTGATGTGTTAGTTACAACATTAAAACTGCAAAGTTTGATGTCTGGATAACTTATTCATAGCATTAATTAGCTATTAATTTGATTCTGCAGAGTTTTCATGCTTATTTATGCATGATATAAGTGGGAATTTTTTCTTGAGGCATTAATTTTTAGTAAATTTTTCTATAGTTGAAGATACAGCAAGTTATATCAGCAAGCCACGGCCTCACTGACACACTTCTATAGTATCTTTTTCAATTATAACCTTATCAATGTCTACCTTAATATTAATCCTAATGCAGATCAAGAAATAAGAAATGAGGTTACAAAATATTGTGATGCTGTTGATAACCAAAGGAGTAAAACAAAAATGCTACAGGTGTGGTAGCACAAGTGGACAACAGAAAAATCTCTGATGAATGGACTGTGGAGGAAGAAAGGTGTGAAGGATTGGTTTTGGCAAAAATTGATTTATTTTTTGAAGTCTGCAAGTGTTCCTTACGTCTTTCAGCTCTCTCTTTCTAAGACTTAATGAGGGAATAAGTAATGGGATACGCAGCTCCAGATAAGACCATTTTTAGTGCATTTCTGTCACCCTCAAGCTTAACAAGTACCGTTCCGCTTTACTAGATGTGCTTGGAGGTGGAGCTGCTGTCGTTTATTGTTATAACTCCTGAAAGGTATCACAGAGAATGGGAATTCTAATTTCAGTTTCATAAAGACTTTACATTAAAATTCACGTTTGGGCTTTTGATACGAGAGGATTAATACAACTGAAGATGGAAAACCAGCGTGTAGAATTCTCTCCTCCATATATCCTGCGGAACCATATTTTAATATCCACTTTACCTGTCTTGTACCAGCCACTGCCAGAGGTGAGGCTGTGTGTTAGGATTTGGGGAAAGGATTCATTTATCTGTGCATTTCATTTGTGTTCTTAATTGAAATTTAACGTGCTGTTACAGCAACCGGCTCACAATTAAGTGTCTTCAGATTTTGAGAGGTCTCTGAGAAAAGTGGGTTTTTTCCTCATCATCCAATTAACACCCCTGCCTGCCTGGGTGGTGGAGGGACATGGGAGGGGACCATGATTGATTTGTTAATTACTTGGAAATGCAAAGTCCCTCTCCTTAGTTAAAAAGAAACACTGGCTGCAGGGCCTTGATAGCAGAAGGTAATGATTGTGTCCCGAGCTTTTGAGAGCTACCCTTACACAGCTTTATGGAATTCAAACACCCTGAAAGCTGAAAGGTTGGCTGTGGTGTTGCCAAAATTAGTGCATTTCAGCTTTGAGAAAACTCTCCTTAGAGATTTTGCCAGCGAGCACTAGTAAGAATCATTTTGTCACTTCATTCACCCCCACAAAATTAAAAAGAGACCAAAAAAAAAAAAAGGCAGTCAAGGAGACAGGAGTTGTACATGGTGACTCCCATCTGACTTCTTTGGAGCAGATGGGGGCTAAAGACAGTGAAGAACAGTTTCATATACAGGTTGATTAAATAAAATATAGCTTATTGTATGCTTGTTTTATTCTTTCTCATTTTTCAATTTTTGTGACCATGAATACTGCTGAGCAGGCTTGTGATTGTACATGTTTTTCTGAAGATGGTGAAAGTATTTTTCAGATTAAAAGTTCTGGCTTTGAAATTAAATTTCTGCTTTGCATATTTTTTGCTCTGAAAACTCCTGTCCAGTCTAAGGGAGATCACTGGACTTGGCAACAGCTCGGGAACGTGTGTTTGTAGGCACCTCTGTGACTGTTCCCCTTTTCCTTCAGGCTCAGGGAGTTGCAGATGGGCATTGCCTATATTTTACTGAGATTTAATAGGTTTGTCAGACTACTTTGCCTCCAAATTGTTCATCCCAGGGTGATGAGTTCTTAATAATTGTAGTATAATTGGTGGCACCTTCAACTTTATGGTGCAGGTCAGAGGGTTAAATTTTCTTTTCAATCTCTCCTGTTAGGAACGTGAGTTCGGATGGCGCGGAAGCACGGAGAAGGCTACGAGAGTGCGATGGCCTGGTGGATGCCCTCCTTCACGCCCTACAGTCTGCCGTTGGCAAGAAGGATACAGACAATAAGGTGACCTTGAGTATTAAAACCAGATGGGTGTTTCCATTAATGTAGGCTGCGGTGTTGCACTGGGATCTGACCTCCATTTGCTGGTATCGGAAGGGGATTATTCTTGCCTCAGAAAATACAGTAATTACCGTCCTCTCTTGCTGTCACGATATCCATGGTACTACTGCCCGGGCGTCAGCGCGATGCTGCCGTGATACCTCGGGTGAGGGGAGCAGAGGCAAGTGGTTGTGATGGGAGGGGAGAGGAGCCCCTTAGTGTTGTCAGTGACGTTATTGCTGCTGTTCACCATTACTTAACTGACATTTATAAGTCCAGTCTGCAAATCAGAATGGAGTCCCGTTGTACTGTGCTTTGCATTATACCAGCAAAGGTGTCAGTTCCTATTTTAAAGCCTTTATTCAGCACTATCTCCGAAGACTGTAGTGCTTGGATGTTAAGACAGGCCTTGAGACCTGCAGCACTTTTATTGTGGCTTTTTTTTTTAAGGTGTGGATTTTGATTTATCTGTTTTTATCATCATCTCATCCCGTGGCGCTGAAAAACATATTTATATGCGTATCATAAGTCCAACCTGTTTAAAAAAAGAAAGAGCATACTATTGCTTTATAAAATAAATATGGCTTGTAAAGCATTGTTGTTTTATTCGAATCCCACCATGTGATGAACTGCACAAGAGAATTATAAAGCCCTGTCACTTAATCAGATAATTTTGGAAGTGGATTTTGTAACCACCTGGTGGTTTCCATTGCAACCTACAGGGCATTGCTCCTGTCAGACCCGACGTGCTATGGATTAGCTATTACTGCAGGACAACGCGTGTTCTCATTGAAATCCTCAGAAGGCCTATGTTTTGACCCAGTGAAAATTTAATAAAATGGGCCTCTTGGGGTTTGTAAAGGTTAGAAGAATGAGAAAGAGGCTTGTATTAAAATAAGATCCTTACATGATCGTTCTGTGCTGTGTGTTTGATCTTCTGGTGAATTGTATTCCTTATGTTAGATCAGGTGGTATTTTTGATTAGAGAATTTTCATTTTGAATGGGTACTATTTGTGAAGCGCTTCACTTTTAGAAGAATAAAATTGGTTTTAGAACAAGAATGAACCTTAATTTTAAGGGATCTTGACTAAATTTTCCTTGAAAGTGACATTGTTTCCCCATGGCAGGTGGGCTTTTTCTAAATTCCCCCAAACTCCTCACAGTATAATATAATGGTTTGCGAATAAGAGGGTGCAATACTTACTGTAATGTGTATTTCTCTGTAACAGTCTGTGGAGAACTGTGTGTGCATCATGCGGAACCTTTCCTATCATGTCCACAAAGAGGTCCCTGGAGCGGATAAGTACCAAGAGCAAGATGCCGGTCAGACCACGAGCACGGGAGGCTCTCAGAAGAAGAAGAAGGATGATGCTGGTTGTTTTGGTGGAAAAAAAGCTAAAGGTATGTGTTGCCGAGAGCTCAGACCTGGAAGTGGATGTGGGGGTAGATTTTGCTGTGTAGACCTGCTCTTGCAAGCGTGTTCATCAGGCCAGTTTAGAGCAATGCTCTTTGTGGAGGTACGTGCTGGTGCTGTCCTGGCATGTGTTCGTCTCCCTTGTCGCATTACTAACAGACATTTGGGAATTTCTCCCACGATTGCTGGAGCTTTGGCTTGGGACAGGAGTGGTGCATGCTGGCAGATGACTCCCCGCTGCTGGACACGGGTGGATGTGCTCTGCCTCCCCTCTGCGCTGCTGCCTTCCTGCATCTGCTGGCTCTGGGCTCAGTCCCCTGGCTTGGCCACCCAGCATGAGCGGGGGCCAGCACGGCTCCATCCCTCTGCACGGCCGTCCTGGCCGCACACCTTCCACGCCTCTGGTCTCTCACGTTTGGAAACAAACTAAAAGCCCACTCTCCCACTCACAACCAAAACGTACAACCTCCCAGTTCTGTCACTCTTTCAGTAATTTAAATTGCAAACATGATTTTGTAGTTTTTAATTGTCAGTCACTTTTAGACCTGTTCTCTCCTCTGGGGCACGAGTGTTGCAAATGAGTTTCGTTACAAGAGAGGATTAATAGTCTCAGTAACCCCCCTTCCATCTTTTCTTTAGAAAGAGACACTCAAATTATATCTGTTTTCTTTGTTGGTTTAGAGAAATGACTATTCTAGACTGAATTCAGAGATAATTAACTCCGCTTTCTCTCTGGGCTCCATTCTCTCATTCATGTGTACTCACGTCCTGGCTTACTATTTATAGCTGGCTCCAAGGAAGACTTTGGTCCCGAAGAGCCGATACAGAATTGTTTGAACTTGACAGACTGGGTCCTGCCCAGTGCTCTCCTTTGGTCTGACCTGTACATGTTATTTAAATGTTATGTGTTTCCATGTGTGTTAGGGAAGTCGCCACAGTGTGAACTTGCTGTTGCAGACTAGTCTGTCATCAACTGGATTGAAACTGTGTTTAAAAAACAATGAAAATCGGGACTCTTAATTACTGGGGGAAGATGGCAGAAAGACTTTTACCTGCCTGGCCAGCCTGTTCTCCCAGTGAGTGACTCAAACTGGCATGTGACAGCCTTTTGGAGCCCTGGACACATGCTGCAGCTTGAGAGCAGCCCAGTCAGTGAAAAACCTTTCAGACATAGAAATGATGAGTGTGCGTTGCGGGAGGAGGGGAGCAGGCTGATGGAGAGCTGTCACCGTCCTCTGAGAGCGCTCTCGGGTGGTGGCTGTCCTTTGTCAAGCCTGTGCCCGTGTCCCCTGGGGCCTACCAAGCTGTCCCTTCTGTGTCTGTGCGCCCCGAGAGGGTCTGTTCATCAGCCAGAGCGTCTGATCACCCCTTTTTGAACAAATTGGTCTCAAAAATCGTCTGACACCGAGGATGAACCTGTGGATTTCCGCGTCAGTGCAGGCGCCCAGCAACAGCTTGGGTTTGGCTCTGTGTCTTCAGCAGGAAACGACAATTTCCAAAGTACATTCTAACATATTTTTGCCCCCTTGTTGCAGTGTGCTGTTCTCTGGAGGGAAGTCAACTGGTAATAACGCTGGGCTCGCAGCTGGTAGTGTGTAGATCAGAGGGATAGAGGAGTACAGGCAACTGTTATGTTTAAAAGATAAAAATTAAAACCCATTAAAAATGTGCTTTTAAAACTGTAAAGAGAAGCTTCCTTTTCTCACTATTAAATTTATGTGAATACCTGGTCTAAACCTGCCTTAATTTTCTCAGTCTAGGACTTATAAAATAGATCCATTCTCTCCCCCTCTTGTTCGCTTGCTCTTGCAGTGTTTCCATGTTTGTTTTATTTTATTTCATGGTCATTGATCATAGCATTTCAAACACCTCGGAAAGGGGATAGTCATCCTTCTGTCTCCTCAATGCAGTAAGCACCTTTTCATTTGATGAAAAAAGGAAGAAAACAGAGAAAGATTGTTTCTTTCAGCAGGAACAAAAGGGAGAAAGTGGAATATCTTGTTTTGGTTTGGTTTTTTCAATTGATTACATTTCTGTAGTAGTCTTGTAGTACTCAGATTTTGAACCTATTCTGTGAAATTCTGCCTCTTTGTGACTGTTCCTTTGTATTTTCTTCCTTCCTGTAAATTTTTGTTTTTCTTTTGCTGCTTTTCTGATAATTAGAGGAGTGGTTCAATCAAGGTGAGTCTTTGCAATACTTTCTTTTCATCATCGCCATAATATGCTTTGTTCAGCTTTTACATGCCAGGCTGAGGGCTGAGATCAAGGTCTTGTTCATTTACCTTCCCCTCTGCTCCCCCAGTGCATCCTCCTCTTTGTGGCAGCAGCATTGAAAATCATCAAAAGTGTTTGGTTTGGTCTTCTCGCCCTGGGAACAGAAAAGACAAGGTTTTATTAATTGCTGGTGTGAGTGCAGTAAGGGAATTGATTTGCAACTGGCCCGATAGCTCCATGAGAGAGGGAACACCCAAGGACAAGTGGTCTACCCAGCCCTGTGGTATCAGTGGGGCTTTGCTGGCTGGTCGGGGCAGCAAAGCCTTGCAGGCTCGGCAGCTTTGGATGGGTGTTCTGTCTTCCTGGGTGTTGTGCCCGCTCAGGCATCCCTCCCTGGGCTGCTGCATCTGTGTGGCTGGCACCCGGACCCGCTGGGCAAAGCTTCCCCAGGTAAATACCTTGGGGTGTGCGCCCCAAAGTTCTCATCCCAGCCCAGTAAGTGACATTGCAATTGGAACACGCAGGCCTGAGGCCAAGGGGCTGTTAGGAACATCTCTTTCCCTTCAACTTTTTTTATTTTTTTTAACCAGAAGGAAGGCATTTGGGAACTAATCCTTCAGCAAAAATGCTCCAACCAAATAGCTGTTTTGTTTATCCAGCAAAGCAAAACGACGTTTGCGGAAGAGCAGCAGCAACGTTAATGGTTAATAACGCTGGGTCGCACCTCAGGGCCCCCACTGGGAGCCTGACAGAGTGAA
>JAOXJM010000005.1:32159298-32173315 GCA_026413425.1 Tringa solitaria
GCTCCAGTTATCCCATCCCTGCTCCTCCAGCAGCTCGGGAGGAGCTCCAGTTATCCCATCCCTGCTCCTCCAGCAGCTCGGGAGGAGCTCCAGTTATCCCATCCCTGCTCCTCCAGCAGCTCGGGAGGAGCTCCAGTTAACCACAGTAACAGTTGGATTCTGATTAAGTACTGGTCCTCCAGAGCCTTTGCTGCTGATTAGTGAAGAGAGGAGAGAAGGTTGTTAACGGACCATCTCCAGTTGCCAAGAGACTTAGCTGCAGATGCTCTGTTATTGGGCAGCGTGTCAAGCGCTGTTGGGAGAAAGGGCTGTTTGCAGAGCCTTTGGAAAGGGAAAACTCTGTATTAGCTTTAAAATGTCTGCTCACAGAAACCAGCAGTGCTGGAACTCACATGAGGTCAAAATGGGTTGTGTTTGATTGAGCCATCGCTTTGTTGAATTGCATATTCTTTGGGTATGAAGTGGAATATAACCCATCTCTTACAAAGCACTCTCTGTCAGAGAAGTTACTTTGATGACAGCTTGTGGAGCTTGGGAAATGTAAAGAGTAATAATAGAAATGGCAAAAGACAGTTTGCTTTCCCAGGCATCCTTATGTCTCCTGCGCTGCCTTGTCCTCCCGTTCCCTTCGCTCGCTGCCTTCCCTGCAGCCAGCCTGGCTCTGGCGCTGGGTTTCGGCGTTACCTCCACGCTCAGCAGTGCTGGTAACGTTCCTCCTACAGCCTCTGGGCTGGGGGGTGTTTGCCTCCCTTCTTAACCAGCCTGGCATCGCCCCTTTCCTCCGGGGAGTGCGTGCTGAGCTGGGAAGAGTTTACGTAATTTCAGAACTTGTGTGTGACTTAGTGGATTAGTTGGAAAGGTCATACACTGTGGTGTTCAGTTTCTAAATAGAAAAACTCCTCTTAAACATTCCCTCAAGCCTGGTTTGAGTCTCGTGTGTCCCATATTACTCTGGTTGTTCTTTTCGATGCTGTTCAAAGGCTGTTCCTCCTGTCTTCAGAGCTGCTGCTCGGTGGTGGATGCTGCATTCCCCATTGAATCGCTGCAGTAAGCGCAGTACCTGCCCTGGCTTGTACTGTACCTTGAAGTGAAAGCTCTAGGGACTGTTCAGAACTTTCCACCTATTATTTCTTCTTCCTTGGTTGCAGAAGCTTGCTCTGCCTCTGGGGTGTGACGCTCGGTATTCCCCATGGATCTTCATGGAGCTGCATTCTCCATCGATTATGCCAAGCATTTGGCTCTGTTGGCGCCGGCTGCGTTTTCGCTACCGTTAAGCCTTTCAATTAGAAGAATCTTGCAAGTTTATGTTGGCATTCAAGCTGCTTTGTGCAGCGGGTGCCGAGGCACAGCATACAGATGGAATCGAGCTGATGGGTTGGTTTTTTAAGGATCTGATTACTGTTTTTATAAAAGTAACCAGCTGCCTCCCCCCCCTCCTTCTCTGGGGTTTTTCATGCAGTCTGTTGGACGCGGCGCTGCGGGGAGAGGGGATGGTGCCAGGGGCAGGCAGAGCTGCTGGGCTGGTGATGTGCTGCTGACACCTTCTGAGAGCGTTTCTGTAGCAAAGAATTCTGAGCTCTGGATTACAACGGTTTAACTTGCAAACAATGAACCCGGCAGCGGCTGTAATGAAGTTCCCAGCCTGGTGTCGGCAGAGGGCAGGAGTCCAGGACCTTTTCTTTCCCACAGAATCAAATTGTTCGTTTCTTTTACTGACATGATGCTTTACTGTTTGGTTTTTTTTCTTGTCTTCCCCCGCCACCTCTTTCTTCTGGCTCCTAGCTTCTGAGTTGCTTAGGGAGCTGCTTTCTTACTCTGCAAAGCCTGGGAGTAGATGACCTTGCAGAGAAGCTGCGGTTTGGGCTCCTCTCGCCCCATCTGCTGGTAGCCAGCACATCTTGTGCTCCAACTGGCCACGTTAGCCAGCCGAGGGGCCTTGAACACCCTCGGGGTGGCCCCAGAGCGCTTTTAGGGTTAGTTTCATCCCCAAAGGGACCCAGGTGGTGCTACCGCTGCTCTGTGTTGGGAAGCGAAGCAAAGTGAGAAATTCACTTCAAAACTGGTTCAAATCAAACCACTCGTGAATATCCCCATGCGGACTGCCAGAGTAGTTGCTATCAGAATTTCGTTTAGTGATCTTTTGGGTTTTTTTCCTTAGGTCTAGAGGGTTTTCTCATTTTTCCTACAGTGTTGCCAGCATCCTTTCAGCTTTGTATGAAATTGCCTCTCTTTTCAAACAGCAACTCAGGGTTTTTGTAGGGATAGAAGATGGAGCAGCACATTTCTGCCACAGCAGCAGCAGAGCTCTCATCTGACCAGTATCTACCTAATTTCCCATGCCTGTAGGGGGAGAATAAATCCTAAATGGGGTGGGTGGTGAAGGGGAATAGATTTGGCAACCTTGCTCCAAAGAGAGTCGTCTGAATTTGGGATTAAGCTGGCGTATCAGAGGTGGGCACCTGGTGTGATATTTTATGTTATTGCCAGAATGGAGCTAAGTATGGGCCCAGGATCAGCGTTGCCAAGAGGAAAGCAAAAGGGTTTGTGGAGGAGATAATCCAGGAACTGCTGCATCATTCCCAGCACAGGCTGGCTGGCTGGAGGTGGTTAATCACCCCCAGTTAATTCCTCAGGTGTTTTCCGTTCAGGATTGAAATTGCTGTCTGTGCTGCCGCTGTTCTGTGGGCAAATAAAGGATAATCCACTTGGCACCTCCTGGTCGCGTGAACTCCGCGCAGAACGAACCCATTTGCCAATTTTGAGTGACTCCGCTGCGAAGAAACTCATCTTCCTTTTTCCAGAAAGATGAGGGTGCGGTGTGTTGGTGGAGATGAGTCTGGTGTGGATCATCTCCGTGTACACACCACGGCCTTGGCGGGGGGGGCTTGGACACTGAACAACACCTGACACGACAACGTCAGGGACCAAGGCTTTTCGTTTCTCAGAAAGACAAAAGCTAATAGAGTGAGCTTGTTTACTTTGCTGTCTGCAAGGAAGAAAAGCAATAAATGGCTTATCCTCATGCTTTTCCAGGAGGAAAGAGCTTAGATTGCAACTCAGCACAAATCTCTAACCGATGGAAAGGTCTCGTTTGTTCCAGGAGAAACTATCTTTTTAAGGGTCGTGCTGAATCTGGGCTATAATTAAAACGGCTTTTTAAAGAAAAAGAAAAACAGTGGATGTTTTTCTGGTTTGATGTATTACCTATCACTAATGACCCTCTTTTCTCATTTCCATTTAAAAAAATGGATATAAGCAATTAGCTGTATATTGCACAAAAGTAGCATTACCTGAGAAAATAATTAAGATGATCTTGAAATTAAGGAAATCGGTTTTGAAGAGAAGCAGGTGCTTAATGGAGGTGAGACCAGCTGTGCTTCCCAGGAACGTGCTTGAAGTGCTTCATGGAAAAATGTGCGAGGCCTCCACACAACACTGGAAGGAAATTTATAATAATTCAGACAAATTGCATCCTATAAATAGCAGAGCTGGATTCATTAGGACAGGAGGCAGATGGAGAAAATATAAAACTTGTTTGTTTCTTTTTAAGGGACTATAACGCTTATGAAAAGTGTCAGCTTGCTGTCAATGAGGGAAAAACCCTCCGGTGCAGCAGGAAGGTTCTGGCTGTTGGGTTCTCATCTCTGCTAACGAGCAGCCACCCAGCAGGGGCATGGGAAGGCCTTGGTTTGGCAGCTCCTGCGGCCCCGTTCTGGTGTCCCGGGCGGGCACGGAGGGGCTGCGGGGCTGGGAGCACGGAGCCGGGGAGGGAGGATGGAATTCCCTGTCTGGTGGTGGTTGGCACCTGCTGACTCTGCCTGAAACAGATGCCGCTGGAAAGCGGGGATGTGTGGAGTGAGGTGGGAATCGCCCACCAAACCGGCTGAGGGGTTACGTCCCCGAGCAGAAATGTGCTGGGAACTGGTAGAGGGAATGCTGTGAATTATTGAGGAGAGAAGGTGAAGGTATTTTGGAGATGCTTTTACATTAGTGAGTAGGAAATTGAGAGTCTTTCATGCCTGCAGAGGGGTAATGGCAGAAGGCGGGTGGGAGGCGCGTGACCGGAATGCGGCTCCGTCCCCAAGGGGTGACGGGCTGGGAGGTGGCAGCACTTCCATATCCATAGGCAGAGCAGGGAGAGCAGCCAGCCAAAAGGGACGTCCGGGCTGACAGAAAGGGCACGTTGTGAGCGGCACTTAAATATGGGAGAGGGTGGATGTGTGGGGCTGTGTCCAAGTACAAGGAAATTACAAGTAGGTGCTTTGAAAGCAAGCCCTCGGAGAAGACTGGAACAGCTCATCCCGTTCAAGCAGGGGCAAGGCTGAGCTCCCGAGCAGCAGCGGTGAATGTTCTGTGCGAATATTACCTGTTAATGAACCCACCTTCAGCTCTTCTGGTCTGATGTACATTTCAGCGCAGCTTCCTTGAAAGATAAGTGTCAGAATTGCAGTAGCCCATCCGAAGAGATTCTTTAGGATCGGTGTTCAGGAACGCCGCGCGCTTATCAGGCAGCGGTGTGTTTTCTTGAGGAGTTCTTGGATTGCCAATTCAGCGGTGAAGTGGCGGAGGAGAAAGGCGATAGGAAGGTCGTATTGGAGTCGGATAATCACGGACTTATTCGAGGGATGGGGAGAAGCTATACAACTGTTCGTGCTTCATCTATTAAGTAATGACAGTTTTTCTCAGCGTTCAATACAGGGGGCAATGATCCCGATGCGAGGAGAGGACACTGGAGAAGAGGAAAGTGAGCGGTGGGGATTGACGGGGCGCCTGGGGGGATCGCCATCTGCTGCACGTGTCTGCGGGTGTCACGTAGGCAGCAAGTG
Organism: Tringa solitaria; assembly: GCA_026413425.1. Lineage (NCBI taxonomy): Eukaryota > Metazoa > Chordata > Aves > Charadriiformes > Scolopacidae > Tringa > Tringa solitaria. The sequence goes on from JAOXJM010000005.1 coordinate 32,164,125, forward strand.
GGGGCGTTAAAACCAGCCGCAGGCACGGAGCAGGGTGACTGTCCCGCTGTTGTTGAAGAGCACAGACGTGCTGGGATGTGTGCGGGAAGCTGAGCAGGGAGAGTGTGACCCAGCACAGAGGAGCTCGTGGATCCTCACCCATAGACCGGTCTTTCGATACAGAGCAAAGATACCTGTGGTGGATTGAAGGGTGTTTTCTTGCTTCCAATGGGATAAAAGAGCCCTGGGAGGGGGGAGTCACCGTGGCCTGGGTTTATGGGCAGTGTTAGGCCAGGTTTAAAGTATTGAGTTCTGAGATCTTGACTCATGTGGTCCTGCAGCAATAACTAATATGAAGAAACAGATTTGAAATGTAAGGCTTTCGTTTCAGAAAGCCTTTAGCAACAGGGAATTTGAAAATGAAAAGAAATGATAGGATATCTGCTCGATAGGACAGCATTGTTCGGTTTTCTTGCTTCTAGATTTGATCTGAGGTGTCTGAAATATGATAATCTGTGATATGTGCTGAAAAATATGTACGTGAGAGAGGGGTGAGCTTGAAGAGAAAGTACTGAAGAGGGAGTGATTTGTGTTTGTAGGTTTCCTGTCTTGCTGGTGGAAAACTTACTGTGAATTATGCTACACTTCTAGGGCAGCATCTTGTTATGTGAAAAACATTCTTCTCATGTGTACAAATCAAAAAAAAAAATTCTTTTGCTCAAAACAAGCTTCAAATTTCCTCTCTGCCCACGCTCATTCCTACCTTTATGCTTTCTTTCATGTCTTGCTTTTCCAAAAATCCTTTCCTGAGTTAATGCTTGCTGAACTTTATTGCAAACGCCCCAAAAGCCACCACCAATCCAGAAATACCTCCCCAGTGCAGTGACTGCAGGTGAGTCTGTGTTGACCACAGGTTGCTTGTGCCCCCTGCACTCCCCACAGCACTGCAGGGCGTTTAGGGTTTTGCTCACGTAACCTGAGCAGCGCCGTGATCTTTGAGATCGCCTTCATCTCACGAGTCCTTTCACTGGCTGCTTGTGTGCTCTGCCCCCATCGATGCAGCGTGTCCTGCCACACTTAGTGAAGAAGGATAGGTAAAAACAGCTTCAAAGTATGCAACAACTTGGAATGAGGAAGTTCTTGCGTAAGATCCCCTTTTTTTAATCTGGGTGGATGGATAAACCCTAATCCTTTGGATGAGGAAGTTGGAGACACAGATGCTGCTGTCAGTTACTCCACATCACAGAAGGAAATGTGTGGCTGAGCTGGGGATAGTTCTCATTCCTGTCGAGCTCAAACTGCAGAGCTGAGCCGGTGACTCTGGGGATATTCGGTTCCCCTGTGTCTGTCGCAGCCTCCTGGGGTGGTACGATCCTGGTGTATTCACCCAGTGTTTGAACGGGAGCCAGCATTTCTCCCTGCCCCTACCAACTGGGAATTCTCATCACTTTGACATCTTGCCTCTTTCTTTTGTCACCGGGGTGTGAGAGGGGGGAGGCTGATGCCGTTGTGTTGTTCGCTCTCTTTGGCCCTGTTCGTGCCTGCGAAGGTACGGAGATGGATTTGAGTGGAAGCTGGAATGCAAGGTGAATTTGCAACCCAGTCTAGACATGCAAAGTAAGAATTGTTGCAGACAAAAACTGTCTCTTGACACCTTGTTACTCTAGGCAGCCTGTTAGGCAGTATAGAGCGTAGCACAGATTTCTGAAAGAATTGTCAACCTGAAGAAAGCAAAGAACCTTCAGCCCAGGTGAATGTCCCATCCATGAGGTCTGTGTGCTCCATTTTCAACAACTGTAGATAAAATGTCCTGGATGTGGCAGAAGCCCTTCTTCCTGTGGTGCAGCTTTCTCTTGGCTGTTCTCATATGTGATTAAATAAAGGTATATTATGTGTTTATTCACATATTGCCTTCTGCTTCCGTTCTCCTCTTCCCCCGCCCGCAGGCTTTGAGTTACTGTACCAGCCAGATGTGGTCCGGCTGTACCTCTCCATCCTCACCGAAAGCCAGAACTTCAACACTCTGGAAGCGGCAGCGGGGGCTTTGCAGAATCTCAGTGCTGGCAACTGGACGGTGAGCGCAGTCGTCTTTTTAGTCTCCTTTGTTTCCTTTGTGTAAGTAAAGACCAAAGCTGTGGCGCGTTCTAGGTGTGCTGTTACTCTGTGCATTTACATCTCCTGTAAAAAGGAAGGAAGTGGGAATTCCCAAAGAAATTATTTCCACCTTACTGGCCCACTTAAGATGTTTTGCATCATCTGGACAGATGGTGTTTACATAGTGGAAGTGTCACTGAGATCGTGACAATTTAACCAGCAGCAGGTTTTACTACTTAAGCCACTTAACCATTGCTTCGTCCATTCAGGAAAGCCTGTTGTTAGATGATTAAGTGTCCTGAACGCTTAATTCATTGGATTGTCAGATTGCTCAGGATACTGCACTGCAGAGCGTCCTCTGCTGTCCTCTCTGGAGCATCCCCAGCACTAATCAGGTGGTTCTCTCAAAGCCTGATTGCTCCCAGAACCCTGTGGCAAAGTGGGACTGACCACAGCCCGAGCATCAGCAGGGTGATGTTTCACGGCTGTCTTAAATACAGTTTATTTTAAAATCAATCAAGAAACAGAACAAAAGCATAAAATTGGAGGTGGGGAAAGATAACAGATGCTTTACTGTTCCCTTCAAATGACCTCTTTTTTCCCAATCCGGAGGGATGTGGTTTCACACAGAGGTCTGTATGGAACAGATGCTGGAGGAGGATGCTCCTTCCTTCTATTTCTGTCCTCTCTCCCCAGCAGCTCACTGAGCTGTAGGGTGAACCTTGACAGCCCTTCTTCCTTAGTGCCTGATGAACTTGAATGATGGGTGAAGTTACAGATGCCTCAGCGCACACAACCTAACTACTCTTTGCAGGGGGGAAAAAAATGGATTACAGCACTGAAGGAAATGCCGGGGGCAAGAAAAGGGCAGGTGTATGAACTCACAATACTTTGTGTTTCTTTTCCCTTGTGTGTTCTGGTCAGTGGTCCACATACATCCGTGCAACGGTGCGGAAGGAGAGAGGCTTGCCAGTGCTCGTGGAGCTGCTCCAGTCCGACTCGGACAAGGTTGTGAGGGCTGTGTCGATTGCCCTGAGAAACCTTTCCATGGATCGTCGCAATAAAGATCTGATAGGTATCTATGGACTCTTCTAACCAGGCTGGGGTCTCAGATACCCTTGAGAGACCTCACACTTTGTCACTTGTGCTGAGGACTCGTTTTGTATGCAGCTTCCATCTGCACTAAGATTGCTCTGTAGCCACCACATGCAGGGCTGTCACCTCAGGATGTGTTTCCATCCCTCTGTGGTTTGAGGGAAATCCCTAACTCAGGAGCTGTAGACTTTTGCAGGAGATGGGAGTGTGGAGGTGTGCAGAGGACTGGGTGGGTGAAGAGGTTTCTCGTCTCCTCCATAGCTCTGGCTGACGTGGCACTTGTGCTCATAGTCCCAGGTGGTGGCTACAGACGTAGCTCCCGAGGCCCGCTGTTTAGATGAGAGCGGGAGCCTGGCCCCTGGCGTGCTGAGCCAGCCTGGGGGAGCGCAGTGGGCTCTAAAGTCATCCCTTTTTTCTCACCTCCTCCTTCCCTTCTCCTCCTCTTGTGTGGTAGTCACTTGGAGAAGCTGGAAACCAAACAACTCACTCTTCAGGCTGGTTCCCCAGCAGTGCTCACCAGCTCCTCTCCAAGGGGACAGACACCCCTTTGCCTGCCCGTTAGCAGGGATCTTGAGAGATTCAGCTGCGGGTTGAGTTTTCCTCTGGATGCCTCTGTATTTAACCAATGGATTTGTTTAAACCGTAACCTCGCCAGGCCAGGAAATATTGGTCACACATTTAGGGCCATCCTCCAGGTTGATCCTAACAAATGGCAAGATGGGATTCTGCCTTAATACATCTGGTTCTTTAAATAGTTCCAAGGTGTAGCTGGGCAAATGGTACAGACAGACACTGGGGAGCGATAAACCCCGGACTCCTTGCTGTTCCTGCAGCACTATCCTCGGGGAAGGCTGGCGGTGCCCGGGAGGAAATACCCTTGCCTTTGCCGGGGGAAGGTTAATCAATGCACGGCTGCACACCTTGCCCCAGAAGGCCCATTACAAGGCTAAGTTGAGTGAGCCACGTGCGTGCATTAGCATGAATATGTGGCATTAGCAGCAGCTACTGGATGCTTTTTGCCTCAGGCGTTGCAAAGTATGATAGATGCTGGCTGTAAAATTCTCAGTAAAAATGGTGTTGGCTTTTTTCCTCGATACTTTTAACGTTCATGATGAAAGAGTTTGTCTCAGGCATCAACTCTCAATCACCTTGAAATAATAAACGATAAATAAACTGTTAAGTTACATTCTTGAGGTTCCAAACACCAAAACACGTGCATTATAAATTTTTTTCACCTGGCAAACACCTTTGAGTTTTATCATTCAGGATGGGAAGCTGAAATTATTATTAGAGCTGACTAATGGTATCCCTTCCCCTTATCTAGGTAGCTATGCCATGGGTGAGCTGGTAAGAAATCTGCCCAGCAGGCAGCAGAGATCTGCAAAGAACCTGGAAGAGGATACAGTGGTTGCGGTGTTGAACACCATCCATGAAATCATTACTGACAGCTCGGAGAACGCCAGGTCTCTGATCCAGACGCAGGGCATTCAGAAGCTGGTAGCGATCAGCAAGTCAAGGTAAGTGACAGTTAAAGCAAAATGCAGAAGAGCTCCCTGCAAACATGGAAATGTCGCTGCCAACGGCGGCTTTGGCTTTGTGAAAGTACTCGAGCATCCTGACCTTCCAGAGCCTTTAATTTCAGGGCAATTAATAGGTACACAGTAAAAACAGTCAGTAGCTTTAATAGGTTTGCTTGATTTAAAAAAGAAAAAATCAAAACACATTAATTGAGCAGTCACTTCAGTCATGTTACGATACGCTCTCTCCTTGTCAGGGGCGTCGCAGCACCATCAACCACAGTGAAACCAGGATCTTTATTTTCAGTGTGGGAGGCTTTTTCCTGTGGCAGCCTTCTGTTCCTGGAATGCCAGTGAGGAAACCTGCTTAAGTAAAATGGTCGATGATGTGCAGTAATCGTCCTGGCCAAAGGGCTGGTGGGGGTAATGGGAAGTGACAAACGTTCACTCTGCAGTTCTGTTGAAGACCGTGTTCTGGTTGCTCTAGAGAAGAGTTTGTTCCATGTAGTTCAGCTGCGCAAAGGCTGGAGGGGTGCTGTCAGCACTTGGGAGAGTGGCTAAGACTTTGTTGTTCGTCGTTATGAAATACGGAGCCAACCAGGAGTCTAGCCCTGTATTATTTTATAGAGGTATTAGTCTACTGACTTATTAAGAAATGGATAAAATTTCATTTTCTGTTTAAAAATAGCTTATTTTTTGCTGACCCAAATTGCTTTGTGTAAGGTATTCTAAACCATGAAGCAACTTCATTGAATTGTGAGGAATATATGTCAGTTGGGGTAAAGGTTTGAAAAGTGGCTTAGAACTTGAATTCTTTTATTTTCTTCTAAATAAATCCAGGCAGGGTGGAATCTACCTGGTTTTTGTTGTGACAGCTACAACACAAAAGGGTCACCCTGGGCTCGGTGCTTGCCCAGCAATACATGTGAAAACCCTGAAATCTGCACAATTTACAACTCTGGGATTTTTCTAGTCAGCAAATACCTGTAGATATGAAGTCATCACTGAATGATTTCACACGTATCCTATAGCTTATAGGTTCCAAGAATAGCTGTACGGAGTAGTGGGTATTGATTTGGTGCAAAGAAGTCAACACACAAATAGTCTTATTTTGTTTGATACTTAAGCTCTAATTTTTATCTTGCAAACCAGCCAGTCTCCCAGAGAAACAAAAGCAGCATCTCACGTTCTTCAGATGATCTGGAGCTATAAAGAGCTACGAAATGCCCTGCAGAAGGATGGGTGGAACAAATCACACTTCCAGGTAAAGATGCTGGGTCTTGGACTCAGTTATGGAAATGCCTGAGGGGAAGGTGTGTAACTCAGACCAGCAGTGCTGCCATTTAGATAACAGGGAAAAAAATCCGCCAACAAGTCTATATGAAAATAAAAACTACTGCAGTGCCAGACCACCAGCGGAAGGGGGGCTTAGCAGCATCCCATAACCTCTCTATACTGTTGGTTTGGGGTATTTTCTTGTTCAGTTTCCCTGAGTAGCAGTTTTGTAGTTGTGTGGGTTTTGTCTCGTAGTCTGTTTCTGCAGCTCCAAAGGGTTCCAAAGGTACCTCCGGAAGGTCTGGCTACGACGACAGCACTTTGCCCCTGGTGGATAAAAGTCAAGGTCAGTTCTGCTCTTTAGCATTTTTTCTGTTGTGCTTTGCTTGCTTGACTCCTGGATTTGCCCCATCTGTGTTACGGTGCCAGGGGGTAAAAATGTGGGTTTTGTATGTGGTGATTTTTACCCCACAGTCCCAAAATGATCAGTCCCGATAGCTGGATGTGGATAGTAACCCTCCCCTCGTGAGATGTACGCTACTGATGATGTTTTCTCAACCTGTATGCAGCGTAACCAGCTCAGTCTTCCTGGGAGAATTTGGGATAGATGTGAATTGGAACACACTTGTTGTTTAACAGTTTTATGCAGTAATAAATCTCGCCTTCAGCCGGGCAGTGGGCTTGGCCTTACCCCTGCTCGGCGCTGGAGGCTTTTCCTCTCTAAATAAACATGCCCATTCGGGCAGCGCTTCTCCCCCCACGGCGCAGAGTTTCCATCGGGGCTGGGTTTATCCCAGCTCCAGCCAAACCTGCCCGTGCCTTTTCCCGAGGCCCGACGCAGCCCAAGCGACTCTGGTCCAGCTTTAATGTCACTGGGACTTTGTCTCTGAATCTGGTTCTAGTTTCTAACGCCCACGTGTCAAAATTTCCTTTCGGGGCCCCGTGCTCTCCAGCGGCAGAGGTTGCTGTTGCACTTCACCTGGTTTAACAGCGGTCACTGCCCAAAGTCCTGCCACCCCCTGCCTTGGCCAGACCTGGACAGAGGGTGACGTGGGTCCCTTGGCTGATCTGACAGTAAACTTCTTGGTTTCTTTGTGGGTTCTCCTGTTGGCTCGGCAGGCTGCGAGGTGGGATTGTGTGCCACGGGAACCTGCACCCTTCCCTGTTTTCTTTCTCCTCTGCTCTGGAGAGAGCAGAGAGAAGCTGGTTCATAGTGGTAGGTGGTCCAAAGCAGAACGGCGGCTCCTGTTATCACTTGGAGAGAGGGAGTTCTGTATTACAGTGCCAAGGCAGAAGATACAAGGATTATATGTGCTCTCCAGAGAGCTTAGATTAAATTTTCCTTTCTGAATGGGTAACAGTTGAGTAGTTGGGGTTTTTTTACAATAGCCTCTGCAGTCAGTACTTCCTGGACCTCTCTGGTCCTGTGACTAATTTAAAACTACCAGGTTTTGAGAAAAGCAAATAAACGTAACTCGAGTCGCTTCAATGTCTTTGTGTTACAGATAACGAGAAGTCTGGGAGTCGTGATATGATACCGATGGATGAACTCGGCCCAGGTAAATCCAGTCACAGCTCAAACTCTGTCTCTTCCAATAGAGCACACTGTCATTCACAGGAAAGTTCAGCTATTTCTCTAGGAGATATTATTTCAGATGGATAAAGCTGACATTTAAAAACAGAACATTACCTTACAAAAGATTGGTCGTCATCTTTTTTTTTTTTTTCCTTTTAAATACCTGTAAAGCACACACACCAATTTCTCCACTGCTTTCAGTGTGTATCGGAGACACGCTGACACCGCTCCCGTTCCAGCCTCTGGCCCCTGAGGCAGCTGCGTTTCCTATTACAGATCTGGAAATCTGGGCATTCAGAAGAAAAAAAAATAATGTTGATTTACTTCAGTGTAAAGCTTGTGTTTAAATCCGTTCTGCCTTTGTTTTCTGTGGGTAACACCAAAAATCAGTCAGTGTGTAGGATACTCCAGGCGCCACTTTTCATTTACCTGCGTCTGCCCAGGCCTGGCTCTTCCCATCGACGGGGCCTCTGCTTTGAGATGGGTGAACTCTGTACTCTGAGACTTGTCGAGGGGTTTTGTGTGGTCTCTCGGGGATTGGCTTTACTTCTTCCAGTGGATGTTATTTTTGTTTGAATACCTGTATTAATGCCTCCAAAATCAAACAGTTAATATACTGCTATTTGTGATTGTTGGTGGAAAAAAATAGCAAGTTAGAACCAAGCTGAAAGCCAAGCGTGTTCAGAAGTTAAAATAACAGGTATATATTACCTTTTGGATTCTTAGAAAAATGAGATGCCACCTGCCATGAACCAGCTGTCCATCTGTGTCTCGCCTAAGGGGGATCTGAAACATTTGTTCTCGCAATGGTAGAAAATGACTTCAGAGAATTGCCTGGCAGGACAGCTCTGTGTTTGCAGGTGCTGCAGCAGGGGCAGCGCTGATTGTTTGTAGTCGGGGTATTAATTGTTGCCTTATGCTTTCAGGAGCTACTGGTGCAGCTCTGAGTGCGAAATGAAATGCAAATTAACAGCATATGTACAACATCAGGCAGATTCCCTGGGCCGTTCTGTTCTCCAGTCTTTTTATCGCCGTTAGATGAAATCTGTCAAGTTTTCCTGACGGCAGCTCTTGAGTGCTTTTGAACTCCAACATCGCTAAACCTTTGTGCTGTTTCAGAGGTCAGCTGAGAAGAGACTAAATTAATTTATCCAGTTTACTGTCCTTAATTCCAAGGAACTGTAATAACAAGTCAGTACTTCATCTCTTCCCTTCAAGCTCTGCCAAATGCTGTATGTTTTTTCTTGTTTTATGGGCAGACTTACAGGAGGAGCTGCTCTAGACTCTATTTTCTGCTTTTAACTTCACTGTGGACTGTTGTATTCTGGAGGTTTGGTTCTTTCTGTGCTCTGGAGTGTACTGGCAGGTAGAAGGAGCAGCACATCCCCCTGCAGCCCTCTGGGTTTGGACATGCAGGAGGCAGTTTGGTTGTGTCCCCACATTCTCTGCACCAGCCTATGCCGAGCCTCCAGGAGAGACTGACCTCACTTACGTCTGCAAAGAAGATGCATGACAGAGTGCCAGAGAAAGCCACTCAACATCCCAGCTTATGCTTTATCTCTTTTTATTGTAGAAAGTCCTGGGTCCTGCTCTCAGTTCTCTTGCCTTCCTCTCTTTCTGACTTCACTTGCCCCAAGATCTTTCTACTTCATGTT
>JAOXJM010000005.1:32174546-32194347 GCA_026413425.1 Tringa solitaria
CGTTTGGTCCTGTAATCTGTGATGACACAAAAATGTTGCTGCAGAGCGAATGGAGACAGTCAGTGAAGCAATAGCAAAGGCAACAAGCAGAAGGTTGGGAGAGAGGAATAAACAAGCCAAGGATGGGACGTGCCTCCATTGACCAATGTCACTCTTGTCTGTACGTCAGGTTGCATTAACTCGGAACAACGCACCTGCACCTTGGAGCAGCAAGATCTGTGTAGGTCTGCTCTGTGCCCAGAAACAGTTAATTCTCATCACTTGTTAGGACAAAACGTGAGAGAAGCAGCACTTTCTAATTTCTTTGAAGAGCTGTGGTCCTCGGAGCACTGAGGTGTTACTTCTGCCATGCAGCCTCCTTCAAGATACTTTTCATTTTGTTAGATCAAATTGTGAATTCCTGTCGCTGCTGCTTATCTCACAGAGGCAGAGCAGGGTGTGTGGGTTTAGGAACACGTTTAGGAACACATAACCCGTTAGCGGTGCCCTCTGCGGCCCCGTTGCAGAGCACGGTGTGGGCAGAGGGGACATTGCAAAATGTGTCCGGACTGGATATGAAGAACAAAGTTCTTGACTGTTCCTTATTGTTAGGTTACTGCCTCTGTGCAAAAGCTTGATCTCCCTGCTGCTCCTGCCGTCCTGGCTAAGGGGGGGGTGGGGGGGATGTTTATTTTTAGTAGTATTAAAGATCAGTCGTGCTTTTAATTTTTTGTGATTACAGTCTTTACTGCTGACCTTGCTCCCTGGGAAGTCTCACAGCTGCCGAACTTCACTTAGTAGCTGTTGCTTTCTGGGAGAGGTTAAAGGTTTCCTTTGTATCTTGGCAATTCATTTAAAACCTGTCTGTGGCCGTGCTGATGGCACTACGGAGATGCAAAGTGATCCCTTACACCATTGTGGGCGCAATTATTACGAGTTTGTAAAAAGCTACTGCTCAGTTGGCTTGAGTTTGGTTTTTTGGGGGAGTCGGCATGTTTCTGTCATTCAAAGACATCCTGTGGGAACTACGTGCTCCTAAATAAATGGTGAATCTTTAGATCAGGATATGACTCACCAGCAGCGTTCGCGCCTGTCAGCTGGAGGAGAATTACTGCTCACGTGTCGCTCCCCCGATGCTGGCTGGGTGCTGGGTTGCAGCTGGTAGGCTTCAGCTCTGTCTCCTGTGTTCAGAAGGAATAGCCAAGAATGTTGGGCTTCTTCATTGTCAACAAATCGTTGCGAGTGAAGCTCTTGTAGCAATTGTTCTTGTGCTTTGAGGTCTGTGTACGTGTATGACCCCAGAATTCTGTGGTTAGGTTTAGGCAGCGTGGTTCAGTGCTGTGTTACTACCCGCGATGTCACAAACACACGCTACTCCAGGGTCTCGTTGCGGGTCTGGGTGCACTTTGGTTTAGGAGATCAGAGGGAAACGGTGGCTCTTCCCAGCCCCCCTGGCTGGGGGCAGCACGAGCATCGTCCCGGGCTCCGCTCTGCGGCTGCGCTGGGTGCGGGTGGCTCTGCCCCGGCTGCCTTTATCCTGGGGACAAATGCTGCCTCTCCCTGCACGGGAACCCCACAGAAACCTGACTTATTTTGATTAATGACCTGTTGCAGGCGAGTCATAAACCAAGAGGGGAGTATTTTGGTAGTTTATGTGAAACCTTTTAGTGGTATTCTAAGAACCCAGTTTGTCAGGACATGAAAACATAAATGATCTCTCAATTACATGGGGGAAACAAAAGCCCCTAGGGAGCTATAAATCTGAGTGTCATTGACTCCAGGTGACAGTGCTGTCACAGCAGAGCAGGAGAGGATCTATTTGTCGCTGATAATGAGGGAAATTTGATGCATCAGGAAAATAAATTGAGATTTGCATTGGCTGACGATGATTCCAAGCAAAGGTTCTGAGATAATTAGAGCCATTTCTTTATAAAACCCCCTCACGCTTTTCTTCCTTGTGTTCATCACACTTTCATAGTGGTCACAGTTGTCAGGAGACAAAGCTCCAACAGGTGCTGCTTCCTAATGAGAGACAGTCCCTGCACAGCGGGGTCTGCATCAACACTCCTTCCACCCGACAGACCCTTTTTCTCAGTGCTCTGGAAGGGACTCTTCCAAATGATTGTCGTGTCCCGCCAGTCTCCAGGCTCGGGAAGAGCAGGAACACGCTGCAGAGCGTTCGGAGAACGAACCCGGCCAATTAATGCGGCTGCTGGGCAAGGACCGCGGGGTTCGGGCTGAGCGTGGGGCTCGTTAGCCACAGGGCAGGAGATGACAACTTGCTGCTTTCCTTGGGCACGCTGAAAACTGCAGCAGGCGGGGGTGACAGTGCTGCCCGCTAATGAGTGCCAGGGGCTGGCAGGGAGACACAGTCAGGGCTTTTCTGTTTCGTTTTAAGCTGGTAAAAAATGAAATTTCAGAGCTGGAGCGCATGTGAAGAGCGGGCTGCCGGCATCCTCGGGTCGTGCTGGTTTATTTTGTTTTCCTGTTTCTTTGCTGAGGGATTGTGCTGGCATCAGCTCCAGGTTCGCTCCTCGTTGTGCTTCTGACTGTCTCGTTGTTTCTCCTCAGACGGGTACTCCACCATCGACCACCGGGACAAGGAGCGCAAGTACAAGACCAGTGACAACACAGGGGATGCCTCGGAGAAAGAACCTTTAAAAGTGAGCGTCCTCTTACTGCTGAATGCTCCTCAGTGCCCCTAAAAGAAAGGGGGCCAGGTGTCCTCAGCAAGAAATACAGGGTGCTTACTCACCAGCGGGCTCTAAAGGGCTGGTTTGGTTTTGGGGGATTTTTATTTTATTTTTTTTTAGATAAAGGCACCAGACTCAGCGCTTGGCTAACGAAAAATAAACCCTAACTGCTGCTTTCCAGTGCAGGAGCAAATGCAGGCGCTGAGTGTATTCTCCTAAATAGATGGGGTCGTTAAAATAGGAAGTGTGTGTTCTGTCACCCTCGTCCAGGCAGCGTTCCCTGGCCCTGCGGTGGGACGGTGCTCGGGCTTTGTTCCGAGAAGAGTCGCTCGGGCTCTCGCCCTGTGGGTGCAGCCTGAGGAGCTGCTGCGTGCGGGTACGGCGAGGTGAACAGCACCCCTTTCCCCACACTGCTCCACAGCCCTGGCGGTGGGCATGGGCCGAGGAGATGGGGGGAGACACGTGCAGAGTTATCTGTGTGCCTTAGAAAAACAAATTGAGATAACTTTAGAACTTAAAAAAAAAAAAAATCAAGTTCACAAAGCTCTCTGTACAGTGAGTTGTGTGCAAATGCTGCTCCGCAGGCCCTGTGACGCCTCTTCCATTGCTGCACCTCTCAGCAGAGCTTTGTAAAAGTCACTTAGTGCTGAGGCCGTCAGTTCTCTCCGGCCTCAAAACAAGCCTGTGTTTTCCCTGGGGGAAGTAATTTCAAGGAGGAAGAGGAGGATTCAATGAAACAAGTCAGTGGTAGGAAACACTACTGTTAGTCTGCAGAAGGCTGTCCTTAATAATCTTCAGCACGTTGCTGATATTATCAGAAAATCCAGGTGATTCATGTTCAGTGGAAACAATTAAACTTCAGCCAGTTGAAAGAGAAACCCACTATTATTGAACAAGGGACATAAAAATGTGATTTGGAGAAAAATATTTCCATGAATCATGGATTAGGAAGAAGTCCTGCTGCACCAACCACCCGTGTTTCACCTGGTGGTGCCTTCCCTGCCGTGCCCTCCCCTCCAGGAGGGCATCCCCCGGGAATGGCCTCGCTCCAGCGGGGCAGGTTTTACTGCGCATCGCTCTCGTCACGCTGCCCGCTCGGGGTCTGGCTGCACCCGACCGAAGGCTGCCCAGGAGGACTTTTTGGCAGAGGTGGTTGTGCTCCTTCGTTTGGTTTTGGAACTGATAAAACTGTGATGGCTCAAGTCACGCAGTGGGTGCCTCTCTCCACCCTGGCAGGCGACGGCTCTGCTTGGACCAGTGTCAACAAAATAAACCTTCCAGAGCCCCCATCTCACCGTAACATGTTCTGCGGGGGGAATGGACGCACCAAGTGATGTAAGAACGTTGATCAATAGGAGCTTGACAGAAAGTGTCTTTGTAAGGGAAATAGGCTTAGGCAGGAAAATTAACAAATACTTGTTATTTTTGCCACTCGCAATCCATTAAAGCGATGGGACCCACCCCTCAGAACCACATCCAGAGGCGTTGGTAGGTCTGAAGCGAGGCACAGCCCAGAGTTCAGGGAGTTCTGCTTTGCTTTCAGGAGAAAAAGAGAGAAACCGTTTCACCTCGACGGTGTCCCTCCCGTTTCTGTGCCGCCTCTCGGCCTCAGGGACAGGGTCACCCGGACTCAGCCTCGTGTGCCCTCAAAGCCCGCGCTGCCGAGCCCCCCTCGGCCTGAGCCGCTCTCCCTGCGCCCCGGGGTCCGGGCTCGTCTCCGGCGTGAAGGGCCGATGGCCGTGGCTGAGGCTCCGGAGCGGGGGAGGGCTGTGGGTAACGATGGCCGGGAAGCGCAGCCGCTGGGCCTTGCAGATGCTTTTGTCAGTTTTGTGCCTTTGCTGACCTTGTTTTCTTCTCTACCACTAATTTCCCCTTGTGCTCTTTAAGCTGACTTGTTTGGTGGTTTTGTTTGATTAATCCGCTCTGTTTTGCCTTTAACTCCTCACCCTCTGCTGCAGAATGACACAAATAGGAAAAACATTAACAGGAGTAACAGGGCTTCGGTGAATCTGGTGGATGCCCGTGACATTAAACCCCAGCCCGTTGACTCTTGGGTCTAATTTGCATGCATGGTAGGTCCTTTTAATGGTAATTGGTGCTAGTGATTAACTTGTCTCGTGCATGATCCGTATCGCTGTGGAATCTCGTCGAGGCTAACTGCTAACTGGGTCCTCTCAGACAAATGACAATGGGTTTCAAAAAAGTGGTGTGGCTATTATTCAGTGTATCTTTAATGAAATGCAGTCAAACACCACTGTTTGATTAAAAAAATAACCTGTCAAATAACCAGACAGACGATTAATATTGTGAATGATGGGTTGTCAGCTGAAATGTGAGAGATTTCTGCTGTTAGGCCATGGGAATGAATTTGAATAGTGTGTTCCTGCTTCCAACCATATTTTTTTCACCTCCTTGCTCATTATAAGGATTACCCTGAGCCTTAGGGACCAGCACATCCGTGACTATTCGTGGATGTCCCCGGAGGTTCCCATGGATGGCCCAGCCCTGCCCATCCGCAGGGACGCCGCTGGCTGAACGCGGGTTACTCTGCAAGGCGAGGTCATTTTGCTTCCACGATAAACACTGACCCACAACTCCCACAGCTCAATTCCTTTTTTTTTTTTTTCCCTGTCACTAAAGAAAGGTGCCTTTCTGTCGCTTCCTAGTCCTTGCCTTTGCCACGTGCCAAGTTCCTCAGTGATGTCGTTGGCCTTTCTTTGCTCCTGCCTCTGCGAAGGTGTCTCCGGCTGCCTGGGCAGAGAGCCCCCTGCCCCTTCCTCCCGGCGCTCTGTCCCGCGGGAGCTGCCTCGGGAACAGCAGGTTTTGTGCCCCTGGCTACGACTAAAGGAAAATCTCTGTGACTGCTGTGAAGGCACCGGGCAGCTTTCCCTCCGAGCAGACAATAGGCCTTTAGGGCCTGAATTCCAGAACATCATTCACTCCCAGAACTCCAGGTGGAAAACACTTGCATTATCAGGAGAGAAAGCTCCTGTATGTTACTAGGGGGTGGTGGATGACTTTTTTTTTCCCGTTCCTCCCTCATTTAAGAGTCCAGTATACGATCTGAGTGCTTACAGAGTGTTTCTGTCCCTGGGAAGCAGCAGGGCCGGGTACCCATACGTGGCCACGGAGCAGCCCTGGCACCCTGGGCTTCCTGCCACTGGCCAGCACTGCGCCATCAGCCTCGGTGGCCCGGGCAAAGGCAGGGACAAACACGCGTGGTGCCTGTATGCTTCACGCCTGCACTCTCCCTCTGAGCAGTGAAGGTTACGGCTGGGGCACAGGCTTTGAAAAATGTTCAATTTCTCCCAGTCGTCCCCTACAAGGAACCCGTATCTTGGGAATAGGTTGGCACTTCCAGTCTCTGTCCTGCCGCCCATCACCGAGGTCGTGTTACTCGCTGGTATTAATCAGGTTTGACTTTATTTTGCAGGGCTAGAGTCCAACCGCATTTTTTTTAATTGAGGGGGAGAAACAAACCATTGAATCGACACAGAGGATCTCATCAGTCACCACTGCCATTCGGATTCGGAGGGCGCTGCCCCACTCACCAGGCTGCAGGTCCCGGGAGGGTGTGGGGAGATGCCACCAGCGAGCGCCGTGGCCAGCCCCGCGCCGTGCCTTACAGCCGGACACTTCGCTTTGTACCCGCCACATCCCGCAGGAACGGCCGCCGCCTCCCCCTCCTCCCGCTCCCGCAGGAAGCACGCGAGCCAGGAAAGAGTCCAGGCTTCTGGCTGCCTTCTTGGGGGACTCTGGCGTGCGGACGGCGCCGAGCCTGGGAAGCGACGGCCGAGCAGCCGCGAAGGCGACAGCTTCACAAGGGAAAGAGAAACTGCAGAGTATTTGAAGTAATACCGTAGGTGTAGCCATGAAGATAATAGCACTTTTCTGGTTTGGGGCTCATTGTTTTATTTTTTTTGTTTTGGGGGATTTCTTTTGAACTGTGAATCTAACATTTTTTTTTAAAGGCTTCTTGAAAAACGTTTAGGTTTTCTTTATTATTTCCAGGGAAAGTGCAGGAATGTTGAGTGGGTTTATTGGATTTCAACGAAGGGAGAAAATGCAGAACAAAAACTATTAAACGCTGGTCAAATGAACTGGAGAGTGGATGACGATCGCTGCGAGCTGTATAATCTGCTTTTAGAGTAAGCTGTATCAATCACAGCACTATATTATTATCGTCATAATCTGGTGTACAATACTTCTGCCTTTTGCATCCTGTAATGGCTCTGTTTTCATTTCCACATATTGAAAAGCAGTTTATTGAAGGTTTCCGTGTCCCTGGTTCAGAAATCCATGCTGAGGAATGGAGTTGGCTGGCTCTTTATGTTCTTGTTCTCAAAGATTGCAATAAGGAGCTTTTATATCTCAAACGCAGCAGTGTCGCGTTGATGATGATTAACAATTTCTTTTGCCGTAGCTGTTAACGTATTGGAAGAAAATAGGAGCTTTTTCGTAGGAGGTCTTATTTTAAACATGCTATAAATTTTAGATGGGTCTGTTGTTATATTTCACGGTAAATTTATCATTGTTGGATTCGTGTTTGCTTTGGGCTATAGATCCTGATGAAAAAATGCCACAAAGGGAACCGGTTTGGCATTTTTTAAATCATCATCATGATTTCTGTGCTCCTTTGGTTTTGTTTTGAGATTACGTATTTCCTTTGGTGTGAAGATCACCCGTGTGCATCGCTTCTCCTCTCAGGTGCCAAGGCCTGCGTCGTGTAAGGGGGAATTTTTACCTCACGAGAACGTTCTCTGCAAATACGGGATCGGGTAATGCCCAGAACAAAATGACTTCACTGATTTTCTCCAGGCGTTGGTCACGTGAGGGCAGCAGATGAGAATAGGAAGCAAATGCCTCACTAGTAGCAGCAGAGGACTTTTGCTGATTTTATTTGGTTGCCACTGTTCTTCGATTGCCACGTTTCGTTTTAAGCAAGCTCCTAAAAACGGTGTGACTGGAAAGCACATTTTTGAATCTAGCAAACATCATTTGCGGTTTTCAGTGCCTGCCGTTTCCTTTGTAATTAAAAGGGGGGAATATCCAACAACCTCACCTCCCCCAAAATATTACTGTAATAGTAAACATCTAAAATTTTTTGTAAAAAAAATTTAAAAACTTTAAAAAAAAAAGCAAGTACCGAGAGCTTTGTATCTTCTTGAGTATATTAAAAATTTGACATGAATACATATATATAAATAAAAAAATCTATATATCTATATATATATATTGTTGTGCAGAGGATAGGGTAACTAAACCATGTAAAGTAGTTTGCAGGAGAGGGAAGCATTTGTTGATTCAGGGAAAAAGGCTGATGCCAGAAGCTGTCAGTGGTTTGGATGATACATCTGCTCCTTCGCACCCTCCCTTTCCCACCCCCACCTTCCCCCACGCTGCGGCGGTGGCTTCGGGACCCTGGGGGAGGCGAAGTTTCTCGGGGCAAATTAAGATAGCAAAGATTCGGGGTTGTCGCCTGCGTGAGAGTCCTATTGGGCCAAAGATGCTCAGCGGATCGAGGAAGCCAAGAGATAGATCTGTGATTCTCTGCATTTGTGTCGGGGCAGCGTCTCTCTGTGTGTGACATAAAGTGTGGCAACGGAACCAGACCCATCGTCCGACTGTACATCTCTCAATGGTGCTCTTTTCATACTTGTTCTGCCAATACGCGGAGACCCTTTTAACCAAGCTACACAGAAGAGTTTTATATCACTTTTGGTTATGTACTTGGTGTATTCTTTTTGTATATGAAAGGATTTTTTTAAAAACGTTCAGTAATTAGCAATGGAACCTGCTTTGTAGCTGATTAGAACAGTGTAAGAGAAGGGCCGTGCTGCCAGTCTGTCCCTGATCTACTTCAAACCACGTATTTACCAAAGGAGTCTGAGCAAAAGTTCACTTAAAATAAAGACCTGACTGTTGAAAGGAGTCTCTGCTAAGACTTTGTGATTTAGTTATTGTACAGGAATCTCACAGCCAGTAAGAGGTGAACAGAGAGAACTGCAGGAAGGGGGAAGTGGAGTGACTGGGGCCCATTCTGTCCCTGACCTCCCGTCCCAGATGCCCCGTGGCTCTCCACGGGGACACTCGAAATCTGGATTGGAACCGGCTTTGGTCTCTGTCATCGTTGGGCTGACACCCCCGAGGAGTGTTTGGGAAGTAAATTCATACCCTATCCCGCTTTCCCCCAGACGTCCATTTGTATTTCTGCTGCGTCCTGCGACAAGGACCCCTGGGAGGGCTGTGGCCTCGGCTGCTCGGGTCCCTGCAGAAAACTGTTCTTTGTTTTCCTGGGGTAAGTGCTCGTGGCAGCCAGCGCAGCTGTGAGCCCACAACGTGGGGTATTGCGAAAGAAAAGCAAAGGATGGTGTATCAAGAAGTCAAATGCCAAGTCCACGTGCCAAGACTTCCCCTGGGGATCACGCGTCTTGCCCCTGCCCTTCCCACGCCTTACAAGAAGGAGGAATTCCCGAGTGTGGAGCAATAACCCATCGCTTACGTTACTGTGGCTTTTGTTATTTCTCACCAAACTGTTGTTGGGATGCTGAGGAAGGAAGATGGATTGGGGGTGATTTGCATGTGAGACCATCGCCTTGTAGTATCAGCCCCACCAGCTGGGGTCCAAAGCAGGGCACTTTGAACCAGGCCTGGAGATTTAATGGCCCTTCTATCCGTGGCCCGGAGCGCGCTGTGGCACGTGTGCCCACGCCTGCCCTTGCCTCTCCCCTCGCTGGTGTGAGTGTGACCGGCTGCTCCAGCTGTTCTGGGATGTGTGTGGATGAACCTGTAATTGTTGTGTTTTGGCAGCAGGGACTGTATGTAAAGAAGGGAAAGCGGCAGAGTGTGCGACTAAAGCTGCAGTAGGTCTGGAGTCTCCTGCTCGAAGGCAGGCGGTGTTTTTTAGGGCTCAGGTACGTGACCTCCTCTTTTCCTGTTAGCTCTGCTGTGAAAACGGGAGGGAATCTGCCTGCTGGGCTGGGGTAGAAGAGATTTCTACCTGCCGAGGTTCTAGTGGGAGGGGTGGTTGTGGAAGGAAGCGATGGTGTTGCAAGGCTCCTGCTATAGAGGAGGAGGAGGAGGAAATTTGATGGCCCAGTGAGGGCTGAGATAACACAGGGAGAGGGAGACTTCTGATGGCAGGTAATTACTGCAGAACTTTCTTCCCAGGGAGGTGGCGCATCTCCCAGGCTTAAAAAAAAAACCCTTGTGTGTCAAGACTCCCCTGGAGAAGCATCAAGTTTGACTGTTGAGTGTGTGAGCAATTATTGTTGTGCTTACAGCGTCCCAGGCCGGTCTGTCTGTCTGTCTGCAGGAGCCGAGGAGGAGAGCGGAAGGGCAAGGCTTTTAGTTTCTGTCTTGGAATTGAGGAGCAGTTCAGCCACAAGTTGAACTTGACGACTCAAGGTGTGTTGCCAGCTTGAAACGCTCCCCGGTGAACAGCTCGGGCAGCCGCAGCTCCCGGCCGTCACTGTCTGCGGGCACAACCTGCCCGTCCCAGTTCTGCGCTCGGATGTGCCGCTTCTCAACGTGTCTGCGTCGGGAAAGCAGCGCCGGGCTCTGTTGGCGAGACATCACACGGGACTCACCTGGGGACCGAGGGGGCTTGCTGTCACACAGCGGGGGGTGGCGTGTTTGTTACAGCAGATTAGGAAATTGTTGCCCGTTCCGAGAAGTTTTCAGTGATGGTTTCGAGCGTGCGAGGCTAATGCTGGGCAAAGCAGTGGTCACTCCTAGAGCGGTTCCGTGAGCTCGAAGGTGAGCTGCCCTCTGTTCCTTGCCTTAAAGCTGAGCGCGTGGGCTCGGCTGCCTGCGAGCATCTCACACCCCTGGAGGAAGCAAAGCTTTCAGAAGCCACGTGGGACATGGGAGCGGTTACTGCCTCCTCCGCACCCGCTCGGCAGAACTTCCAGGCTGCGGGGGCAGTCGTGCTCTCCACTTCCCAAAGGTGTCTAAATAGGCGTAGTTTCTGGCCAAATTTCGTTGGTTTGATGTCCCTAAAATCTGGTGTTTCCTTATCTGCGGCAGATCAATTCTCTGACTGATTGGTACAATAACTAATCTAGTGCATTTGAGGGGAAGGTGTTATGAACCTTTTTTTTTTCTTCAGTCTTAAGTTTTCCATTAGGGTAGGATGTTCTGAACTCCGAGGCGAGGAGGAGGATAGCGCAGATACTACAAGGCCTGCCAATCTGGTTCTTACTGTTCAGAGAAACAAAATTAACTAGGCTAAGAAGCTTACTGGTAATTAGTAGCTAATGTGTTTGTAACTATCATGTGCCTTAAAATTTTCATGGTAGGAGAACTAAAAAAAAAAAAAAAATCAACAATGTGTTTTCTGTAATACTGCTCAACATTCTCTCTGTAGTTTAGACTGGTGGGATTTTGCATTGTATTTACACTGTACTATAAACTGAAACACTTGGAACGGTTTGATTTTACAAGTATGGAGAGGAAAAAAAAAAAAAAAGGTGGATTATGCTTTTCATAGAACAAATGTTACCGTGACAGAATGTATTATTATTATAGGATCTTTCCATAATGCAGACAAGTAGAATGCTTGTTAGAAACCAGGTATGTAGGATAACAATTTGGTGTGTTTTCAATAAACCATGCCTGGAAAGAATCACGTGCCGTTGGTTATCTTTTTGTTACGTCGGGTACCTCAAGTGCTCGTCGGCTTCACAGCAGCGGTTCCTGCCGCCGGGGATTATTCCACCGCAAACTGAACTTGCTGATGGCTTTTCTATTGGGGACCTTATTAACCTTTCCCAATTTAATCATAAAATCCTTGTAGCTTTACAAAGACTTCACCTTTCTGAAATGCGTGCAAGTATTCTCATAAATACACGTGTGTAAGAATAACAAAATCTTTAAGCTTATTGTAGTGATGTATGAGGTTTGGTTGACACGAGAAATTGTTATTTTGGCGATGTTCTAAATAATTTCCATTTGTTGCTGTGTGGGAGAAAAATCCCGATACTGGAAAGTCCTCGTTGTATCTCGAGCAGCTGGAGGATGTGATTTCACACGTGGGGTGGTAAGACGTGAGCTCCCAGGCGTAGCGTCTTGCTCCCCGGTACCACCGGCGTCCCGCTGCAGCGAGGAATCGGATTTTCCCTCTGTGGATGCACTAATACGGCAACGAATAGCAGATGCTGTAGGTAAGGTACTGAGCTAAAACAAATATGTTGTTTCTACAACTGACCTTTATAGCTGTCAAAGTGATTTCATTTCCAGCTTATCCCGGGTTGGGCAAATGGAAGCAGCGAGTCCTGGGGGTGAAAGGTTAACCTGGTAACGACGGGCAAGAAATATCACAGCCCTCATCTCTTCCAGGTTCTAGCAGTGTCTCAGGGGACATTCTGTCCTCGAGGGTCTCCTCCCCGGTGTCTGTCTGTGAAGGTCTCTCTGCAGCTGAAGCACAGCAATGGCACAGTCTCCTTCTGGTACGAGCTGATGGGATTTATTACAGTGGGAGGTTAACTGAGCTGTAGAGACAGAGGCAAAGACTAAAGCTCTTTTACTATATTTAATGTGTGTGCACAGCAAGTATAGGCAGTTATTACTCATAAGATACCTTAGAATTGATTCCTGATTGATTGCTCCACCAAATCAGCACACATCACTGGTGGAGTCACCTTCACTGAGGGCGTTGGGATCTGCCTCGTGCTCTTGTAGGGGTGTCTGTATGTTCTCTACACCGCACCAGTGCTCAGAATCCGTCAGTGGGGTGCTTCTCACTTCCTCATCCCGACGGGAGGAAGCAGTAGCTCCTGTACAGACGTATGACTGCTGTTGGCTCTGAGTCATTTCTGCTGTAAGCATTGCTACACGGGTGCTGTTTGCTCACTTTGGTATTAAATTAGGAAGTGAGAGGGACTAATGCTGCGACTGACCCCCTCGCAGATCCTCCTCCTCTTCTACGCCGATTTAAAGAATCGGTATTTTGAAAGACAAACATCATGTCCCTTTGAGGTAACAGAGAGGCTCTGGCAGGAACCAGACCTCACTTTCCCGTGCTGCTGAATCGAGAAGACAACCCGGAGAGTAGCTGAGAAGTGGCCAAAACCTGCATCTCGTTTCAGGGCAGTTCCTTCCAGTGGGTTTCACTCTCGGGGGTTGCTCTCGGCGGGCAGTCTTTAAACACGCACCCGCTCTGTGCAAGAACAGGTTGTGTCTTTAATTGCAACAGGCCGATGTTGCGGTAACACTCGCTAAGTTTTTAGACTATATTTGCATTAGAAGATCCATCGTCTGCCTTTTGCTTCTCCCAGAATTCAAAGCAAGCATGACTTTATTTTGAAAAGTAAATCTTCTCCCTAGGAGATTTCACACTTACGTGTCAGCGACTCCACATCGGATTTGCTTAACTGACCAAAAGCCTTTTTTCTGATTGTCAGTCAGGCGAACAGTCGGGCTTTTTCCTTTTCACCCCTTGCCACCAATAATTAAGAGCATTTCAGAAGTGTGATCAAGTGGAAAAAATTTTCTTGCGTTTGGAGTTCTGTAAATAATCTGATGGTACATGCACTGTGTTTATTTTTACAATTTGCCATGTGGGAGATTCTGTCTGATGAACTGAAATACCTTTTTTTTTTATACTAAAAGGTGGCTGTTGTATTTGCACATATATTACACGTGCATTATTGACTAATGCATCTTCTGAAATATCCATGTGAACGCTGCAGGTTCCTTCCTTCCATAATGATCTTGCCAGTCTCTCGGATGGTAATTTTGGCCATTAACTAGCAGTAGGAATGTATTTTTCTGATCCTCTCTTGTAAAGTGCAGAACGCTCTACCTGCTTCCTTCAGCCTGTACCTGAGACTTTGGCTTGTTTCTCAGTATGCGTTAAGGCTCTGCTCTGCGGGGTGTCTGTTTAGCTGCAAAGGTGTTTAAAGCTGGAAATAAAAGAGGATTCTTTGGAGTCATGGCCTTAAGTACAGAAAAATATTCTGGTCAACTGTATGTATGCTGATTTTCCAGTGTGCTCTAGAAACTTGTGTTTGCAGGTAAATGGGCTTGAAGATCATTTTCTTTTGCAAATTTTGCAAAAATTGCTTGAACTCACCTGAAGGACTTTGAGTTGAACCTGAATACCAAGAGGACATGCTGCTAAGCAAGCTTACAGAATAAATCATTGACTTCTTCACAGTGTGGGATGAAGTGTTAGAACTCGGGGTCTGCCCCTATGCAAGGCAGCACAAGAGTCACACGGGGCTGCTTCTACATAGTTGGATCCAGTAGAGTAAATCTTTGGTCTTTTTCAATGTGACAGTTTAAATTGCTAAGGCAATTCTGACAATGTTGCCTTCTCATATCCCTTTGTCTACCACAGTTTGCTTTGTCCATCTCTGAACGGACTCTGTCACTCTTACCTGCTCTAGTTTTTGTTTACGCTGTGGGACAGTTCTCTGCTGCGCTCGTTACTGCTGTCCTGCAGGTGGATGGTCTCTAGCACTCGGGCCAGGGCAGACACCACTCCAGCAAGGTGGGCTATAAAGGGAAGATGGTGATTATGGGTCTGAAAGAATCCATACTGGGAAAGGTGAGAATGGTTATCACTGATTTTTCACTCTGGTTTTCAGCTGTTGGATCTTTGTGTGGCTGTTCCGAGGCTGGAAATCCCAAGTGCAGTGCAGAATTCCCGGAAAACAAAGGAAGTCACATGGCTGCTCCATCGTTTTTTAGTTTTTACTTATAAATGCAACCATTGCCTCATAATCACAGCAGGACATGCCAGGAAATGCTGGTGGATTTTTGCATTGTTCAGATGAGTTTGAGACTTTGGCTTTGTATCATCTCAATGACAACCCTCGCTGTTCACATAGTGTTGACACCACTGGGGTTAACCGGGGTGGGCAGGACCCACCTGGTAAAACCCATTCTCTCTGGTCTTTATTTTTATACAGCGTCTTCAACATACACAGCACTTCAGAGTAAGCAGCTTGCCCTGCCCCTAAAAAGCACATACTATGGATACACAATATAATGAGGGGATAAGTAAATACGAGGCGATAAACAGCATTTGCTCAAGGTCTCTGAAATCATGTAGCTTTGGTGTCCCTTTGGAAAGATCCTGCTCTTTTTGTCTGTTACTGTGTTTGGTATAATCTATTTACTATATCAGGTTTCCCTAACTCTGCATGGGCAGGTTAATAATTTTATTTGTCTACTGCAAAATTCTGTTTTATTGTCTCATCACTGCATGGGTCAGTAATCTTTCAGTGCGTGCCCTTTTCTCTAGCACAGGGATGATTAACTTTTGCAATAACTATGCAAAAATGTACCTGATAGCATGATAGGAACCTTTACTGCATTAAGGGGCATGCTAGTAGTTTAACAAAATTAGGGGTCCTGAACTAGTCTTTTCTTGCATCATGGATGCTTTTTGCCATTCTTGGTAATGATTAATCAGTTTAGCGTGGGGACACAAACCTTCAGAAGTGACTTTCTCCATCCCACCCTAAGCCCAAACTGTGGTTGTTTGGGTTTGAGCTCAAAATAACAGACTGTGTTGTTCAATGATGTGTTGGTCAAGGCAAGGGAATGTGCATCACCCTGGGTTTGCTGAATGGTGTGAAACAATGGAACAAACCTGTGAGCAGACTTGCTCCCAATCCTGGTTTCCGCCTGATCTAAAATGATCTCCACTAGTGCTTGCTGCAATTACAGGCTCCAAAATACAAAAAACCCAAAATTTAAAGCATGGACAAGTTAAATTGTGCGGTTGCATTTACATCATTTGAAACAAAGGTTGAGTATTAATGGCACACTCTATCCCAAAAACACAGCTTTTTCCATAGCATCCTCCACTTTCATATATTCCAGATGAGATGGGTAGTTAGTGCACTGGAAACGGGGGTTGTTGCGGATATACTTAAGGAATTCTGGAGCTCCTGGGACGATGATATTGTCAGCCAGAAGAACTGAGCCCTTCCTCAGCAAGTTGCATTCCTAGAAAGAAGAGAAATTGCTTCATGGTGGCTGTTAAGCAGACATTGGCTTGAATGTAACGTGCGTTCATGTTAACCATGTCCTACTCCAGTGCCTGCATCCAAAAACTCATTGTACTACAGGTCTGGGGGGAAGAAAAGACGTGGGAGAAGCTGAGTGACTCCCCGATCCTTTGTGTGCTTTTTCTGTTAACACAATCAGTAGAACATTAGAGATGCTGATAAGATGTTGGGTCATTCAGGTTCTGAAATAGCAAATCAAGCGCAGGAGAGGTGTGCAGTTTGCTGCTCAGATTGTATCCAACTGTGGCTATATGGCTGTATGGCATTAAAATGTTGTAGTAGCTTCTAAGGTCACCTGAGAGAGTGGCGGGTACTAGTCTGCTTTGGCCAGTCTCAGTCAAACTCCAAAACCACTAAATGAATAAAAGAGATTTTCCTTTGATCTTGTACAACTTTCTGCCACTTGGTTCAGGAGCTGGGCATGAAGCACAATGAAGATCACTGACAAATTTCCACAAGGCATAACTAACTTGCAATATTCACTTCAAGTGCAGTGTTCATCCTCAGTAAACCTACAAACCTAATTTTTACTGGTATTTTTTTGTCTAGTAGAAGTTGCTTATCTGAGCTTACCAGCTGTTTTAAAACAGCAAGTCTGCAGTTAATCAGGCTGGTTGTTATCCTGTGGTTACAGGCAGCAGTTGTAGCCAAAACATGGGGTGGCTTTTGTCGCTCCCAGTCTATTAGAGAAGCCCTGTTGATGAGCGCAGTGCGGAGGCTGTTTAGCTTAATGCTTTTGCCTCTGGTGCCTGAACACCAGTCAGCACAGCAGAAACAATTTTAAAAGCATGGCAAATACCCTCTGGTCTGTTGCACAGTTTACAGAAGCCTATGAGTGACAACACGTGGTATTTTCAACTGGTCAGCAGGATTTCAGATGCTCTTTGTGTCAGGCTTTTCTAGAAGTGCGTGAAAAGGAAGCTCTCTGGGCCACTTTCACTATATGTTTTATCTGAGTATTTTACATTCACATTTCCCATTCACTATTCGTATACATGCCAAAATTGCATGTTAGAAGGTCTGTAACATCTGAGAAAATGTAGGGATCTTTTCTTCATCTTTCTCCTCTTAATTTCATAAGGGATTTTTAGGCAAAGCAACTTGGTGTCACAGTTGCATCAGACTGACCGCTGGGATGGAGCTGAGCTCCCTGTTTGCTTTGGCTGTGGTGTGGAGGTTAAGCTCTGATAAGGATGCGCTTGCTCTTCCCAGTGGAAAGAGCCCAGTCATCCTTACACAGCCACTTCAAAAGAAAACATTCTCTGGGTACAAAATAACTGTAGGGAGGGAACATTTTCTTCAGCTACTTGGGTCAAGCGTTCCAGTTAGTGACCATGCAGACACTCCTTCCAGGGAGCACAAGACCCAGCTCATGCAATCCTCCAGCTGGGATGTCTACTGCAGGCCCGTTTGTTCAGGAAACAACATAGTTCAGCAGTATTTGCCAAGTCCTGAGCTATGTAGTGTCGGCACTTGTCCCTGACACAAGTTTGGGATCCTCTCCCCCAAATCCTCTTTTCTTGTAAGGATGCTGTTCCCCATTGTACAGAGGATGAGGTCCTCCGTGAAGAATAAAGGCCTCACAGACATCAAGGCATTGGCTACTTTACTTTTAAGACTGGAATTGTGCAAACTGACCTCAATCAGGATGGTGTCTGGCGTGTATCTGTCTTTCCAGTGGTCCAGGAAGACAAAATCCAGAGTATCCACTTCATATTTTTTCTTCAGCTGGGGAATAATTTCCTCTGAAGGGCCTTCTAGGATTTTTACCTGAAATGCAAATCCGCCTGATTAATTTGGAACCATTATGAAAAAGCACATGCCTCTAGCTTGTTTTAAACTGTGGCCAGACACCAGCTATCCTATTTACAGCTCATTATTGTGTCAGTTGAATTTTTTCATAGAGTTAGATCAAGTGGACTTTTTTCTTTTTGGCAAATCAACTCAATTATGTTCCAAAATATGAGCTTGGTTTATTTTTTTAATAATAGCAGAAAAAGCGACCTGTTCTTTCTGTTGGATAATGTGATTCTTTACTGGAAACATGGGAATCTCCTGTTGAAAACAGTACCTTTAATTACTTCTTTAGTTGCATCTCAGTTGAATATTGTAGTCCAAAGGAAGCGAAAAATACAGAGATCAGGTTAGTTCAGAGTGAAGCGGGAGGCTACAGTATGTGAAACTGGTACGGCCAGTAGCGGGAGGAGGCAGGACAGAGGCTATTACATCATCCTCACAGCTTTATTGGCGTAACTATTGCTAAACTGCAAGAAGCTGCTGTGCACTGATTTGATACGCAAGTGCCATATACTGCGAGGGGAGGAAGAGAGTGGTAAGGAAATCTGTCTGGCTTATGACTCATAGCTGATCGGGAGATTAAATCAGATGGGGAAAATGCAATTTTACATGTCACTGGTTCTTCAGGTTCTCTTCAAGAAGTTAAGAAACACATTAGAAGGCCTCATGGTGAGATTTATTTCCTCTAGTTTTTGTCACCTACATTTAAGTGAGTTGTCTGGTTGAATAGACAGGTTCTTCTCAGGCATGAATCCCTTGACCTGCCATGGATGTCTGCCTTGGGCCAAGATGGATTATAGACTGGAATTACCTGCCTTTGAACCAACTGTACAGAGAGTCAAGACGCCTCAGATGGCACAAAATTTAGGTATGTGTATGGGGACCAACTAGATTTGGGTAAGTACATCTCATCTGAAGTCCACTGCACATAGTGCCACTGCTTCTTACGAGCTTTTGTAACAAATTAGACTATGGTTCTGTTTTCTGTTGTGCTCCGTCTTGACACTGATTTGAACATTTTAGTTTCTATAGAGAAAATCAATATTCTAGACGTGTTTTGGGGAGGTTACATAGTGAAGTTCTCAGCTGTACTGCTGTGAGAGGTCAGGGACTGTAACTAGGTATGGAACTAGTTAAATTAATAAGGGCTGCGAGTGCAAGGAAAAAAAAGAATGTGAACAAATGTCAGATGGAAATAACAGAAAGGCTTCTGATTATCAGGAGGAGGAATCTGTGGGGCATTCTTGCAGTTCAATAATGGCAGTAAATCTAACCAGTTTTGCAACAGTGGTTACTAATTTTATGAAAAGGACTGTGTGTGCTGATGTCCTGTGACTACAGTAAGTAAAATAACTGACTCCAGAGCCTCCCTCCAGACCTGCATAATTCTTAGAGTCACTACAGGTTTTGAGAATAGCTCTCAGCAAATGGCCTGTCTCCTGTACTAACCAGTGAATAGTGAAGAGGCCAAACTGGAAGATGAAGTCTAAATACTTTCAAAATGTTAATGAGATATGGATGTATGTGATTGTTTCTGGTCTCATCTCTCTGAATCTTCATCCTGAGTCACATAGCAAAGAACTCTGGAGAACAGCTCTGATTGTTTTGGTCACAATCGCATACTGACAAGCCTCAAACTCTCTCTGGCTCTCAGCTGGGTCTGCGTCGTACTTGGACCCCTGACTGATGCCAAGAAATTTAGCTCACTTGCCCTGTATATACAGAAGAGCAGATGACCTCAGTCCTCTGCATGGGCATGGTAGCTTTTCCCTGCTATTGAGCCTGATGGTTAACTCTGCGTGTTCCCAGATGCTCGGGGTGTCAGGCTTGCTTGACAAGTAAATAACAAATTTAAACCTGTTATTGTTGTTTCTATGGATAAAGTCTCACTCTCCATGTATTGCTTCCTCATACTAATCAGAGACAAATGGTCTTTACCTTATCTTGTACTCCAGCAAACTCAATGATCTGTTTAGCGATAGCAGCAAATTCGGGGTTGAACTCCACGGTGAGAAGACGAGCTCCTGCCTTCAGCAGCCGAGCGATCCTCACGGCTGAGTACCCACAGTATGTTCCCAGTTCCAGCGCAACTGATGGCTGCGCCTCTTCCACTGTCTTGTCTAGAATTAAACCTGGATAAAAGGGAAGCAGGTTAGCTTTTGCCAAGATCAAACTGGTTCACATAGAAGAGCGAGTTACTGACAAGAAACTTACAAAGTCCGTGTACTCAGTTGCTCAGGACATTAAAAAATTAAGGGCTGGTGTCAAATTATATATAATATATATATATACTGTTTCCTTTGCAAATTG